>JADRCH010000062.1:4830771-4967568 GCA_019843965.1 Rhynchomys soricoides
CTGAATGCTGGGCTTACAGGCACACACCTCCCTGAATGCTGGGCTTATAGGCACGCACCTCCCTGAATGCTGGGCTTACAGGCACACACCTTCCTGAATGCTGGGCTTACAGGCACACACCACCCTGAGTGCTGGGCTTACAGGCACATACCATCCATGCTAGGCTTGCAGGTACACACCAACTATGCTGGGCTGACAAGCATGCACCACCCATGTCCAGTTTTAAGTGCTGCTGAGCTAGAACCCAGGTTTTTGTGCATGCTAAGTAGCAAGTGAGCTTCTCCTGGCCCTCTCTTTAAATGCTTTTGTAAATAGGGTTCTCTTGATTGCCTTTTCAGCTTGATAATTAGTAATGTTTAGAAATACAACTTATTTTTATTGCTCTTCTGTCTCACAACCTCGCTGAATTTGTTTAAAAGCCTCTCCATCGTGTGTCTGTCTGTCTGTCTGTCTGTCTGTAGGACTGTCATATACTGTCATTCCTGTGGCTACCTTTCTTTTCCTGACATAATTACTCTGGCAAGAACTTCAAGTTCAGTGTTGGGTTTTTTTTTTAAGATTTATTTATTTATTTTATATATGTGAGCACAATGTCGCTGTCTTCAGACACACCAGAAGAGGACATCAGATCCCATTACAGATGGTTGTGAGACACCAGGTAGTTGCTGGGAATTGAACTCAGGATCTCTGGAAGAGCAGTCAGTGCTCTTAATTGCTGAGTCATCTCTCCAGCCCTCAAGTACAGTGTTGAACAGGGTAAAAAAGCTGTCAGTTTTGTCTGATTTCTGACCTTTTAATATTAAGGCTGATGTTAGTTGTGGGATTTTTTTCTTAATGTCCTTAATTTTAAAATTATTTGGGATTATTTAATGTGTATAAATGTTTTATCAGCATATATGTCTGTGTATAACACACGTGTTTGGTGACCTTAGAAGTCAGAAGAGGGCATCAGATCCTCTGGAACTGGAGTTACAGGTGGTTGTAAACCAAGTAGGTGCTGGGAACTGAACCCTGATCCTCTGAAAAAGCAGAAAGTGTTCTTAATCACCTCTCCATAAGGTTTTTTATTGGTAAGGAACTTTCCTCAGTGCCTAACTTGTTAAATGGTTTTAGTTTGCTTGTTTTGTTGTAAAATGTGGATTTCATCAAGTACAAATGCTTTTTCTGTATCAATGGAAATGATTGTGTGGATCATTCCTTCTCTATCGGTCAATTACACTGATTAGCTGTGTTACTAGATATTAAAATCAGTGTTAGTCATGTATTCTACCCTTGAGCCACATTCCCAGCTTTGGGTTATTTTTTTCTTTATAAATCGTTTTTGTTCTAGTTGGTCATGGTGTATAATTGTTTCAAGTATGCTGTGGGTCTAGTCTGTTAACACCAGCGAGGACCTTTGCATCATTGGCTATAAGTGATATTTGTCCACAGTTCTATTTCCTGTGTACCTGAGTCGGCCTTAAGTACTGGGCAATGCTAGCCCCACACATGAGCTTAGCGATATCACCTCTTGTTTTACATCTTGAGCAGTTTTAGAAAGTCTGCATCTGAGCACGGGCTGTTGTTGATCTTTGATGAATGGCTCTTTTTACAGGACTGTGGGGAAGGTCCATTTCCTCACTTCTTCAGTCCATTTGTCAGTCTTCATAAGGGAGTTGTTCAATTCCCTTATCTAATCTGCCTGCGTACAATTATCTGTCATATTCCTCTCTACTCTCTTCCCCCCTGTAAGGTCGGTAGTAATGACTCCATTTTCACTTCTGAAAGCAATTTGAATCTTTGTTCAAAATAGCTAAGCTTTTATCAATTTTGCCTTTTCAAAGCACTAACTTTTAATTTTATGTTCCTCTAACCTTTAAAAAAAAAAAATTCTCTGCTCATTTGGGTTTGGTCTTCTTTTTCTATTTACTTGAGGTGAAGCTGTCCCCTTCCCTCCCCTCCCCCTCCCTTTTCCCCTCCCCTAGAGGACCTAGAAATTCATTCATTTATTTTAGACTGTCCAAGTTAGTGGAATATAAGGTTTTTAAGGTCTGACCTAACCTGTCCTGTATGTAGTTCATTGGTGTCTACTGTCCTGGCTCCCTTTCCCCTCTCATTCACCATGTGGGGCCATGTTTGTCTGGTTTGAACTTCAGAACCTTTTCGATCATGTCTCCCTCTGTCTGATTCTTTAGCTTGTTTCATGCATTTTTCTCTTACTGGTTTCTGTCCTGATCATAACTATTTCTTCCACTTACCTAATTTCTCTTTTTGTTTTAAGAGGATTTGCATGGGGGGGGGTCACAGCCACGGAAGCTTGGGGGGTCGAGGCAGATCTCTATGCAGCTGGTTCTCCCCTTCCACCTTCCTGTGGTTCTGGAGGTTGAAGCCAGGTCTCCACGCTCATGGGACAAGCACCTGTACCGGGGGGCCATTGTACTGGCACATCTGATTTGGTAACACAGACACTTACAGCCGTAGCTTTCCCTCTCAGGACTTCTTTCATTTGTTCCATAGGTTTGCTGTGTTGTGTTTCCATTTTCACTAGATTGTAGGGATGCTTTTCTCCTCCTCGGTTTCTTCAGAGGTCCACTGGCTGTTCCAAAGTGGGCTGTTTAATTCCCTTGCTTCCTCTCTCTCTTGCCTTACAGCCTTATTTTCCGTTGTCAGGTGAAATGCCGAGGGGTCATTTCAACCTTCCTATGTTTAATAAGACTTTGTTCTCAATAATAGAAATCTACACCTGTATCCCCGGAATAATTTAGTATTTACCATTCACTTTTTAAATCCCCCACTCATTTTTTAAAAATTCTTTGTGGTAAGGACCAGTAAGGACTCCAAGCACTGTGAGATGAATCAGTAGTTAAAAGCACTTGCTGAGAACCTAAGTTCATTTCCCAGCACCCATATCAGGTAGCTCAAAACTGCCTGTCACTCCAGCTCCAGGGGATCTGACGCCCTCTTCTGGCTTCCATGGGTATCACCATGTGTGCACATACACACACACACACACACACACACACACACATGGAGATAAACACATAAATAAATAACCAATCTTTTTCTGAAAAAAAATCCAAGTGGTGTGACTAAAGAACATCCCTGCTGTCCTCCATGTTTCTTGGCAACAGGCTGCTGGTTCCAAAAGATTGAAAGATTCAGGTTTACACCAAACAAGGTAACAAATGCTCTCCTTCCATAGTGGGCACACAGTGTCGCTGGTTTCTTGTTGATCCTCAGGACCCAGATCCATTGCTTTGCCAGAGCTGACATTTCTTTCTAACACATCAACTGGAACTCTTTATAGAAATAAACGCATGGTATGAATCCCAAGACTTGGGAGGCTGAGGCAGAAGGATCATGAGTTTGGAGTCGGCTAGAGAGATGGCTCAGCGGTTAAGAGCACTGACTGCTCTTCCAGAGGTCCTGAGTTCAATCCCCAGCACCCACATGGTGGCTCCCGACCATGTGTGGTGGGGTCTGATGCCCACACCCTCAGGGGTGTGGGTGACACTTCTCTAGCCACCCCTGTTTCTGAACATCAGTGAGTTTGCGCCCTTAAGAAAGCCGAGTCCCTTCCATTCACCCAACATTCTTGGCTCACACTTTCTTCCCCCGAGGGAGTTGAGCATATCACTCCACTATTGCTGGGCAAACTGCCACAGAGAAGTCAGATGGGTTTCCCAGATGCTCTGAGGCCAAACTGTTTTGTTCCATTGTTGTTCCCAGGTTAAGTTCATATTCTTGGGGATGCAATGTGTATACTCTTTCAACTTATACATTTCGGGGTGGTTTTTCTTGGGTTTAGGTTTTTAGCATTCTGATCCAAGGGTATTTGAAACACAAGAGTTCCTATCATCCAGATCCAGGGTCTACTCCTCGACACCAGCACTCAGCATTTTCTCAGTGTTTTTTTTAATCACTTATATTTTAAATGGGTTTTTTTTTAAATTCCTCCATTTAATTCAAGCCACCCTCTGCGTATGTAACTGCTTGCTCTACGATAGCCTTCAATTTTAAATGGTTTTATTTTATGTCTAATTATTTCCTGGGCTTTGTCACTTTGCTTCTGTCCCTTCTTACACCTGGTACCATCCCCATGAATTTGCTTACTCTAGAGTCGGATGTCACTGTGGTTGTCGGATGTCACTGTGGTTGTCGGATGTCACAGCCTTATCCTTGCAGTAGGGTTTTGTTTCCTGTGTGGATCAGATCCCAGCTTTTTCTGTCCTGTTGTGATGTGTGGGATTTTACCTCAGTTCTCTTTATTGTGCCTTTCAGTCTAAATTCCTTTTCCTAACCTTTGAGAAAATGTGCTTCCAACTCCACCGAGCGCTTAAGATTGCAGCAGCTTTACCAAGCAGTGGTGGCACAGAAATAGGCAGATCTCTGTTCAAGGGCAGCCAGGGCTACACAGAGAAACCCTGTCTCAAGCCAACAAACAAACAAAAGCAGCAGAAGCTTCATTCTGGGGACTGAGTAGTTCTATCTCTTTTTACTTTATTTGAATGCTGTCTTTTTTTAAATCTGTACTCCTCCAGCTTGCTAAATCTTCCTCTGGCTCCCCTAAGTGCACAGCTCTTTAGAGGAAGCTCTGCCTGGTCAGTTCTGCAAGCTCCAGCGCATTCAGAGATGACTGAGAACTTTCTGTATTCACTAGTGAGCTACTGATGTGGGCAACACAATTCTTGCTATAGCTAACTAGCCTGACATCAGCCCAGCACATCCTGGTGCCCCTCTGCTTCCTCCCCACAGGGACTGACCCCAATTTCATTGGAAATGCTGCCCATGAGACTCAGATGTGATACCCAGCATCTCTGTTTATGAATTTAGAGAGAATTCTGGCAGATTTACCAGTCATATCATCACTGCTGCTTCTTCCTCTAGCTGATGCTACTACAGAGGTCAACAGTCTTTAAAAGTGTTTCTGTAGAAAATTTCTCGCAACAAAGATGCCTTTGAAATATTTTAACATTTTCAGAAATAATACAGGCAAAGTAGTAGACTAACAGCTGCTTTCTGCTCACCTCGAAGGTTCTAAACATCCTGTAGTGTATGTTATAATTAGTCCCCAAGACCAGTAAGAAGGAGTTGAAGGTGACTGTGGTGATCATCACGATCTGGAAGAAAGTACTCTTTATAACCTTCCTGAAGTACGCCTGGCATTCCTTATCCTTCCTCCTGTCAAAAGGAGGAATCAGAGGTGTGGTTACACAGACATTCCCACTCAATGCACCCTCTTAGGGCTGAGGCGTTTGTTCCTCTCACTCTGGGAAAAGAAATGCACAGAGGCTCACAGTGACTCCTGAGACACAGTGATAAGAGTGGCCTGTCCCCACCAGGCTCCTCTTCCTGGACTCCTGAAAAAGAGTGGTCACTACTTCTCAGATAATGTTTCCCTAAACACAAGGAAATATTTGAGTGTTCTAGGAAAACCTTATTAATGAATAAGCACACACATCAAATGACATCTATCACTGATTTACAATCATATGTGTGTGTGTGTGTGTGTGTGTAGATAGATAGATATGTACATACAAATATATACGCTCACAAGTCTTGATAAAAACTCAAACACCCTAAGAGAAAAGGAACACAGCCAATTCACGACAGTACAGATGGTATGAGGGAGATACAAAGTGATACCTTTATGTTTTCTGCTTATAAAGTCAGTTAAAACTTCCCTGGGGTAACCCTTTATGCTCACAAGTGAAATGCGGTAGGTATTCCTCTTAAGGAGTGGGGAAACCTACACTGGTCAGTTTGGATTCACAACAAAACTGAAACAGAAGACCAGAACAGCTCATGCCCTCTCAGCTGGACTTGAGTCCAAAAGAATACAAGCTGAAATGGACGAGGTGACTTCAGTTCCACGTGGTTACCCCACAATTATTTATAGAGATGAGAACTTGGAAATAATTTTAAAATCTAACAGACAGGACTGGTTACCCACATAGTGGACCCCAGAAGTTGTTCTCTGACCTCCACACAGGTGTCGGGACACATGCATGCCTCTATATAAAAACACACAAATAATTTTTTTTTTTAACTCTAAAATACTAGTTAAGTAAACTGTGCAATATCATGTCTATGCATTTTCCCATGGCTTAGAAAATTGACTATGATCTGGTGAAGAATAAAGCACAAAGGTAAGATGAAACATTCTCATCGTCAAAGAGATTTCATCTGTGTACAAACAGGTGGGGAGACCCCAGGGAAAGCACCCAGAGCTGACAGTGCCTGCAATAAGGGCGAGCTCACAGGCCTTCCTTTTCTTCTTTATTTACATTAATCTATGCTTTGAACGTTTTCTTATGTTTTTTTCTGCTATGTGTAACAAATTAATACATTCTCTTACTTATATATGTGTGTACATGCACACACACACAATTTAACTGTGTGTGGCAGTCTGCATCTACGGTCCCAAACCTACTCTGGAAGCCGAGGAAGATCGCTTGCTTGAGCCTGTGACATGGTGAGGCCTTAAGACACAACACACAGGGGGAGCTGGAGTATCTTCTGGTCTCTGTGGCAACACAGATGCAGGCAGTGTTCATTACATACATCCGGGCACTCACATAACACACACCCAGTTAAAACAACGACAACAGCAACAAAACCCCACCAACTACACATATTCTATAATCTATAACACAATGGATCATCTTCATTATATGATTTGAAATAGGTCCTGTGGCAAAAAAAGAAAAAGAAAAATTCTTCAAATTATCTAATATTTTAATAGAAAGACAGCACTTCATGTGAACAGCAAACATGCTGACCTCGGCCTCCAGAGAGACTGGTGTGTCTGAGACACGATCTTCCATCTTGGAGTGCAGACAGGTACCTGTGGAAGAGGCTAGGAGAGTTTGGGTGTCCTGAGCCAAGGCTACCCCTCACTCTTCCCCTAACCACGGAGGTAAAAGGTACTTACTTAAACTTGCTAAGTCTTGCGGACAATGCATTCGACACTGTAGTAAATATCGAGCCGGACTTGACTCTTACAGGGTTGTGGTGAAAATGTTGAGACATTTTCCAAACTTTCTGTCCTAATCCCTCACTTTGATCATACAGCTAAACACCTCTGCCTAAGGATTTCCTTGGCACCTGAATTCTAAGAGGCAGCAGAGAGAGACCGTGGAAAAAATTCTCTGCTTTATGAAGTCACTCTTAGGCATTCTAACCGTTGCTAGAGAGGGAAGCCTGGCTAAGGCCCATTCACTTTTGGTTCCCTCTTCCTGAGGTGGCAAATGCCTCAGAGAAGGCAAGTACCTAGCAACTCAGGGGAGAGAGGGAGCAAGGCACTATTAAAGATGTGAAGGCCCTCCCTCGTGCTGTGCCTACTTTGACAAAGGCCTTTTATAAGATGGAAAAACAAAACTGAGGGTCATGGAGGTGGAAAACTAAGCTCTCTGGGTTTCTGAGGGACAAAACACACCCAGAGCCAGCACCAGAGGCACCTAGAAGGAAGGGGACTTTGTAGTGGGTCAGGCAATGGACACAAAACCCATGAAAGGCAGAGGGAGCTTGGCAGATCTTCCTAGTAGAAGTCTTGGACTATGGCTACCAAAATTCCTTTCCTGATGAAAATGTAAACAATGACTAAGGTCCCACAGACACATCTGGGGAGGATGGCACTAAAGTTCACTCCAGGGAATCAGTGAGTTTGTTGGTCTTACAGAGCACAGAAAAGGGGTGACAGACAGGAGTGTGGGTGCTCCCGCCCAAAGGTCCCACTGGAAAGTTTACCAGACAGGAGTCATTGCATAATGGAGGCCTCTGCTAACCTGTCAGCCCATAATACTCCAACCCTGTTCTGCAATCGGGGCAGATTGCATACAAGATGTGGTGTGAAATAGCTAGATACTCAGGGAAGGGTCCTGTGCCTCTCCCCCTCCCCATTCTTTCTTCTGTGGGGGGTGGGGAGGAGGATGTCAACAGCCAATAAGCCCAGCTGGCTTGGTCTTGCAAACCAGCACAGCTGAACTCCCAAAGATGCTTGGCTCAAAGGTCAGAGGTTCGTCATGAACAATGTTGAAACCAGAAGGTGAGGAAAAAGCCCAAGCCCTAGGCATGTTTTTTTTTGTTTTTTTTTTAAGATTTATTTTATGTATGTGAGTACACTGCAGCTGTCTTCAGACACACCAGAAGAGGGCATCGGATCCCATTACAGATGGCTGTGAGCCACCGTGTGGTTGCTGGGAATTGAACTCAGGACCTCTGGAAGAGCAGTCCAGTGCTCTTAACCGCTGAGCCATCTCTCCAGCCCCCTAGGCATGTTTTTAAGTACAAGAGCTACAGGGATTTAATTCTGTTCAACTTTCAAAAGTAGTACTGTTCCCCAACCCCCCTTTTGGCTTGAGTCTTTCAAGCCAAGGTAAAATACAGAGATCTAGATAGCTGTGGTATTAAATACTCAGTCACTGACTTAGTCAATTTCCTGGAAACACTTTCTTCAGCTTCAAGAAAACGGGGTGGCCACCGCACCCCTGGGCCACCCCTAATATCCTTTCTTTTCTAAGGTTTGCAGTGTTAGGGGTGGAACCCACATGTTGTGTGTTGGGCAAGCACTCTACACTAGTTAGTCCTTAGTATTCTAAAACGTGTGTCCAGATCCACTGCTGGAAGAAAAGACTCATGGAAGCAGCTAGTTCAGCATACTGAGAAATAGCATTTATACCCTGCCCCAAAGGAGAAACAAGTCCTAGTGGTTGTAATCAACAGTACTATGTCATATAGTAAAAATACAAGAGGGGACTTCAAGCCATCTGGTCACAAGTGGTAAGTGTTAGAGATGAGGATCATAGTGCCGGGGTCTTATAAAGATATACAACTGGTAAAATTGCCTTTCCGACACCGGGTCTGAGAGTCCAGGCTGGTCCCAAGCTTCATGGGTAGCAGAGATTAACCTTGAACTCCTATCCTACCGCCGCTGCCTCCTCGGTGCTGTGTGCTGGGACTACAGGTATGTGCCGCCATGACCAGCTCCATCCGGTTATCTGTGGGTTACAAACAACCACAGAACTTTAAAAACTATTTTGGTAACTTTAAGTGAAGTGATGTTCCTCACATATGGCAGATCTGTGCAGGCCCAGAAGAGATCAAGATGGAGTGCAGGGGCCAAGGGAACTCCCAGGAAAGGATTTAGGACCTTCCCCACCAGGACATTCCCACGTACACTCTGCTTACCACACAGTACCGTGTGGAAGCAGCTGGAGCAGTGGTCTTGGCCCCTTTGGAGATCAACCAACCCTAAGGACACAGGGGTCACCTAAGACTACCGGAAAACACAGAGATTTATGTTACAGTTCATAACAGTAGCAAAATTACAATTACAAAGTAGCAACGAAGATAATGTTATAGCCTGGGTCACCATACCACCAGGAACTGTATTAAAGCGTTGCAGTGTCCGGAAGGATGGTTGCAGTGTCCAGAAGGATGCGAACCGCTGGACGAGAGCCAAACAGATCTGAGAACTTCACCTTCTAACTCGGCCCAGCTGTGCCAACAGTCAGCTCTACTGGTGTACTTTCTCCCAGTTCCTATTATTTTACTTCTGGTTTTGCCTGTATGTCTCACAATGGTCTTTGTGCGTTGCTGGGTTAGGTTTTAGGATTGTGCTTATTTTTTCCCCTCCAGTTTGCTCTCAGGGTTTCTCTGTGTAGCCCTGGCTGTCCTGGAACTCCCTCTGTAGACCAGGCTGGCCTCGAACTCACAAATCCACCTGCCTGCACCTCCAGAGTGCTGAGACGGAAGTCCTGCGCCACCACTACCCGGCAGGCATTCTTCAGCCTCCAGCCATGAGTCTCGTAGGCTCCTCTTCTTGTTCCTCCATCTTCCTTCTTTGGTCCTCCCCCCCCCCTTTATTTTCTTTTTTTTCTTTTTTTACTTCTTAATTATAAACTTTGTCAATGCAAAAACAAACATGGATCTCAAATAAGAGATAGTTTATCATGTAGCTGTTCTGTGTGACCATGACCCAGGAACACAGACTTAGGTTACCCCAAATTCCACGTTCCCACCAAGTATAAAGAAATATGAAGAAAGGCATGAGAGAGATCCCTTCCTTAGGGGCTGGAGAGATGGCTCAGTGGTTAAGAGTACTTACGGTTCTTACTGTTCTTAGGTGCATGCGGCACATAGAATCCATGCAGGCATATACACATAGATGAAAAATAAATTTTTTTAAAGAGAGAAGGAGGTGAGCCTGAGATACAGGAGACCTTGCCTTGAAAATACAAACAAAACCCAGCAAACAAACAATACACTAATCTTAAATTAATTTAAAATAAAATGGAGGAGGGATGGTATGCTCAGATATCAGGTTGACTAGATTTAGAATTGCTTAGGAGACACCTCTGGATGTGTCCATGAGGTTTTTATACAGGTTTTAACTGAAGAGAGGAGGCCCACCCTAAGTGTAGGCAGCACCATCCCATAGGCTTCCTGACCGCAGATGCAGCGTGACCAGTCCACATACCTGCTATCTCCTTCCTGTGCCACAATGGACTATATCCTTGAAGCCTGAGCCAGAACAAGCGCCTCCCACACCCTACCTCTAAGCTGCTCTCTCTAGGACATCTGTTCACAGGAAGTGACTAAGGCCCTGGCTAGCGGAACAACCAGGAATTGGCTTTGGGAGCCTGGCTCCTTATCACATGGCCACACAGGCTCCTTGCAGGAGTGGCAGGGATAGGGCAGTCTGGTTTTGTGAAGTGAGGTTCCTGCAAAGATGATCTTTGTCAGAGTCTAAGTCTGTGGACTCAGTTCACTGGGAACAACACAGACACTGTGAAAATATAAGCTCTCGGTTCTTCCTCAACTCATTAAGTCCAATAATGGTCAAGCGGACCATCGAGATGACAGAGAGTCCTTGAGTTGCCAAGGACAAAACACTTGTCAACCCTTGTCTAAAAAAGAAAATGCAACCAAGACAGGTCATCCATTTTTTTATAACTCTGTAATAAAATTAACTACCAAGTGGTAAAACAGGGAAACCCAAATCAACTTTAGCTTTGTGAGAGTTGCTCTACACGTCTTCAGAATGAGGAGTTCCTTCCCACTGTTCTCCAAAGCTATATTACAAAGTCCTGCTCTGCATTTCCTGGGTGACAAAAGGTGACTGTTCTCCTAGCCCCATTCTGGTCATCTGGGGCTGGAGATGGCTCTGCAGTTAGTGCTGTTCTTGCAGAAGACCCAGGTTCAATTCCAGCACCTACGTGGCAGCTCACAGATATCCATAACTCCAATTCCAGGGGATGGGATGCCCTCCTCGGACCTCCATAGGCACACACATGGTACACAGACACACATGCAAGTAAAACATCGTATACATAAAGTAAAGCGAAAAACAAAATTCCATTTTTTTCTAGGCCAGTCTGGACGATACAGACAATAAAAGCCAGGCTAGCTACATAGTGAGAACCTGTCTAGAAAACAAAATTTTAAGTTGTATTTCTTTGAAAATATTATTCTGATAGCAACCCAGGTTGGGGGTGGAGAGATGGCTCAGCAGGTAAGAGCTTGTCTTGCTCTTTTAAAGGCTCTGAGTTCAGTTCCCAGACCCATGTGAGACAGTTCACAACTACTCCAGAGGGTCCTGCTCCTCCATACCCAGCTGTACTCACGTGCACAGATTCAAAGACACACACACACACACACACACACACACACACATTTTTAATTTTTAAATAATTCAGTTTGGTTTATCCTGCCTTTGACTAGGTATAATGACAAATAACCCAGGCTTGGCTTCAAATCATTCTGTATTTGAGCATCAGTCCTACAAAAATGTATACATGTAAATATGAACTACTTTATGACTTCATTTATTAACATAAATGGCTTTCAAAAAACACTGCAGCCTAGGCAGGTGTTAGACCTCCACATGCATTCTGAAGGTGGTCACAGAGAAGCAGCAGCCTTTTCAATGAACTGGGCCAGCTTCACATCACGCCTGGTCAGGCCTCCACAGTCGTGCGAGGTGAGGGTTATCTGGACCTACGAAGGGGAAAGCAGCTTTTCAGATCCGAGCAGGCACCTGTGGGATTTCTCCCTGGGCAGCAGATATCAGTCTCTATCTTTCTCAACATGCATATCTGAGAAATGGGTTAGTTGACTTAGAAAATTCATTATGTATAAACACCGAGTTTCCCAGACCCACCAAGCATGGCAGCAGCCACCTAAAAGTAAAGGCTCCCGGGGGGTGAAGGAGTCAGCTGCCAGCATGGACAATCTTGCTTCCTGGAGGAAAAAAATTAGCAGAGATGGAAGCTCAATTTTAATAACTTGACTTACACCAGCTCTGTTCAGGTCGCCAGGAAAGGGCAAGCCGACCTATCAGGCAGTAGCTGAGTGAGGTACAGAAGCTGCCAACTGAGGAAACGGGTGAAGACATGCCTCAACCATAAGATTGAGAAGCAAAGAGAAACATCCAGGGCGGACGAGCTCAACCTGGAACAGGACAGTTAGGAATTGCTTCTTTTTAAAATCCCAAAGCAGAATTCTCATTTCTCAAAGATGACTTACAAACTTCAGAGAAATCTGGATAGACACCCAGAGTGCTGAGACCGTAAGGACAGGACACCCTTGGGGGATGGGGTGTTCTCGCTGCACCCCTTAAAACTTTTCAGCCTGCCCTCTGGAGATCAAAACTTTAATAAACATTTACTACAAAGAAACATTTTCTGAGATTTATTTCGGCAAGGCATGTAAGTCCATGCTATCTGATTTGCTACCATTTCTTTTTAATAAATAATTTTCAAATTAAAACTCTGAGGTCTCCAGTGACTGAGTTTGGCATGACGGCTCATGCTTAGAATCTCACAAAATATGAAGCAGAGGCAGGAGGATCTCCCTCGAGCCTGGTATTCACAGTGAGTTCCAGGCCAGCCAGGGATACACAGAGAGACTGACTTAAATAATATACTCCTCCAAAGAAATCCCCCTGCACAAAAATATAAAATTTTATCTTCATGGCTGTTATCCAAGATCAACTCAGAAGCCTAATCTAACCCAAACTTCTGAAAGATGGGCTCTGCTCTCAGGAGCGCCCTGACAGTGTTACTAATTAACAAGGACACACGGAGTTCCTTAGAGAATACTTTCCTGGCACTTTCTGTGGATTCAAAAATAAATTTCTTCAATTCCAAAATTAAAGTGATCCAGAAATAACGAGGTTCAGTTACCTTGTTGTACACGTTGGACCATTCTGGGTGGTGATTCATCTTCTCTGCTTGCAGGGCAACCCTAGACATAAAGCCAAACGCCTGCAAAACACCATGTCCAGAGTGGTTAGTTACCTGCCTCGCCCTGCGCTCTATAGCTGGGAGACCCCAGAGCCGCCCAACCAGATAAAGGCTTGCTGGCATGCTAAGGAGGCCTGGGAAATCGCAAGGGAAGGGCTGCTCTCTGCAAGCCAGGGCACCGGGGCAGCAGACTGCTAGGTGGGGAAACAATCTGGCTCAAATAAACAAACCAGGAAATGAGTGTCACCTAGTGACCTGTCTGGACAGCTTAATTGTCCTAGGACTCCCGACTGCACTGGGATAATTTCCCTTCAACCCAGCGCCCTGGGTCTACCTGCCCCAATCGAGGGAGTCAATTTGCTTCTTAGCTGTTCCTTCTGTTTTTACTGAACAGGGAACTTTGGCGGCAGGGCTGCAGAGGAAGGCCGACAGCTGTCCCAGCCCACCCGTCAGGGGATGGCTAGTAAAGGCCTACCTTTACTAACTACCATTCTATATGGCTACAGCCCCACCAAGCTGAAGTGACAGTGTGCCTCAGCAGAAGACAAGCCTGAAAACAAGCTGAGGACCCCACCCAACAACATGGACAGCCAGGCTCACACCACAGGGAAAACAGAGATGCCGCGCAGAAGGCCATTGTTTCTCTTTTGCTTTCTTTCACACTTTTAGGAAGGTGACTGCAAATAATAATCCTACTTGACACAACCCCCCTCTAAGGTTCAGGGACGGCTGTGGAAGGGGATCATAAAGTCCATAAGAAGCTGTAGAAAGGATGAAGTTTCAGACTGCCGTCTGGACTCAGCACATCCGGTGTGATCACGAGTGCACAACCATGCTGATTACCTGCACTGAGCACACGCATGATTGGTCCTGTGAACTGTCAGTCATAGGTAATACATTTTAAAAGGAAGGGGAGGGGGAAAAAATCCATTTAGCTACATAGGGACTTTCTCCAGAGCAAAACAAATTTACTCTCCTGCCCCCTTTCATTCCAAATCTGATCGCCTAGAGCCCACAGAGGGTGTATCCAGGGATGTCTTTCTTTCCCATGTAGCAAGGCTGATCTCAAACTTACTATTCAGTACCTCCCTCTCTCTCTCTCTCTCTCTCTCTCTCTCTCTCTCTCTCTCTCTGTTATTTTTTTAAGATTTTATTTTTAAATGATGTGTCTGTGTGTGTGCTTGCATGTGGGTACCTACACCCTAGAGCTAGGGGTCAAAGGTGACTGTGGTTCTCTGCAGAGCAGCTCATACTCTGAATCACTGGCCATCCAGGTGTCCATCCAGCCCTTATGGGGTTTTTTAAGTTAATTTAATTTGTTCTCAGACATTCTTAAATATGTACATAATGCTGACCATTCTTACCCCCACCTGCCTACCACCTCTCCTCCAACCCTCCACAAATCTCTCTCACACACATTCTCTTTGTTTTGTGACCCTCCAAGATTAGCCAGGGCCATCTGTATTGACCATGAGTTTGGAGCTATCATTAGAGCCTAGTGGGCTCAGTAGTGTGTACACAGCTAGAGACAGTGATTTCCTCCTCTCCCAGTTCTAGTAAGGATCAGTAGTTCAGAGGGAAAGGGGCCTTATGAGCTCCTCTCCCCTGGTGAAGGTAACTATGGTTGTGAGTATGGTTGTGAGTTAATGACCGAAGTGGTTGTACAGAACCACGCTGAACTCAGAGCATCAGGCTTGGCGGTATGACCTTTACCCACTGAGTCATCTTGCCATCCTTTAAGATTCAAATTTAAGAAAATATTACAGGTGGCAAAGACAGGGCAGATTTCTATGAATTTGAGGCCAATTTGGTCTACACAAAGAGTTATAGGCCAGATAGAACTAGAGAGTGAGACCCTGCCTCAAAAAGAGAGAGAGAGAGAGAGAGAAAGAAAGATGGATGAATGAGATAGATAGATAGATAGATAACTGGTAGGTAGATTAGATAGATGATAGGAGATAGATTTAGACAGACAGATGACATCATAGGGCAGTAAGATGGCTTGGCAGGTAAAAGCACTTGTCACATAAGCTGGACAACCTGAGCTCAACCCTCAGAGCCTACCTACAATAGAATGAAAGAACCAACTCCCAAAAGTTGTCCTTTGATCTCCATGTGGTACACACACACACACACACACACACACACTAATTAATAATGACAATGATGATTTAATTTAGGAATTAGTAATTTAATTTAGTAAAGAAAACATCATAAAGTCTAATAATCCCACAATTGGCTCAGAGGGCAAAAAAGAAATCCCACCTGCCTCCTTCCACACAACAGACCAGATCTATTATATACCGAGTTCCAAGCGTACACACTTAGAAAGTCCAGCACAGTACACACGCGTGGTATAAGTTCTACTGCTACAGGACTTTGGATGAGTGGAGGGCAGGGAGAGGAGGAACGGAGGACTGCAGTTATGTGGAGGACGTGGAAGGGACCAATCATGTCAGCAGGAAGCACAGGTGAGGGTCCTCGCTCAAAGATCTCTTTTCACAGCCCCAGCTACTGCTTAGTGGGGCTCCAGTGAAATCTAATGTCCTTGAGGTATCAAGGGTGTAGGCCACATTTTCCTTATCCACTCTGCAGTTGAGGGACAGCTGGGATGCTTCCAGTTTCTGGCTATTATGAATAAAGCTGCTATGAACATAGTTGAGTGAGTGTCCTTGTGGGATGGCAGAGCATCTTTTGGGTATATGCCCAGGAGAGGTGTAGCTGGTAGAACTGAGGTAAAACTATTCCCAAGAAAATGTGGTACATCTATACAATAGAATACTATTCAGCTATAAAGACATAATGAATTCTGTGGGCAAATGAATGGGACTTGAGAATATCATCGTGAGTGAGATAATCCAGTCCCCAAAGGACAGGCATGATATGTACTCACTGATTAAATAGATATTAGCCATAAAATACAGGGTATTCATGATATACTCCACAGACCCAAAGAAGCTAAACATGAAAGAAGCCAGAAGGAAGAATGCTTGAATATCACTTAAAAGGGGAAATAAAATAGTCATAAGAGGCAGATGGAGGGAGGGAACTGGGTAGGACAGGGGTGGTAAGGAGAATGGGAGATTCAGGATCAGGTGTGGGGAAGGACAAGATGTCCAGGAGAATGAATGGAAATCTGCAACTGATGGAGATGGGAAGGTAGGAGGCATCCCCAGGATGAGACAGAGACCTGAGATAAGGGAGTCGCCCAAGAATCAACAGGGGGTGCCCTTGGCCATGACTCACTACATTGGGAATGTGGCACCTGAAGAGGCCACCTCCCGTAGCCAGGCAGGAACCCCAATGGAGCAATAGGGACACCAACCCACCCATAAAACTTTTGACTCCAAAATGTATCCTGTCTACAAGAAATGCAGGGACGGGGGATGGAGCAGAGACTGAGGGAATGGTCAACCAATAACCAGCCCAACTGAGACCCATCCCATGGGCAAGCACCAGTTCCTGACACTATTAATGATACTCTGTTATGCTCGCAGACAGGAGTCTAGCATGGCTGCCCTCTGAGAGGCTCCACCTAGCAGCTGACTCAGACAGACGCAGAGACCCACAGCCAAACAGTGGACAGAACTTGGGGACTCTTAGGGAAGAAGAGGAGGAAGGAATGCGGCTCCTGAGAAGACAGGAACTCCACAGGAGACCAACAGAGTCAACTAACCTGGACCCTTGGGGCTCAAGAGACTCAACCACCAACCAAAGAGCAGACACAGACTGGATCTAGGCCTCCATGTACATAGGTAGCATATGTGCAGCTTGGTCTTTTCACGTGGGTCCTGAACAACTGGGGCAGGGGCTGTATCAAACGCTGTTGCCTGTTTTTCTAGCTGGGCTGCCTTGTCTGTCCTCAGTGGGAGAAGATGCACTTAGTCCTGCAGAGACTCTCTGTGCCAGCGTGAGGAGATACCCAGAGGGGTCCCCACCTGCTCAGAGAAGGGGATGAGGGGAGGGGGTGACTGGGATGAAGGCAGTGAGCAGGATGTAAAGTGGATAAGTAAAATAGTAATAGAAATAAAAAAATATTTAAATAAAAAAAAAAAAAACAAGTGCAGGCCTTCTAAAATCAATCCATCCAACAAAGCTGGAAACGAAACAGATTCCTAACATCCCAGGTTGACTAAGGAAAGGGGCAATGACTAAAAGCCAACAAGCTGGAGAGGTGGCTCAGTGGTTAAGAGCACTGCTGCTCTTGCAGAGGACCTGGGTTCAAGTCCCAGTACCCACACTGCAGCTCAAATCAACTGCAACTCCAGGCCCAGGGGATTCAGGGCCCTCTTCTGAACTTCTTGGGCACCAGGCATGCACATGGTAAGAAGACATGCAGGCAGGCAAAAATACCCCACAAACATAAAATAAATAAATGAAATGAAATAAAGAAACCAACAACTTAAAGGAATTAGAAAATAAATAAAAGAGACAAATAAAGAGTCTGGCGTAAGCCTATTTGCCACAGCAAGGGGCAAAGTCTTAAACAGAGCCAGGGGACAGGGCAGCTCAGAGGTAGAACACTGGGCCTGGGCATGTACTGAAGCCCTGGATTTGGTCTCCAGAACTGAAAGGGGGAAAAGTTGTAAAAGAAATGTCTTAGAGACAGGCTGGTGAGATGGCTCTTACCTTCTGAGCCTGGAAGTTCTATCCCCAGAATCCATGGAGAACTGGAAAGGGGAAATCCATCCTACAGCATTATCCTCTGTTCTATGCACCTCAAGCACACACACACACTCACGCGCGCGCACACACTCACGTGCACACACACGCGCGCGCACACTCACCCATGCAATGTGCTCACACATGTGCACATGCATCATATATACCATTTATACATGTACCACTCACATACACATGCACACATACATGTGCACACACACACACACATGCACACACATATACACAATAATGTAAATACAACCATGCCTATGCATCTTAGCAAAGTTAATAAACTTAGATTTTTAAAAATTCTTTTACCATTTAGTAAGAAAAATCCATGTATAAGGATGAAAACAAATCTGTTGACTTCAAATATATTGGCATTCAATGCTGGAAGTCAAGGACAATGCCTACAAAGACTTTAAGAAACAGAAGTGAGCCCAAAGGCTGAAAAAGAAATAATTTTACACCCAGCTAAACTAATTTTCAAAAACCAAAAGCAATAGCTTGTTGTGGTGGCTCAGGCCTTTAATCCTACTGCAGGAGACAGAGGCAGGAGGATCTCTGTGAGTTCTAGGACAGCCAGGAATAGCATAGTAAAATCTGTTCTCAGCATAAACAAACAAACGAATGAAATCAATGGACTGACTTTTCAGAAATGCAATGACTCAGGTCAGTGAGATAGCTCAGTGGGTAAATGTCCTTGTCACACAGCCTGAAAACCTGAAGTCTACTCCCTAGAAAACACATAAAAGCAGAAGAGATGGGCTGCATAAAGTTGTTCTCTAAACTTTACATTTATGATGTGGCAGGCAGACATACATGTCCACACGCACACACACACTCACACACATTTAAATTCATTTATATAGATGAACAACAGCTCATGGGACAGCTTCCCTCCATCCTTCTGTGGAAACTGTTACAAGAGGAATTATAATGGAGCAGAGTGAGAAACTGTCAAAGGTGAGATGGGAATAAGTTCCGTAGGTCCTAGGAATCCTCTTAACACAACTAGACCAATTGAGAAACCAACAGCAAATGGAAGCAGCTAGTAAGTGTTGCCAACTAGAAAGGGAAGAGAGACACAGGCAGTTTGAAAACTGAAGACAAGTGTTAGAAGTCCTTCCAGGCATATGATGGGGCACTACAGCCGGAGACAGTATCAGGTAGAGCTAACAGTGGAAGAGAGGGACAGACAGATGGCGCCTGAGCTCTGACGCACCTTAGTGGGAGTGTACCAAGGAGAGAGGGCTGCATTTGTTAGCAGAACTGTGTGTGTTATAGTACCCTCCAGACTGGAAATAAAGCAAACATTCCCAACTAAGGAAAACACAACTTAAATAAAACCTGAAGACACACCAAAACACCATAAACAGCATCACCATAATTGAAGGTAAGTGGGCATTGCTTCATCACATTTTACAAAAGCAAACAACAACGGTGCGCAACCCAAGCCATGAGGAAAAGCCTCAAGATTAACAAGGCAGAAAGTACAAAAAAAAAAAAAGGCAAACAAAACATTTATGATGAGTTGGCAGGTTATCTTTCCATAAATAAGCCTCTTTCTAAAATGCTGGGGAGGGGCTGTGAAGGGCTGCACAGTGCTGCTCAGTGGTTAAGAGCACTTGCTGCTCTTGCAGAGGACCTGCGTTAGGTTCCCAACACACACGTTAGGTTATAACTGTCCATAATTCAGTTCCAAGGTATCCAACACCCACTTCTGACCTCCATAGCCACTATGCACTCATGTCGTCATTCATGATGTACTCAACACATGCTGGCAAACACTTATACAAATAAAAAATGAAAATAAACGAATCATTTAAAATGTTTTGGGAGTGGGGGGAATTGAGGGTTAGTTCTGTTGTTGTTTACAATAAGTAACAACCCCCTCCCCTTTAAAAAATTCGAAGGGGCTGGAGAGATGGCTCAGTGGTTGAGAGCACTGATTGCTCTTCCAGAGGATCCAGGTTTGATTCCCAGCACCTGTACAGTGACTCACAAGTGTCTGTAACTCCAATCCCTCAGACACCAGGCACACATTTGGTGCACAGACATAGCTGCAGACAAAATACCCATACACATTGAATAAATAAATGGAATATAAATAAATAAATAAATAAATAAATAAATAAATGTTTTTAAAAATGTACAAAGGGAGGGGAAGGAATTGGGTGATACAGAAAAAGCACTCATGTATAAAATTCTGGGGGAAAGCCTTTAGGTATATATAAACATAAATGTCTTTGAGAGGCATGGTAGCACACACCTGTCATCAAACACTGAGAAGCTGAACCAGAAGCTTGAGACCAGTCTGTGCCACATGATAATATACCTCAGAGAGAGGGCTGAGCAGTTAGGGGGCCTTTGCTGCTCTTCCAGTCCGGTTCAATTTCTAGAACCCACAGGCAGCTCACAACCACCTGCAACTCCAGCTTCAGGGGACACCTACACACAAACACACAGCTATACACAAAATTTAAAATAAAATGATTTAAAAGAAAAAAGCCAGGAGTGGTGGCGCACACCTTTAGTTCCAGCACCTGGGAGCAGAGGCTGGCAGACCTGTGTGTTTGAGGTCACCCTGGTCTCTATAGTGAGTTCCAGATCAGCCAGGAATGCATAGTGAGACCCTGGCTTTAAAAGGGGAATGGGTCAGGAGACAGCAAGATGGAGCAGTATATAAAAGTGCTTGCTACACAACCTGACTACCTGAGTTCAGGGCCTGGAATCCACAGTGAAAAGGCAGAACCAACTCCTTAAATGATCCTCTAACCTCTACACATGCACCACAGAACACGCATGCCCATATTCTTACACAGATACACACACACACACACACACAAGTGCATGACTTTCGAATAAAAGTTTCACTTCTCAGAACTTGTCACTGCAGACACATCAGTTACAATAGTGTCATTTATTACTTTGTTGCAGCACCGACTAGAAGAAAGATAGTGTAGTTTGTGATACATTTATACACAGGAATATGATGCAGTCATCAAGAAGGATGTGAAAACACAGAAGGAGTGCCAAGGACCACTACTGAATGAGAAGTGCGTGTGAGTCTGTGAGTCACATGTGAGGACGGGCAGTGTCTGTCTGTGCACTACTGCCTTTGAGCAATATGGACCTACAGGAACAATATAAGTGGTTGGAGGCAGTGGCTGAGAAGCAGGTGACCAGGGTCAGAAACCAGAAGAACTCACTGCGTTCTTAGGACCTTTTGAATTTGTACAATGAATACATTTGATCTAGTTTTAAGAATTGGTTTTGGGGGAAGAAACCGGAGTCATGCAAATGAAGTTATCACTGTAGAGGGAGCCAGGATCCTGCAGCGTATGTAATATGGTTCATATTAAAATACTTTGGCTCATGTTAACTTCTTAACATATGCCTACCTGTTGAGGTGGGTTCTTAGTGCCAATTTACAGCATAGTTGGTCTATGAGCCGTGTTCTGTTGAGCCACGGCCATTTCAAACAAACATATGGTCAACAAATAACGTATAATGGCTGATAATAGTTTCAGTCTTTCCTGTATTGCAAATTACAAACATTTCGTGACCAAGCCCTGAGTGCATGATGAAGTAAGAGTCCTTGAGTCACTCCGACATTCCCAGGAATGTGAGCATTACAATCACTGCAAATTGGGCCAACCGAGTTTGTCATTTGGAAATCTCCAAACCACCAGCAATTAAAGATTTTTTTTTTCCACGAGCCCCAAATCAAGTCTTCTTTGGAAACTTAAATGTTTCTCAGAGTTACTTTTGTTTCATTTTACTCCGTGGAACCATGGAAGACTATCAGATGAACAAAACCAAAACAGGAATCCGTATCAATCTGTGAAACGTGTCCCAGGACCCTGCACTTCGAGCGCAGCCTCGGTCCTGGTAACATGTATGACTTACTGAAGCTCACAGGCTTAACTCCGGGCGCGTTTACAATAGGAACAGTCTCCCGTATGACTCCCTTTGATATACATGCTTCAAATCAACTGCCTTCATATTTTGATTATAGACTATTTTAATTACGTACTAAAAAAGAACATATCTCCCACTAAGAAAATGAGCACCAGGTACTCCCAAGTAATTTCCCCAGTACAATCTCCATTAAGCCACTAGATACTTCCCTCACTAGCTCAATGAATTAAAACTCTCTATTGTTTATAAACCACCTTCGTGTTTGTAGGCCTATAACCCTTCTTTTAAAAAACACAATTGCTGTGGAAGGAAATGATATTTATGTCTGATTAGAAATGGAAACACTATTACATAAATCAGTTTGGGCATTTCTTCACGTCTTGAAACTTGATCGGCAATTTACTCTAATTGGTGATCAAGGAAACTATCTTGTGATCAATTAAAGTAATTACCAGATTCCGGCAACACAGCCTACCTTAATTTCAGCTAGAGTCTGCACTTCTTCAACTTTAATTAAAAATAATGAAAATTATTAAGGAAAATACAAGGCAAGATCATTGCCAAGCATGTGCATGTCACGGACAGGACCTTCCCTCCGAGTTGGTGACATCAATCACACAAACATTGCTTGGTGCGCTGGGGAAAACCATTCTCTGCCCCCTGAAACTTTCACATTGAAAACCCTGGTCACTATCCCAGTCCCTAGGAAGGAAACATCAGATCTTAATTTGTGGGTCAACACAAGACTCTTGACCAGAATCGGGAGGGACAGACCCAGCCAAAGATGTATTTCCCTCAGACTTTTTCCTCTCGCCATGAGCCCAGGGGTCAACTACAGAGTTTGGGGTCAACCGCATTCAGCTCCAGATTGCAGTAGACTGGGTCACAAGACCTCAGTGGAGCTCCTTAACAGGGACTCCTCCTCCTGGGCGAAACAGGCAATCCATGTACCACCCGCCCCAGGCCGGGGCACTCACTGCTTCCGGTTAAACCCAGACGGCTTTAACACTGTAGCACCTGTGGCCTGGAAAGGACACATTGTTTTCCAAACCTGGAGACAAACAAATTTACCTTCTGAGGGCTCAGAAACCCCTGCAACATCTTGAGAACTGTTTCTTTTAAGAGGTGGGTGTTGCCACAAGAAGACTTGCTCAAGGTTGGTGAGCAGCTCGGCCAAGGACTAGACTTCTCACACAGAGGATGTATGTGTGGGTGTGAGGGTGGGTGTCTGTCTGTCAGTCTGTGTCTATGTATCTGTGTGTATCTGTGTGTCTGTGTATCTCTGTGTCTTGTGTGTGTGAGAGGCCTGAGGACCATTCCCTGGACTTCCATCTGTCTAGGGGCAGACACAGCCCCACCAGTCCCGGGGCAGCAATCTACGGGCCCTGTACGGAATCTGCTACAGGGCTTACCATTTCCAACAACTTGGCACCAGAGTGCCCAACTCTAAAACAGAACTGGCTTTCTCGTGCAATTGTCTCATGCTCTCAGGTAGAGCCAGCCACTCCACCCTGCCCCAGGCTGAATTACTATCTTCTCAGTTACAATAAGCATGCCACCTGGGAAACAGCATGCTAACTTCTAAACACGCACACGCACACGCACACGCTGCTGCTGATGCTGCTGCTGCTGATGATGAAGATGATGATGACGATGATGACAACGACGACAACGAGGATGAGGATGATGCTGATGACACTAAGGATAATGTTTTTCACTTCAACATCACTATTTTTGGTAACTACTACAGTACATTAGACAGTTGATTAGAAAACAAAAGCAGTGCATTAGCCGAAGCATGGCACCTCCTTCAAAAGGCATCACTAAAGGAAAATGCAAGGCTGCAGGATCAGGACCTGTCATGTTCAGCTCATGCCTCCTGTATCCCTACACCAGTGAAGCCTCCCTCCTCCCCCCAGCACGCGTCTACCCACAGAAGTACCCGGCTCTCAGGGCAGCAGAGTCTGAACGACACACAGTCCTCCACACGCGATCCACCTTCATGTCTATCTATTCAGGTGAGAGGTCTGCAAACAGAGTCCAGAAACAATTTGTACCAAAAAAGACGTTCTACCCAACTTGCTCTTTCCCCAGAAAGATGCCTCCATTTCTGGCCTTCTGCACACAGACCCACTCCTTCCCCTGTATCCCCATCGGATGCTCCTGAGCAGACAGCAGCCCCATCTGACTACCCACCTCTTGGGTTCCCTTCAATCCTCAAGTCTGGACTCTTTGAATCAGTGCATACCACAGTCTCCTGACAGCTCTCGTCCCTAAAGCAGACCAAGGCACAGCTTCGAAACCAGCGTGAGAGGAAGTGCACGAGAGGCACTCTCCAGAGTTGTCTAATGTCACAACATGGCCTGGTACCCCACTGCTCACTGTCACATGCAGCTGCCTCGCCTCCGGATGTTCCTGTTAAGGCTTCCTTACCTGATCCTCTGATATAAGCTGGTTCCTAAGCTTCCAGGGTCTTATGAAGTGAGAATTATTACAAAAATTACCAAGGATCTTCAGGATTTTGGGGTGTTGTTGTTGTTAGCAATCTCTGCAAAAAACTGAACTTTAAGCTCCTTGATATTTTCATCATTATAAAAATTCAAAGTTTCTGGGCAGCGGTGGTGCACACCTTTAATCCCAGCACTTGGGAGGCAGAGGCAGGCGGATTTCTGAGTTCGAGGCCAGCCTGGTCTACAGAGTGAGTTTCAGGATAGCCAGGGCTACACAGAGAAACCCTGTCTTGAAAACAAAACCAAAAAAGAAAAAAAAAAATCAAAGTTATATAGAAAAAGGGTCTCTCTTCAATGCCATGCATCCGAACCATGTGAAGTCACAGTATCAGACCAAATACATTAAAAAGAGAAGACGAAGATGCAAAAGTAGCTGTTCCTGACTGACAGAAGCCCTCTTGCTCCTCACCCTCCCAAATGCCAAGGTCACATGCCAGACTGCATTTTCCTTTTCTGAGACAGGTCTCATGTATCCCAAGCTGGCCTTGAGCTCCTGTGGCTGGGGATGACCTAGATCTTCTGATCTGCCCACCTCCGTCTCCCTGGCATTGGGATCACAAGCGTGCACCACCACGCCGTGTCTTCAATACTCGAGATTAAACAAGGGCATCATCCGTGCAAAAGGCAAACACTCTGCCAGACAAGCCATCTCTCCACCCCTGCTTCTCCTCCTCACAATCAATTAGCCACTTTCAAGACACCACTAATGCTTGTGCACTCCAGGTCTACAAGAGGCGAAGCCACAAGGAATCTCCGCACTCTTTTCCAGAGACAGAAAGGGCACGGCTTCTACTTACACTGGCCCATGTTAACTGGAAGACAAGAGCCCATAACTGACAGCGAGGGTGGAGGATGTGAACATCTTCTTGGGCAGACAGAACGCTCGCCTCCCATTGCCATCTACAGGAAGGAGGGTCGCAAATATATGAAAGAAAAAGAACACCAATTACCAAGTACGGTACATACTTTCTGTGGGTGTGCATACATTATACATTAGAGTACATACATGCTGTGGGTGTATGTACATTATACATTGTGTTCTAGTCTGTACCCTCACACTTCACACCACAGGCCATCTGGTGGCACAAACATGTCAGTAGAACACTCACAGATCCACAGTTATTCTTTCTTTTACTTTGTTTTAAACCAGGAATCCATTTCCCTTTTAGGATTTCTAACGTAGTTTCTACCACATTTGTCAATATTTTCTGTAAGAAAAAATACATTGACTAAGTATTGGGCATCCTGATAACTTCACATAGGAGCTCCAGAGGCAGACCATAGCAACTCATTGCTGGAAGGAAATCAGCCACCAGAACCAAGTCCCCGGCAGCTGTGCCAAGCAGACAGCAACCAGGAAAGAGGCCGTCTCAGAAGGGGTCTGTGCATGTGGAAGAGCACGCCACAGTGCTGACCGTGGGACGGCGCTTCCACCTGTCTTCAGACACTGAGCTGAAGCAAACCACAGTGTGTTCAGAATCTGTCACCACCTGTTAAGGTGAAGCTTAAGGAGAATTGAAGTCCCACACTTGAAGGGACAAGGGACATGGTTTTTTATTTCAAACAGCATTGCTAACTCATTAAAGAGAAAGGGCTCCCAGCCACAGAGAATAAGGAAGCTTAGCACTTGCTTTATTTTTTGGTATGGAAGACGTGGCGTGCTCAGATGGGTAGTGCCATCTTACCCCGGTATGTCTCCTTCTAGGGTCCTGAATAAACTTCAGACACCCACCCCCTCCCCTATCACTGTGAATCCTAAATGTCCATGAGTCTCTTACTGTCACCATGGGAAGTGAGAGAGCTCATAAAGACAGGACTTCGATGTGCACACTATGTGCCACGCTCACAGGACCTCGTCACACACAAACTAATTTTTAAGCTAAAACATGTGTTCTTTGTGACCAAATAAGCCTGGTAAAGTACGGCTGAGAGCAGATCCACATCAAAAGTTCACAGATGCACCATAGCTCAGAAGAGAGCAAAGAATGGAAGAAATGCTCAGGGAATGTATTTCTAAGTCATTACCGGTCAATATTCATACATAAATCACCTTAACGTCAGCTGCCAAGTTAGCAGGGCTTCAGCTTGGGTTTTATTTTCTATTAACAATATATTTGGGGAAAGTGTTTTCCTGACTGTGTACGAACAAGAATGTTTGAGCTCCCTTGGGTCTGTCATGTCTCTGGGCAGGTGAGGCCACAGGCAGCAGGCACAGCGGAGGCTAGCCCAGCAAGGAAGGCGCAGGCACAGATGCCCTGCAGTACGGACTGAGATGGAGAGAGCACACTGCCGTTCATCCAAGTGCAAGGGGGAGATTCCGCCCTTTTGTTTTGAAATCTTATTATTTCATATCTTATGCAAATCATATTTTACATATTAGGCAATAATATCTGAGAAATACCGGAGTCAAATTAAAGGCTTCAATAGTCCTGGCTGAAAGCACTGTGATTTTCCTATAAAAAAAATTATTCCAATTTGTTGATCTTACATAGGATGAAACATACTGTAACAATCTTCATAATTTATGTCCTGTTGGGACACAATGATTTAAAGTAACATAATACAGAACTGCATCACAGCTAATCTAAACCACCTGACCAGATAAACACCAGCTTTCCTTTTCTCTTAGCAAAGACATTTCTGTTTATTGTCATATCATTTCCTCATTCGAGAGCACGAAGAACAAATGCAGCCAACCCGCCTTTTGGTGGGAGGCTGAGCTGGCCTTTCCCACGTCCGGGGTTTGCAAGCGCACACAGGTACCGTGCAATGTCAAGGGCTTACAAGACAGAAAACAATCCAAGAATTCCACTCTCAAAATCATTTACAGTGAAGCAAATATGGATTCAACCAGCACAATCTGGACCAGGTGTAGTATTATGAACCAGAGCCTCTCAGTTGGCTTTTGGGTTTTAATGTCAGTAAAAAAAGTAATTCTTTTAAAAAAATATATATGAGACTTACTATAAGCCAAATTTTTACAAATGTATCCATTACGCCTGTTGTCATGCTCACAGGAGACACATGGTTTGATTAACCAGATGCCCAAGCTAACCACTGTCTTCTGCCGTGAAGAATCCTGGTAGAAGAAAAAGACAAACAATTCATCACGGCCTGGCCATGTTCCTTTCTGGTTCACAACTACAGTGAGTCGCACACTTCAGATTCCAGGCTTTCTCGGAGGCCTGCGTCCCTTCAACCTCCAAACACACGAGAGTCCACAGGCACCAGGAGGATTCTGGGAGGACGTGAGGAAAGGGTTTAGACTTTCAAGAGTGAAAGAAAAGCACAGGGGTGCGCAGGCGCCGCCAGGCAGATGACGAGTCACTGAGAATATCTGGAACCAGAACGAAGTGCTTGTCTGACCGAATCTTTACAATCGTGGTTGGGGAGGAGGAAAAGAAACAATAGACTAGAATGTTGCTTTCTGCCGTTACTGAGAACTTTCAAAGCCTTCCATGCTCCACTGGAAACATCTCTGCTTCACAGGCTGTTCTGGTCGGCTCGGCCAAGGAAATGGTGATGCACTTTATTACAAGTTTATCAATGTACTTACCCAGGCAAATATACATAATAATCTCTGCCCAAGAGGAACAGTGAGAAACAGGGCTCTGCCACTGAATGCAGTGGATGGTTGAAACACAAGGGGGTTGGATGGGACGTTGATGCCCTGCCTGCATCCCAATCTCAGCTCCACAGTGGTCCACACGACAACACCCACCCAGTCCTGCCAGTCCTGTATGGAGCTCACCTCCCTCCCCATCACCACAGATTGACTGTCACAGATATCTGTGCAGGAATAAAGGATATAGGTGGTGACATTTTTTCACAACCTACAACTTGCTGCTGTGGAAACTCAAAGGAAGAACACAATTTGGGAGTGCCTTCTCGCAAGTAACAAACCTGTAAAAGTCCAAGGCAACATTTCAGTCTGCAGTACTGATGGCATTTCAAGTTAACGCTTATCAACAGAGTGCATGGTGGGACATGCCTGTAATTCTATTGTTTGCTTGTTTTTTAAGACAGGATTTTTTTGTGTAGCTCTGGCTGTCTTTGAACTCAATCTGTAGACAAGGCGGCCCACAAACTCACAGAGATCCTCCTGCCTCTGCCTCCCGAGTGCTGGGACTAAATGGCGTGAGCCACCACTGCCCGGCTACACCTGTAACTCTTAAGTCCCAAGAGCCCGAGGCAGAGCCTTTGATCCAGCACTAAGGAGAAAGAGGCAGGTGGATCTCGGAATTCAAGGCCAGCCTGGTCTACAGAATGAGTTCCAGGATAGCCAGGGCTACACAGAGAAACCTTGACTCAAAAAAAACAAAAAACCAGAGGTGGGGGAGGGAGGGAGAAAAAGAGAAGAGAGGAGAGGAAAAGAGAGGATGGGGGGGAGAGGACGGGAGGGGAGGGGAGGGGAGGGGAGGGAAGGGGAGGGGAGGGGAGGGGAGGAATGACTCAGTGGTTAAAAGCCAATTGCTGCTCTTACAGAGGAGTTGGATTCAGTTCCTAGCATCTACATGCCAGCTCACAACTGTCTGTGACCAAAAGTCAGAAGAAGAGGAGGAAGGAGGAGGACAAGGACGAGGAGGAGGAGCACCAGCAGCAGCTGAAGCTGAGGGAAGGACAGGGGGTGAATTTTGAGCTCAAAACCAAACTTGGCTACACGAGTCTAAGTCACTTCTGCTACACAGCAGAATTCTGTCTCAGAACAACAAAAAACTATGACTTTCCATTAAAAGTCGGTTTTCTGAGCCAAGGAAATGGTTCAGTCAGTATTTACCACCTAAGTGTAAGAACCCATGTACAAGCCCCACCACCGTGGCACCCCAGCACTGGGGAAGGATGGACAGAAGGATCCCTAATGCTTGCAAGCCAGCCAGTCTACCCAAACAGGCCAGCTCCAGGCCAGAGAGAGACCTGACGAAAAACAGAGTGACCTCTGGCCTCCACATGCATGCACTTGTGCTCATACATGTAAACACACACGCACGCATGTACATGGAGTGAACTCCTGCCCACACTTGCTACTTGCTTGTACGATGTTTTCGCTGCATGTGCACCTGCTCATATGTTTGGTACCAGTTCTAAAGCAGCTAGTGTGGTTCTGACACGACAAGGGCTGACGTCACCACGGGTCACCGTGGTCTCACACACAGATAAAGTCTCAGATGATAAATAGCCTATCCCAGGACTACAGTGTGACCAACACTAAGCTCTGACCTTCATTTTTATTAATCTGTGCACCAGACGGCTGCCCCAACAGTTCCATTTCTAGGGTTCCCTATAGAAACCTGTGACTATGCACAGGAGGGACAAGAGCTCCTGTCACAGAACTGACAGCAGTGGCAAGTCTCGGAAAGAAATTAAATGTTCATCAACAGAATACACATTATTTGTTAAATTGCAGCTAAGTTATTTTAATGTCTAATTTGTGGTGATAAGAACATGTTTTAAGCACAGCTAATGAAGCGGAAGCACGGTAATTGGATGGGAAGAACATCGAACATGCAATACAAACCTGCTCCCAAAACCCAGAAGCAAGCTGCAGTTTCCATGCGGACAAGGAAAGAACATGTCCACCGATCACACTGCGCAGTGGCTGCCATCACTGTAGCAGTGCTCAATACACAGACTAAAGGAAAGACTTGGCCAGCGTCTGTGTCCTGAGAACGCAACATTAGCTACAAACCACTGTGTTTTCATTATATGCGCCCAATATCCAAGCAGACCCTTTTCTGATCAAGAAGCCCCTCCATCCTCTGAATACGCCTGTTTCTTGCTGGCTGTGGATTCTAACTACTGCACTGTAGGGCCATCAATCACTCTGACCACTGATTCTCGTTGTTCAGTTCTTGAAAAGAAGAAAAGCCCTGGTCTAGGACTGGGGGTCTGTTCAGTGGCAAAGGCCCTGCCTAGCAAGCACAGTGCCCAGGGTTTGATTCTCAGTACCGCTGTGCATATGTGGGGGTGGGGTGGGGTGCATAGAGGTGTGTGTGCAGCACCAGGGTGTGTGTGATGTATGTGTGTATGTGTGTATACAAGTATATGTGTACACACCAGTGTGTGTGTGTGTGTGTGTATGTGTGTGCAGCACCAATATGTCTATGTGGGTACGTGTGTGTGTGTGGCACCTGTGTGTTTTTGCAGCACTAGGATGTGTGTGTGTATAGCACCATTGTATGTGCATGTGTGCATGTGTAGCACTACTGTGTGTGTTGTATATGTGGTGTGTATGTGTGTGTGTGTGTGTGTAGCACCACAATGGGGGGGTGAATGTGTGTGTGTCCACACATACACACACACACACACACACTTAGATACCAGTCCCTAACAATGTCAGAGCACACTTTCCCCATTTTTAACATAAAATGGGGAAATTTTTATTAAAATTGTAACATACATTTTTAACATAAAATTTTACAATTTAATGAGAAGCCAGGAGTAGTGGCTTTAACCCTATTATTTGGGAGGCAGAAGCAGAGTTTGTGATTCCGAGGCCAGCCTGGTTTACACAGCACGTTCCAAGAAAGCCAGAGTTACACAATGAAAACTGTCTCAAAAATAAAATACTAACAACAAAAGTAAACCATTATAGAAAGTTTAGCAAACGTAAAGATGCTACTATAGCTCTCTGCCCATGCCCTTACACCGTAGCCTCCATTTACCTATGCAGCCTAAGGAGCCCGCTCCATAAGGAAACACCTCCCCCATGCTCCTTATGTAGAAGCTGCACAATCTCACACACAGTGGGCAGCTGTTTTAGAGATTATTCCATGTATACGGTTCCCTCAGGTACAGGGGAAACATGCATAGCAAATACATCTCAAACAGATCGTTTTTTAAAATTTGTTTTTCCTTCCTTAATCTTTTATGTACATGGGTGTTTTGCCTACATGCATGTCTGAGCACCATGTACACGCAATGCCTGCAGAAGCCAGAAGAGGGCATCAGATCCCCTGGGACTCAAGTTACAGGCACTTGCAAGTTACCCTGTGGGTGCCAGGAATTGAACCTGGATAATTTTTTTTTTAATTTATTTATTTATTTGGATATTTACTTTATTTACATTTCAAATGTTTTCCCCTTTCCAGGTCTCCCCTTCAGAAAGCCCTATCCCATCGTCCCTCCCCCTGCCTCTATGAGGGTGCTCCCCCATCCACCCACCCACTCCCATCTTCCCTCCCTAGCATTCCCCTACACTGGGGCATCTAACACCCTTAGGCCCAAGGGCCTCTCCTCCCACTGATAGCCAACAAGGCCCTCCTCTGCCACATTTGTGGCCAGCACCATAAGTCCCTTCATGTATATTCTTTGGTTGGTGGTCCATTCTCCGGGAGCTCCAAGGGGTCTGGCCAGTTGTGTTGCTCCATGGGGCTGCAAACTCCCTCGGCTCCTTCAGTCCATTCTCAAACTCCTCCATCCAGGACTCCATGCTCAGTCCAACAGCTGGCTGCGAGCATCCGCCTCTGTATTTGTCAGGCTCTGCCTGAGCCTCTCGGGAGACAGCTTATCATGCTGCCATCAGCAAGCACTTCCCAGAATCCACAAGAATGTCTAGGTTTGGTGGTCATATATGGGATGTATCCCCATGTGGGGCAGTCTCTGCATGGCCTTTCCTTTAGTCTCTGCTCCATACTTTGTCTCCATATTTCCTCCTGTGAGTATTTTGTTCACCCTTCTAAGAAACACTGAAGCATCCACATTTTGGTCTTTCTTCTTCTTAGCCTTCATATGGTCTGTGAAATGAATCTTGGGTATTCTGAATTTTTGGGCTAATATCCACTTATCAGTGAGTACATACCATGTTCATTCTTTTGTGACTGAGCTACCTCACTCAGGATGATATTTTCAAGTTCCATCCATTTGCCTGCAAATTTCATGAAGTCATTGTTTTTAATAGTTGAGTAGTATTCCATTGTGTAAATGTACCACATTTTCTGTATCCATTCCTCTGTTGAGGGACATCTGGGTTGTTTCCAGCTTCTGGCTATTATAAATATGGCTGCTATGAACATAGTGGAGCATGTGTCCTTATTACATGTTGGAGCGTCTTCTGGGTATATGTCCAGGAGTGGTATAGCTGGGTCCTCAGGTAGTATTATATCCAATCTTCTAAGGATCTGCCAAACTGATTTCCAGAGAAGTTGTACCAGTTTGCAATCCCACCAGCAATGGAAGAGTATTCCTCTTTCTCCACATCCTCATCAGCATCTGCTGTTACCTGAGTTTTTCATCTTAGCCATTCTGACGAGGTGGAAACTCAGGGTTGTTTTGATTTGCCTTTCCCTGATGACTAAGGATGTTGAACATTTCTTTAGGTGCTTCTCAGCCATTCAAGTTTCCTCAGTTCTCTGTTTAGCTCTGTTCCCCATTTTTAATAGGGTTATTTGATTCACTGAAGTCAACTTCTTGGGTTGGGTTGTTTGTATATATTGGGTATTAGCCCTCTATCAGATGTAGGATTGGTAAAGATCTTTTCCCAATCTGTTGGTTGCCATTTTGTCCTATTGACAGTGTCCTTTGCCTTACAGAAGCTTTGCAATTTTATGAGGTCCCATTTGTCGATTCTTGATCTTAGAGCATAAGCCATTTGTGTTCTGTTCAGGAACTTTTCCCCTGTGCCCATGTGTTTGAGACTTTTCCCCCACTTTCTCTCTTATTAGATTCAGTGTATCTGGTTTTATGTGGAGGTCCTTGATCCACTTCCACTTGAAGTCCACTTTGTACAGGGAGATAGGAATGGACCAATTCGCATTCTTCTACATGTAGACCAACAGTTGAACCAGCACCATTTGTTGAAAATGCTGTCTTTTTTTTTTCCACTGGATGGTTTTAGCTCCTTTGTCAACGATCAAGTGACCATAGGTGTGTGGGTTCATTTCTGGGTCTTCAATTCTATTCCATTGATTATTCATTAAATGCTTAAAAAACGTTTGACAAAATTCAACATCCCTTCATGATAAAAGTCTTAGAAAGATCAGGAATTCAAGGTCCATACCTAAACATAGTAAAAGCAATATACAGTAGCCAACATCAAACTAAATGGAGAGAAACTTGAAGCAATCCCACTAAAATCAGGGACTAGACAAGTCTGTCCTCTCTCTCCCTATCTATTCAATATAGTACTTGAAGTTCTAGCTAGAGCAATTAGACAACAAAAGGAGGTCAAAGGGATACAAATTGGAACAAAAGAAATCAAAATATCACTATTTGCAGATGATATGATGGTATACTTAAGTGACCCCAAAAACTCCACCACAGATCTGCTACAGCTGATAAACAACTTCAGCAAAGTGGCCGGATACAAAATTAACTCAAGCAAATCAGTAGCCTTCCTATACTTGAAGGATAAACAGGCTGAGAAAGAAATTAGGGAAGTGCCACCCTTCACAATTGTCACAAACAATATAAAATATCTTGGTGTGACTCTAACCAAACAAGTAAAAGATCTTTATGACAAGAACTTCAAGTCTCTCAAGAAAGAAATTGACGAAGACTTCAGAAAATGGAACGATCTCCCATGCTCATGGATTGGCAGGATTAATATAGTAAAATTGGCCATCTTGCCAAAAGCAATCTACAGATTCAATGCAATCCCCATCAAAATTCCAACCCAATTCTTCATAGACTTAGAAAAAGCAATTCTCAAATTCATTTGGAATAACAAAAAACCCAGAATATCTCAACAATAAAAGGACTTCTGGCCATCCCTGACCTCAAGCTGTACCACAGAGCAGTAGTGATAAAAACTGCATGATATTGGTACAGTGACAGGCAGGTAGGTCAATGGAACAGAACTGAAGACCCAGGTAGTACTCTTAACACACATCTGTCTCTCCAGCCTTAAAGCCAGGCTTCTGAAACATAAACACTAAACTGTCTGCCGACACCTGTTGCAGTGCTTCAGGGACAAACTCAGAAGCATAATTGATCACTGGGGGTTTATGGAATAAATGGGAAGTCATTTTAAATCTTTTTTATCTCAACGCCCAGTGAAAGCAGGTAGTGTGAGAAAGATCTCTTTATGAGATCTCTTTATGGGAGCAACTAATCATTTCAGGAGTTAGCAGTCACCTGTGCTAAAGTGACAATTATCTCTCTGTTTCTAATACCCCCCAAGCAAATATCCCACCAGTTTGAACTAGAAAAAGCACTAGCCACACACTCAAGGTGCAGGCAGCACACGGTGCACAGGCTTCTCTCCTCAGAGCCAACTTCTCAGGGGACCGAGTTCTTGTGCTCACAGTATTTCCAAATACGTGTGGATTGTGGACACACCCCCTCCCCAACCTACACTCTGACTGCTCACTAGCCTACAAGAGAACAGCTCACTGAGGACACCGTGGAAGTAAGAAAACAGGATACAAAAGTGGCTTATGTCTGTCTGTCCTCATGCTCAGAGGACACAGTGCTACTCTGTCATGACTTATATCTAAGTCTCCATAATGTGACGAGACCAGCACCTCCTCTACCCTAGTCAGCCTGATCCTACCACAAGCATCCTGTGCTTGGTGTGCTAGGATGTACCCTTCTTGAAACCTTGGGGGCTAGAACCAGCTAGAAATCTAAGCTTAGAATAAAAACAGGTTACACTCTGCTATGATTATGGGGAGTGGGCATGAGGCGGAAATGAACAGCCGTGACAGAAATGATGTGTCCAGTCAGTAGACTGCTTGTCCTAATACACATCTGGCCCCAAGTTCCATTCCCACAACAATACAAAGCCAGTGAATGGCAGCTCAAGCCTCTAATTCCAGCACTGGGTGAGTGCTGAAGCATAAGTCATCCTTAGTTACTGGGATTCATGAGACTCTGTCAAAAGGGAGGGGAGAGGAGAAAGAAAGGAAGAATGGACCAAAGACAGGTGGCATTGCCCATGTGTGACCAACAGCAGAAAGTGCTCTGTTCCCCTGGTGAGTTCTTCCCCTAAAGCGGGGAGGGGCCTCCGTAACTCAGCACACACTGTTCAGAAAATAAGCGTTTGCTTCCAGGGTAGCTGGGAGAGAATCTTGAGTCCTCTCTCTGTCTGGCTTATGGAGCTGATTGGGACTTCTGAAAACCTCAGAAGTGTTTTTACAAGCACTAGTAAAACTTTAAAGTAGTCAAGTGTCCAACTTTTCTCAGTTTCAAAGCCTGTGAGGCCTACCCCAGTCCCTGCCCGCCTGTGTCTGCTTCATTCTCTCCAGAAAGAGTCTGGAGCTCTGTGGACACTTCACGTGAGGCTGCGCTCATGCAGGCTGAGGGCTGAACCTCCCACAGATGCACTTAGCTCTGAAGGCCTGGAGGCTGCTTCCGCGCTCAAGGGTTGCTGCACAGTACTTTTCTCCACTTGGGGTTTCTCTTTTGTTTTGAAGACTTGGTTGTTCTACATCATGCTTTCTCCTCACTGCTTTCAGGTTTCCCTAAAAAACGCCTCCCAAATGTCCCCCTCCTTCCCAGGAGACTCCCCATACACAGACGTGGGTACACAAGTTGTAAATGTAAAATCCTCATGATCCTAGAATTTAAAAAACCAACAAAAACTTGAAATTAAGAAAATGGCTACATTAATATAAGATTTTAATTAAGTGATGGATCCAGTCTGATATTGCTAAATCATCATTTTAAAGTTAAAGAGACAGGAGATGGAGAGACAGCTCAGCAGGTAAAGGTGCTTGCCACCAAGCGATGACCTGAGTTAGATCCCTAGGACCCAAAGTGGCAGGAGTAACTGATTGCCACAGATGTCCTCTGGCCCTCATACATACACCATGTCATGTGTGCAGGAATGCGAGCACTCGGTTACACACATGTGTGCACACAAACGATAAATAAAATCTAATAAAAATTAGGTGTGCCCCGTCTCAAGTTGATACTGTCTCAAAATTTAATACCATTTAGTGTTTCTTTAAACAATAAATATGGTCCAAAAAAACAAAAAAAAAAGTATTTTTTTTTCTCTACACTAATGGATTTAAGAAAAATCTGCTTAGAAATCTGACGACAAGAAAAATGAAGGCTGCTGTAATGCAGCCAGTGGTCGCACTATTTCATTCAAGTAAAACCTTTGCATTTTAGATGTGAAAGCAGGCCTTACTTTATTAAAAAGCTTAAAAAATTAAAGTTAAATAGTTTTGGGGGTGCCATGGCTTTCTTTTGCCACTTTTAATTTTATGAGTTAGTAATAAGTGAGCCCAGCTATGTCAAAACAAATGGGAAACAGTTTAGGTTATAATACAGTATTTTAAAACCTGGCAATAAATTCCTTTAATGGTATTCTAAATGTATACATATATGCTTAAAGTAATTAAAATTTCTCAAGCTCTCAGACACTATTCAAGCATTTTGGACCTCATCGCCTTCCAACTGCATTCTGTCCCGTCCGCCACCACCTCGGTGCCAGTTTCCCAGGCTCCGTTCTCACTAAACCAAGTCAAAGACCAAGTCATATCCTGAGCCTAACTCAGCCCCCAAAGGATTCCGTGCAGGACACAAACTGCCAAGTAATGCGATGTCTCTAGAACCAATAGAGTAGTAAGCGATGTACAGGAAGATGCAAACAGGCCCGCTGAGCCCACATCACAGGCAGACAGAAAACAGAATTGGCAGAGAAAGCTCCTTTTGTCTCTGCTGCCATTTTGTAGTAAGAAAAGGACTTTCTGAAAACGAGGAGCCAGGGGAGCCCGAGCAAGGGGATGCTAGTCTCACTTCCGGCCAGGAGAGCCTGAGCAAGGGAGATGCTGGCCTCACTTCTGGCACCCACCGAAGCTCACGGCCACAGTGAGAGAACTGGAATCACACGCTTGCACTCCAATAAGGCTGAAAGGCTGTTTCAGAGGCACAGAGAGGGCAGGATGGCAGGCTAAGGACCAAATCCTCACTGCACATTCACAACGCTAAAACATTTCCTCACGCAGAAACAGAACCGCCAGTGACAATTTTTGGAAACAATAATTGTGTCCTGGGTCCCAGCTGAATAATTTTGTTCTACACCAAAAATAAGTCTATTCACAGTCCCCAAAGCTCCAAACTGCTCTGTACCACTGTCAGGACGTAGCTTCCTTCCAAACCCAATAAATGAAAGGCAGAAACCGGCAGAAGAAAGAGGATTAAATAACATACGTAAGATTGCTTGCCGTTTTATGAAAGACAAATGACTTGCACTCACATCCCACTGATAAATAGGGAGGCTGCCAGCGGCTCTCAGACAGATGTAACATTTTAACAAATGTGATTGTTTGTGAACGAAATAATTCTGATCAAAAACTTAATTGCAGTCAAAGTGAGCCCTGGGCTGTGTCACTGTAATCCATTCTGACAGGAAGCAATGAGTGGAGATCCTACTGTGAGCGGGCACATGTGAAAGGTCAGCACTGGCCTGGAACTTCAAAACCGTTAGCGTGTAAAACAGTGTGCATTAGAGCCCGGAACGGCTACCCACTGGATTAGCGGATGTCCGCTGTGCGGGTCTCGTGCTTTTTGGCAGGTAATAGTTAATTGGTAAGTAAGCAAGGTATTGTAACTTCCTTCTTTATAGCTCTACAATACTGCAGTATTCTATTTGTAGTAAAGTCTCAGGAGAATGAAGTAACATTTCTTAAATAAAATTCATCTTTAATGATTTACTAAACACTGGCTATATTTAACAAATAAACATATGTGGGTAGAATGAAGAATTCTTATGTAACATGGATATATACAGACGTGTAAATAAGTGTGTGTGTGTGTGTGTGTGCGCGCGCACGTATTTGCTTAGCCAACTATGACAGCCAATTTTTTCCAAGTATGGATTTCATTAGAGAAAATATATACTTTGCTCATATACAATAATCCTAAAAGCCAATTATATGACAGAATTTTGCATGGCTTAAAACAAAATTCTAAATAAAAATGCAGTTAATACCACAGTTTTCATTTCCAACATGGAATGTTATTTATGAAAGAACCACGCTAAATATTACCTTATAAGTCAATGCCTGCACAGATGCTTTGTGACTATCCAGCACTGTAAGCTGGTCTATTTAACTTTAAATTATAGTCATTTTCCAACATCTAAACTACTTAAGGTAATATAGCATTAACTCGTGGGAAAGGCAGTTACTGGGCGTTGCAATGATTATTTTAAAATTTACCCCATTTCTGTGTTGTATAGAAATACAGGTCCACTTTTAAAAATAATTCTTCTAAAGCTTTATTTCTGTTCTCAAAGCCAGCCTTCTAAAGAAATCTCTTAGGCCGTGGACAGATGCAGTTCCTGGGAACTTTGTAAGGCTGGGGAGGTTCGTCTTCAGTGACTTTGGAGTACTTGCCCCCAGCAGAACATCAAATGGAAACTTGGAAACAGAATCATCTACTTGCTTCCAACTGGAATAGACAACTAAGAAGATAGGCACTGGTCAGGGAGACAAGCTGTGCGGTCTCGCTCGTTTCTGCTTTCAGTATAAACTGTGAAAACTTCAATGGATTTGGAAATGCCAGCCTCTACTCCCAGCCCTGACTGTTCCTGCATGTCTGTGGTACCCACGGTTACCACCCACTGCTCTGGTGATGCCCACGGTTACCATTCACTGCTCTCTCAAGCGTCTCCCAGGTGCCCAGCCCTGGCTCCCAGTGGCTGCCCCTCAAGAATTTTACAGCGCAATGAGAGCAAGTAGAGAGGCCAGTGATGAAGAATCCACAGAGGAAAAGCAGGCCAGAGAAGATACAGGCCAAAAGGACAAAATGAGGCTGTCTTATATTTACCCATTTTCTCCACCAAGAACCACATGGAAAAACAACCTACAGCACCCAAGGAAATCGTCTTATTCTGGGGACAAAAAGAGATGCCATAATTCCCAAAAAAAAAAAAAAAAGTCTTCCAAGGTTCCAATTGGCTATTGATGGTATTTTCTATTAAGGGATTATTTCTACCTGATAATACACTAAATTACCATTTTACCCATGCTAATTATGGAGAAATGACAAGTAATCATTTCTCCTCTGATGATTCACATAATAATTTAATTTTTATTACATTCACTCAGTATGCATGCATTCGGGCATGTGTGCATGGGTGTGTGCACGCACTCATGCAGGTGTAAGCCCTGGCTATAACTCATGTAGAGGTCACTGGACAAGTTATGAGAATTGGTTCTCTCCTTCTACCATGTGGGTACCAGAGATTAAACTCAGGCCCTCAGGTTCAGCAGCAAGCACCTCTCTACACACTGAGCAATCTCACCAAACTTCAGCATAGTAATTTTTGAATGCTGTTTCACTTCCTTGGTGAAACTAAGGCTCAAAAAAACTTCCTTCTAAGGGTTAGGGATGTAGCTCAATGGTAGAGCACACGCCTACCCTGAGTTCAGTGGCCAGTAACAAAACAAACAATAAAACAAAAACAACTTAAAACCTGGGGCTGGAAAGACAGCTCAGCAGTGAAGAGCACTTCCTGCTGTTTCAAGGGCCTGAATTCAATTCCCAGAACTCAGATGTAGTGGTTCACCAACCATACCTAACCCCAGCTCCAAGGGCAACCTACACATACTTACACTGACACACGTGTGTAAACTTTCTTTTATTTTCTAGACAGAGCTTCTCTAGGTAGCCCTGGCTGTCCTGGACTTGCTTTGTAGACCAGGCTGGCCTCAAACTCACAAAGATCCGCCTGCCTCAGCTTCTGAGTGCTGGGATTAAAGACACCACACCTGCTACCACACCTGGTCATAAATATTTTTTAAATCACACACACACACACACACACACACACACACGTTTGTTTTGTTTTATTTGAGACAGGGTTTCTCCATGTAGCCTTGGCTGTACTGAATTCACTATTTAGACCAGGATGGCCTCCAATTCACAGAGACCCACTTGCCTGAGTGCTGGAATTTGCCTGCCTAATAAAATAAATCTTTAGAAACAACAACAAACAACAAACCTCTTCACTCTAGAAAACTTACTACCTGAGCTGTGTGGTTGCACATGTCTGTAATCCTGGCACTTGGCAGGCTGAAGCAGGATGATCGTGAGTTCTAGGCCAGCCTCAGATACATAGTGAATGTGAGGCCAGCTAGCACCTATAGTGAGAAGCTGTCTCCTGGAGGGCAGGCAAAAGGGAAGAAAGGAGGAATTTAAGATGCATCAACAGATGGGGGGACACCTGTTACCTCAGCATTTCGGGGGCAGAAATAAGGGGTTCCAGGCCAGCTAGGAATGCATCAGCCTATACCAGTGGTGTGATTTCAAAGAAAACTGGGGTGTCTGCCCTCACCCCATTCCTTCTTCTACTGCTAATACATAGAAAAACCCTGTCTCAAAACTAAATAAAATAATGGTCTGGCGAGGTGGCTCAGTGGTTAGGGGCATTGCTCACTTTACAGAAGACCTAGGTTCTTTCCCCAGCACCCATACGGCAGCTATAATTCCAGACCCAGGGGATCTGTCGCCCTCTTCTGGTCTCCTCAGACACTCACTAGGCACACACATGGTGCATAGACATTCATGCAGTCAAAACACCCATACACATAAAATAAATAAATTTTTAAAATAAATAAGAAACATTTTAAGAAGGTCAACCCGGGCATGAAGTACTTCCATGCTCACTTGTAATCAAAGCAAGTGTGTACACCCAGGGTCACGACCCTGTACTGAGAAGCCGCACACTGCCCAACCTCAGTGCCTATGCTAACATTAATCCTGTCTCATTCAGAAGGCAAGATTATTGCCAACGCATTCACAACTCCTAATCAAGAAAAAGACTTCCGTTTATTTCTTAACTGGTTCATGTTTTGCTTACATATTTTAAACTATAAAATGTCCAAAAGGTTGACTTGAAAGTTTAACTCAGTTTTGTGCTATGAACTAGTTTTTGCAAACTCGAACATGTTCCTGGTTTCATGTTAAGGAATCGTCGGAAACGGAAAGAAAACAAAAAATAGTAATTCACATCTAATTTGCAGGAACGGGTTTTCTGTAACTTGTAAATAATTTTGATTTATGGAGAATCATTATTGTATTCATAAATGCTGGAAAGGGGAACAACTCGATACAATCGCACCCCCAAATAATTTTATAACCGCAGGTGTGTAAACCAGGACATGTGGAAGAGACTCAAAGGACAGTGGGTAATGGAGCAGGAACGAACGGGGTGAAGGGCAGACGCCCCAATTTTCTGAGATGTCTCTGAAACCACACCACTGGTGTGGGCTGATGCAGTGGAGTGATCCGGCTACATTTAAATAAGCCAACACACAGAGCTTCGTAATTTACAGCCAACCCAATCACACTGCCCGTTCTTTTGAGGTTAAACGTTACCGACAAGAGCTACACCTGAATCCAATCAGTGCTAAGATGTGGAGAAGAGTCACACGAAAGAACTAAATTTGTCACAAATGGGTCGGTTTCCGATCTTCCTGTAGCCAGGTTGCTTTGCCCTAACCTCCACTGAGCAAATCAACTTAATGGGCACTGGGGGTGCTGTAAAACTTAACAATGGACTGATTTTTAACTTTTAAAATATAGTTATGAAGCAAAACGTTGCATAGCTTCCACGATACTGGAAATCAAATTAAATCTAGATGCTTTTTAGCAGTCCTGACAGATCTAATCCTAGTTACCATGTAAATTTATGGTAAGCTGCTCTGATATTAGCCACAGGTGCTACTTTTAATATATGAGCTGCATCTGGCTGGGAATAGGATCTCTCAGAGGACTGAAAATGACCTCGCTATCAGACAATGGAGGGGGAGCAAGGCCACTGTGGCATATAAAAAAGCTGAAGACGTGGTCCACAGCTAAATATCTCACATAAAACCCGGTTTACCTCTGTCGTCCAGGTTAAAGGATATGAGGCTTTCAATACTTAAGAGACACAGATATATTTCAACAAAATGGCCAAAAGATCCAGAGTGCACGGCAGTTCTTCGGACTACATATAATTCTGGTTTCCCAGCCTTTGATCAGCGTTGGGAAAAATGATGTACTGAGACTTGAAAATAAACTTCTTTCAGGATTCCCAAGCATGCAACGTGATCAGACACCACAGAGCATGCCAAAGCAAGATGTCACAGTTAACGTGTCTATGGGCCCCGGGCTGCAGCCGGTTGCCAGTGCCGGGCTGCAGTTCTGAGGCTCTTTGAAAAGGCTACAGACGTCACTGTCATACCCGAGGAGACCACTGTTTCTTAAAAAGCTCTACAAGTGATCATCATTCCAAGTTTAGGAACACATATCACCACCCAGAGCCTAACAGAAGGGGGAAGCCGAGAGCTCGCCGCCGCCTACTTGACTCAAAACTAACAACATGGCTAAGCAGGGAATACGGAACCGTCCGCCTTTAAGAAATGCTTCCTCGAGCACTCCAAGGTCAGCATTTGCCAGAGAACTGACACGCGTGGAAAGGTGGCAGAGGATTTACAAATATTTAATTTCCCACGAAATAACTCTTCCGGAATTAAACAAGCCCTCTTTATCTGGGGTAAAAAAAAAAAAAAAAAAAAATCTGAGAAAGAGAAAGCTTTCTGTGAAAATATCCCATGCACCCCTGTGCTAAGCTGAGTGAACAGTAGCTACATAGCCCTACAGCACAAGTTCCTTCTGGGTTTCTCTAGTAACTCAAAGGGCGTGGTTTGTTTTTTTTTTTTTTTAGCTCCAACAGATCAATCCTGTCATCCAGGTGATGATTTCCATTTACTTTTTCTTAAGGGTCAGGTGTTGCTATGTAACCCACCCTGGCCTTGAATGTGCAATACTGCCTCAGCTTTTTGAGTCCTGAAATTGCGGGCACGTACCAGCGCAACTGACTTGATTTACTTTTTAACGGGATCTGAGCCTGACTTCAATGCAATGGGCACCAAGGTCCTAAGAACACAAAAGGGACAAGGTCTGACTTCCCAATGTCTCCGTGCTGAACTGACAGCATATTACTGTGGGTCATCTGGAAAAGGAGGCTAGGAAAGTCTCCACTGTGAGGATGGTTACTGCATCAAAGTCCTGGCTAAGCTAACTGTGACCTTCCAGTCCATGGTCTATCCTACATTTAAAAATCCCCAGGTGGATCCTGGCAGGGTTGCCCAGTGGTTAGGGTTTACTTGTTACCCTTGCAGAATACCTGCAAGCAAGCCTTGCTGGGCCATACAGTGACCCTGTCTCAAACCAAACAAGACAAAAATCTTTAAAAAATACAGAAAGGGCTCACAAAGTGTACGAAGCAACTGAGGCTTCTACAGCATGGCCCCAGAGCACAGGCACACACTTGCTTCTAAAGTGGCAGAAGGGCTATTCTTATTTGACTTTTTTGTTCTCCAGATTATAAGATGCATTATGCAATCAGAGAAAAAGAACATATTCCTGAGCCAGCTAAACATACCATCCAAATGCACCGTGATGGCTCCACTCCTGTAAGAGTCCTAGGTGATCTCTGCGGGGCACGAACAAACCACAAAGGCTAAACATTTCTGTTTAAAGCTCACAGCTTTAAACAAATAGAGGGGAAGAAATACAAACTCGCAAACTTATGCTGTATAATTACAGTTTAAGACATTCAAAATACGACAGTGGCCTTCTCTTCTACATGTCGGTATCAGCAGCCATGAGGTCAGCGACTTGGGAAGCTGGAGTGTTAGCCAGGCTTCATGGTGCATGCCTGTACTTCCAGCACTAGAGAGACAGAAGCAGAAGGATCAGGACTTCAAGGTCAGCCTTGGGTACATGGTGAATGCCCACCAGAAGGCTCCAAGTAGATTACATGAGACCCTGTTGCCCCCCCCCCAACACACACACACACACACACACACACACACACACACACATGAAAATTAGAGTTTTTTACTTTTCCATGGCTCTTCCATTTTTTCTATTGAAGCAGCTTCTTGTTGCTCTTTCCCTCCAGACAGAAGCTAAGCTCAAGTGTACAGAAGATTCAGGACTGATAACGGATGACAAGCATCATAAGGTAATGCTTTCTGGGCATGGCATAGGGAACCAGGTACCAAACATCAGTCAAATTCCTCCCAGAAGCCAACTGATAGGAAAACTGACTGCCTTTCCCTTCCAAATATGCAAACACCACCAGCTCCTGTGGGCAGAGACGTTCAATTTGTAATATCAGATTTGTGCTTCCTAAGATAAGACATCCCTGGACAAAGCCGTCACCTATCTCTGAGTTACACCATAGTTCCTCAGAACTCAGATGAAAGCTGTCTCTTGGGCTATGTCTGGATTGGTCATAACCCGCATTCCACTTCCTCTGTAAATGAGCCAACCCTTAGCTCCTCTAACTTTTCCACAACGAGCAATATGGGATTCTAAGCGCCAACCTTACAAGACTGTTGGGCTGCTTACAATGAGCTCAAGAAGAATATATAACAATTGTAGGCCTCTGACACTTCCTCTCCATAAAAACTGTGACTCTCAGGCTGGGGACCATATCAGTAGATCAAAGAGCCTGCCTTGCAAGCATGAAGACCAAGCTTGATACCCAGAACCCACATTTAAAATACCTAGGTGTAGTGGTGTGGGTGTATAGCTCAGGACTGGGGAGGTGGAACAGGCAGAGACCTGGAGCTTGCTGGCTGGCCCAGCCCAATTGGGAAATGCTAGGCCACGGAGAGACCCTGTCTCAAAACCAATGTGAATGATTTTCTATGACACCTGAAACTGACCTCTGGCCCCACAGGCTTGCGTGCACATGGCCGAGGGCGTGATCAACCATCTCTGATATCTGTTACATAAAAATCATTTTCCATCACCTCTGATTGGTTAATTGTGAGCTAATCAGCCAATTAGCTGGGCAGAAGACAACAGGACAGGATTTCTGATCTAAGTCGGGGGTCCAGGAGAGAACAGAGAGGGACCATGGGCCAGAGTAAGGGGAGAAGGACAAAGAAAAAGGTGTGGAGAGGCCATTAGGATGGATCCGGGGGATTCAGCATGAGGTCACGAAGAGAGAGCAGCCATGGGGACACACGTGGAGCACAGTGAGCCAGGGCAAGCGAAGGGGCATTCGGCTGGTGTTAGCAGCCTAGCTGGGTTAGAATATCTCAGAACCTGCCCAGCTTATTGCCAGCAGCTTGTTAATAAAACACCAGGTCTGTCTGTCTTCTTTTGGGAGTTAAAATAGGCTACAGTGGGCGTAGAAACATCCTGCAAATATTTAGGAGCAATATGAGCATAAGAAAACCCCCCAAAGAATTACTTTTACACCCACACACCTGTGACTCTTTACCCCCACAAATAACGGATCTGGATGTTTGGGTTAAATAATTCATCCTGGAGAGTCGCTGGCAACAGGATGCAACAGCGTGCATCTGTAGTCCCAAGCACTGGAGAAGCAGAGATTGGAGGAAGGTAGCTCGAGCCCACGAGTTTAGGACCAGCATGGGCAAAATAATAAGACTCCTGCCTCAAAAATCAGACAAAAACCTAAAAAGAATTGCTAAATAGAAACACACACTCTTTTTCTTTTACGGAATAAACCCAGAGCCACTAAGCGACATGCACAGCACTTTAAATTTTTTACTCTGAGATAGGATTTTCCTAAATTGCTCAGGCTGACCTTGAACTCCTGACCCTCCTTCTGCAGCCTCCTTAAATTGCTGGGATTACAGGAATGTATCACCAGCCCCAGCTATCCCATGTACTATCTTTTCTACAGAACACCAGCCAAGTTACTGACTTATTTTACTTTGTGTGTGTGTGTGTGTGTGTGTGTGTGTGTGTGTGTGTGTGTGTGCGTGCGCGCCCAAGGAGAAGCACAAGAAGGCCAGAAGAGGACATCAGATCCCCTGGAACTGGAGTTACAGGAAGTTGTGAGACCTCATGTTGGGGCTGGAACCAAACCCAGGTCTTCTACAAAAGCAGTAAATGTTCTTAATGCTGAGCCATCTCTCCAGCACCACACCAGCCAAGTTAGGATGGATGGACAGATGGATGGATGGATGGATGGACGGACGGACAGATGGAAAAATATATATACACCAAGAGTCCTGAACCAGTGGTCATAGGGAAAAGAAGGAAGGAAGGAAGGAAGGAAGCAAATAAATCGTAAGAGTCAGAGAGAGGGTTTAGAGAGATGGCTCAGCAGTTGAGAACACTAGTTGATCTTCCAGAGGTCCTGAGTTCAATTCCCAGCACCCACACGATGGCTCCCAACCATCTGTAATGGGATCTGATGCCCTCTTCTGGCCTGCAGGTGTGCATGCAAATAGAGCACTCATATACATAAAATATATAAATAAAATAAATCCTTTTTTTAAGAGTCAGAGAGCTGTGAAGGATGCAAAATGAATGCCTACTGGTCAGCAGATAAACAGACCTGTGCCAGCCTCCAGCATGGTGCTTTGTAGGGTCCTGGAAGAACATACCACAGGCCCACAGGTCACCAATATTCACTACAGACTGGGGCTGTAGTTACGGGTGGCTGAGGTTGTGGAGCCAATGCACTGAGTAACTGAAAGGCGCCAACTCTGTTCAAGGAAGTTCCTCACAGCACTGCTGATCACTGCCCAGTGCACCACAGAGCCACTTAGCAGCCAGATAAGTCCATCACTCTCAGAAATTATCTGTCATTAGGAGTAGGTGGACAGGGAAAGTCCCTAGTGAGAGTTTTAAGAGACATAAAAAGGGAGGAAAAGGATAGGCTCACCAGGGATTAATGGCACTGACCTCAATGAACCAAACCAAGGTACCTCATGCCTGCAAATGCAGCCAGGTAACTCTGGGTTCAGTGGGAGATACACACGCAAGCCTCTGAACTGAAGGCACCCATACCTTAACAGAGCACCTCAGGTGAGTGGTTGGAGTGACACTGTGCACAGCCCTAAGCTGTACTTACCCCCATCCTCCTGTCTCTGTGCTTCCATTACCCTGGCAAAGCAAGCATATCACTCTCGGTCCTGGTCCTTTTTAGCTCTGACTTTGCAGAGTCAACACCAAAGCACCAAGAGGCAAATGTTTAGCCTCCAAATGAGGTAAAGGATGACATCAACGTGGAAGATAACTCAAGGGACTAAAGCCTAAAAGGAGAAAGAGACAACAGGCTCCAAGGATCCAGAGAAACAGAAGTGCTCCCATCATCCCTTCCCCCCTTGCTGTGCTCCTCACTGACAGGCAGCTGCTCCACCCCACCCCATCTTGGGTGGTCACTTTTCGTGTCTCAAGAGAATGGGTCCCTCCCTTCTTTCTCACTTTGCTGTTTGCTAGATTATTATTATTATGAGGGTTGGTTCGCACGGTGATGCATGAGAAGAGGTCAGAGGACATCTTTGTAGAGATGGTTCTTTAGTTCCATGTCCATCCTCGGTTGGTGGCAGCCTCGCTGGAGGAAGCTGCCACCACAGGTGGGCTCTAAGAGTGAAAAGCTTCATGATCTTCCAGTCCGCTCTCTGCCTCTGGCTTGTGGTTCAGGGTGTGAACTCTCAGCTTCCTGCTTCTCTGACTGCTGCCACGCCTTCCTAATCACTATGGCCTCTCCCTCTGCAACCATAAGCCAAAATAAACTCTTCCTTCCATAGGTTGCTTTTGGTCCTGGCCACTCATGAGAGCAACAGAAAAGTGGATGACATACATGGGTTCCAGGGACCAAACTCTTATATCAGCCTTTGTCAACTGCATTGTCTTGAAATCACAATATATAATCCGTGTTGGCCTGAAGTCTACAGCAATTCTGTTAAACCCAAATTCAGTCACCACACAGTAGAAGGACAGAACCAACTCCAGCAGATTAACCTCTGACCTCCACACATGTGCAGTGGCAAAGCCACACCCGCACAGGCCCAAATTTATAAGTGCAATTAAAAGAAAAAATGTAATTCTCAGCAATCCTTTTGCCTCAGCTCCCCGACAGCTAGGATTTCGTGTGTTACTTCATCCCTTGTTTTGGGTCACTGCCTTCTTCTGGATTCTGGGATATGATATGAACCCATTTTCTCCCTCTCAGTCTCCCTGGGTCTCCTGCAAGCTCCTCTTTACCCGGCAGTAAATGACTGGAGTCCTGAGCTCCCCTCACACACTACAGTTCCTCCCTGGGTGGTGCCACCTTTTACCTTGGCTTTTCCCCAAACACGCCAGTGACTTCCCTATCATCTCTGACCCAGATCTCATCTGAGTTCCGATCTCAGACATAAAACCATGTTTACAGAGCTGGCGCCTAGACATCTTACAGCGGCTCCTACGTAACAGTGTCCAAACCAGGAAGCATGGTCGCTGTACCCAGCTCTACCCAGTTCTTTCCCCACCTCAGAAAACAGATCTGCAACTATCTGGTTTCTCCAGGTCCAAACTCTTTAACCCTGATGCTCTCTCCTCTTCCTCCCCGAGAGGTCAGAGAACCTTGGGGATTCCCCTTAGTCTGCTTTCTTTTTCTTTTTCAATTCATTACTCCCTTTATTAAATTACATTCGTTTCTTTATTTACATGGTTTGGGGGCACAAGCTCTTGTGTAACTCAGGCTGGCCTCAAACTATCAGTGTAGGTAAGGCTGACCTTGAACTCCAGTCCTCTGGCCTCCACCGCCCAAACGCTGGCACTTCAGGCACCGGCCACCGTGCCTAGCTACATTTCCTCTCTGTTACATCTAACGTGAGTGGCTTACTAACTGTTTACTCTGGCGTATGTAAGAAGACTCTAGAAGTGGGAAGATGTGGACAGATGTGGACAGATGTGGGCAGGTGAGTGGGGCAGGGACTGGAGGAAGAACAGACCAAATACAAGTAACACAACTCAGCTCCCACATATCATTAACTTCCAATGGCTTGTAAGGACAATATGATCCTGAACAGAGAGGACAACCAAAGGACATCACAGATTACAAGTCTAATCTCTAAACAGAGAAGCTTCTTGCAGGGTTTCATGAGCACAGTAGTGTCAGAGCAGGACCCTGGGCAGCTTTAGAGATCTCTGAGAAGAAACAATAGGAAAGCACTGGGTTCTTTTGAGCAGACACTAGACACAGCACTGAGGCATTTAGGCTGAGTAAATACGTGGGGAGCCTCCAAGGGAGAAGCAATCAAAGCTTCTGCTCTAAGTTCAGGTGGCAGAGACGCCCACAGCAGCAGCACAGTCCTGAGGATGACTGGGCAGTTCCAGATGTCCTCAGCTCTGACCTGGCCTTTGAAACGGGTGGCGATGCTGAGGAGAGATACAAGCAAGCTGAATGACAGTGACAAGAGTCTGCTCTCAGTCACCCCAAGCTCAAGGCAGTGGGAAACAGTGCCCCACAAGGATCCACTGCCACCTGTAGCCCAGTGCACTGAGCTGGTCTCAGGGTCCTTGCATCCTCCCTGCCCTTGCCAATCCATCCTTCCGGTCCTCAAAGGACTGACTCCAACCCCACTTGTACAAGCACATCTTGAGGTACACCTCCTCAGCTTACCAGAGCCTCACGCAGACCCCACTAACCAGGACAACTGTGTAAAATTCACCTCTTTGTAAAACGTGGATGTCCCGCCTCCCCAGCAAATGTGGACAGTCTTGTGGACAGAGATGAACCATGAACCATGTACTCTGTACAGTTTCATCCTTCCACAGCCTGGCTGGAGGAAGCTAGCCCCTCAGTGCTTGGTACACAGTGCCTTGTGTCACTCACTGAGCCAGATGGCCAGCTCATGTGGCAACTGTCCCATCTGCCAACTGGGAACCGTTCCAGGCACCTCCCTGGGCATTCCACACACAGGACTGTGATGGTGGAAGGTGATACACATGAGGACAGTTTGATGACTGGTTTGGTAGAAGACACAGCCCCTGTCCTGCTGGCCAGTGGCACAGAAGCAAACAGACTCAATGATGGCGTTTGATGCTCTGATAGGTCTAACTGTAATAGTACAACTGAATGACCTTTTATTGTTCAGTGGTGACACAGTCGACTCCCAGATGAGTGTGGCTTTGTTCACGTCACCTGGTAAGTATCCCTTTCTCAGGAAGGTACGGTGCAACCAGCTTAAGGAAAGCCACCCAACACGCTGTCCTTGGGAAACAAGCTTCCTGCTAGAAAATGACCACAGCGATGAAAAAGGATGGTCTGAGCTGGGCAATGGCGGTGCATGCCTTTAATCCCAGCACTTGGGAGGCAGACGCAAGTGGATTTCTGAGTTTGAGGCCAGCCTGGTCTACAGAGGGAGTTCCAGGACAGCCAGGGCTACACAGAGAAACCCTGTATCGAAAAACCAAAAAAAAAAAACGGGGGGAGGGGGGGGACGGTCTGAAAACACTGATGCTGGAGATAAAGGACTGGCACCTCCTGTGACACAACAGTGTGACAAGCTGTCCCATAACCTCATCCTGTAAGATTCCATGAATGAGCCAGCCAGTCCTATTCTCCCTCAGACAGGCAATACGAGGTAAGGAGAGGATGCTAGCTGCCCACAGCAAGGGCGGCGGGGTGCTCAGTGGTTAAAAGCACCTGCTGCTCCTGCAAGAGGACCCCGGTTCAGTCCCCAGCACTCACACAGTGGCTCACAGTCATCTGTAACTACAGTTCCAGAAGATCTGAGGCCCTCTTCAGAGGTCTGCAGGCACGAGGCATGCACAATGTGAACATACATACATACATGTAAGCAAAACACACACATACAGTGTTTAAAGTAAACAACGCTGAAAAGGCATAGCAAAAGGAAAAAAACCCAGACAGTCAAAGCCCGGAAGAACCTCCCTTCCTGCCCACACCAGCGGACCAAGTCAGTGACCAGCCACAACCCAACCTACTGGAATGCAGACACGGTTCTCTCCTGCTGCTGCAAGGATGTGGCTGGCCGCATAGCTACTGCACCAGTATCTCCATGTTCTGACACACATGAGCTGCAATTCTGTCACAGTTGTAAGGCACCAGAATTCCACACAGACACACAGACGCGCAGACGGCCTGTGGGAGGGCAAGACCCAAATCCTGGGGAGGCAGCGTGAAAGGCCTGCTCCCAACTGCTGCCGGCAGCTATTGGCCAGTCCGCTGTTCCTAACTCACCTGCCAGCCCCTCTTGCCCACTTCATCCTGCCAACCTCAGTGTAAGCACTTTACAAACCCTCAGTGCTAGACTTAGGCCTTAGACTAATAAAGGCAATTTACAGATGTGAAATTTATGTCAATGAGCTTCATGACATTTTTTTTTTTGATAATAACTACGGCATTTCTAAAAGGACGTCTGCTGATAGCAACAGTCCAAACCTGACAGGGTTGAAATGCCCAGTGCTTTCCAGGCAGCATGGACATTATCTGTGAAAAGTAATAAAGAAGCAATGAATGCATTAATCACAGCAGAATCATCTGCAAAGCATAAATCTGAAATGCCGTTCTCGTCGGCTCAGATTGCTTTTGCTCCTTCACACACCTGACTTTTTACACCATCTGCAAGAGGGCAAGACAAACACTGTTGAGGAAATTATATTTCTTGGCTGTCTGACTTTTATAAAATGCTCGGGCTAATTTCTGTAAACACAAGATTTACTACACGAGCAAGAAAAACTGGTCCCGTTAAAAGTCCATTTTTATTAAAAAGCGGCATGGTGACCACAGCATTGTTTTACACTGTGTGGCATCAAAGTGACCTTATTGACACCTGTTTTACATTTACCCTCGCCGAGTCTGCGCGCTTTTACTAATACGCATGCGCACTACACCTGCTCTACTGCGCAAACAGCAGAATCAAGAGCCCAGAGACAACACTGTCGGCTTGAACTTCCCTCTCTGTGGACAGCAACACCAGCGTTCCAGCCACCACTTGATAGCATCAGACAGGCCCTGAAACTTCAGGGAAGAAAGTCCAACGTGAATGCCAACAGACATTCCATCAGCTTCCAGAGTTTGGGGTAACGCTGGCTAAAGGACAGCCATCTCTATCACATGCAGTGCCCATGGACGCCAGAAGAGGGCGTGAGATCCCCTGGAGCTAGAGTTACAGGTGCTTGTGAGCTGCCCCGGTGGGTGTAAACTAAACCCAGGTCCTCTGGCAGCAAAAGCAGCATGTGCTCCTAACCTCTGAGCGAGCCAGTTCCCAAAGGACACTTCCCTATCTCTATTCTACCATGGTCACAAAAGCCATCACTGGGCACTTTCAACGAAAGTACTGTCTGAGACAACCATGAATTTTCAGCTTATCCTGTCAGAAATACAAACACCAGCCTACACTTTCGAACAAAATGACACTTTCTACCCACACGGGAACATCATCTCTGTGGCTGGGGGCAGAACATGGGGGACAGAGGGGGAAGGTACTATCAGCATCAGATGTCCTCTCAGGGGTAATAACAGACTCAAACCTTTGATGTGTACAACAAGGAGCCAACGGTGAGCGTCCACGCTGGCAGCCAAGGCTTCCACTAACATCCTGCTAAGGACTAGGACTCCCATCGGCCTTTCTTCTGGTGTCAGGAGGCCTCTGAGGTCACCAAGGAGTTCAAAATGTTAACCCTAAGCCTACTGCTAATTCTCCAGCGCAGATTTTCTTAATTACCATTTTATGTGTATAAGTACCTTGCTTACATATATGTCTGTGTAGCACATGCAGGTCTGGTGTCTGCAGAAGCCAGGTGAGGGCATTGGATCCCATGGGACTGGGGTTACAGATGGCTGTGAACCACATGTAGATGATGAGACTTGAACCTGGCTTCTCTAGAGGAGCAGCCAGTGTTCTCATCCACTGAGCCACTCCTGCCCCTCTTCAATGCACATCTTTAAAAAGGAAGTGAGACACTGTAACATTCAGCTGAGCTTATAGCCACCTTTTTGGCCCAGCTAGAGACATATGTTACAAACCTCCAAACCACTGCTGGGTACCCAAAACACCACCACCACCACAGACAACATGCCTGCCATGAGCCAGGCAATCACCTGGGTACCCCACCCCCACCACTCTCCAACTCCAGCAATCTCTCAAAGGCCACAAAGGCCAAGGGACAGGTAGAGATCAACTGACGCTTGCCCCTTGCCTTGCAAAAAGGTGTTATCCTGGCTACTGGGTTAGAAACATCAAAGTGCCTCCCCCACCCAACAGGAAAGCTAGGCAAGCCAGTTCATGAGATTCAATCTCAGGAAGCCAACTGCTATGGCTGGCTGGCAGGCCACTAAGAAGCAGTGACCAAGAGGGACAGGACCTCATCCAGAAACTCAGAGAATAAATACAGCTGCTCACAAAGCAAGAAACCCCACAGAGCCTCCACCTCGAAGCCCTCACAGGCCCAAAGGCACCAAGACAAGTGCAGTGCTTAGCCATGCTGCTTGCCCACTCCTGACACTGAGTATGTGTTCCACCTACAAGGGTGGCCCCAGGCACCCAAGGGTGAGGGTACAGGGACAGCCTTCCCAGGCCAGTCTGGGCTCCTTCGCTGCAGACTCCACCTGCCGCTGGCACTGGCAAAAGCTGCTCCCTGCGTTCTGAAACCTCACAGTTTATAGTTCTAAACTTAAAATGTCCTCATTTTGAAAGTTTCCGGTTCACCCCATCATACGTAACACGGTTTCACATTCTGGAACATATACCTACATTTCTAGGTGACATTTCTGTTCCTTCAAGCCTCTGAAGGTGACAAATGCCCAACAAGTTTATGTCAATTACAGCCTCTTCCTCCTTGTGTCTACATGAGCAGAAAAGCAAAATTCCTTTGGAAATGTCAGCCCCACTCTCTCTGAATCCAAGCACCCTGACTGAGCATGGCAACTCTTCACTTTAAGACCAAACTGTCGTCAAGCAGTGGAGGCGCACACCTTTAATCCCAGCACTTGGGAGGCAGAGGCAGGTGGATTTCTGAGTTCGAGGCCAACCTGGTCTACAGAGGGAGTTCCAGGACAGCCAGGGCTACACAGAGAAACCCTGTCTTGAAAGAACCAAAAATAAAAAAATAAAAAAAAAAGACCAAACTGTCTCAGAGTGTCACTTCCCAGTGCCATCACGCGACCATGACGTACTACAGGGCTGACAAAGCACACCAAGGGTAGCCAGAACAAAGATGGATACCTGTGGGGTCACTTCATCAACTATCCTGGAGAAGCTGGAGATTTTTTTTCACATTCACAATCAGCAACTATTTATATCCATTTAAAATATCAAATGAATTCAGATTATATGGAACTAACCACCTTTTAGAATAAAACCTCTCAGAGAAAATAAGATCAGATGTATTCTGCTGGCTACTTATAGCAAAGCCTAAAAGAGCCCTAAGCTTAGCAGAGCAGGTTTTTACCCAAGGCAAGATCACCGAAGGCACTCTGAAAATGTGTAGCTCATTTTCCACAACAATAAATGAAACAAAGAACAAAGCTTGTGATACCATTCGACACACACTAATAAGCAAGCCACTTAAAACATTCCATTCAACTAAGTATAATCCTGAAAGGCTTTATTCTATTTATTGTTTTGAGACATAGTCCCACGTGGTCCCCGCTGGTCTTGATGTTTTTTGCTTCGCTCCCAACTACTGGGGTTATAGAACACACCACTGCACCTGGCTAAAAGACTTTATGTGGAACTGGAGAGATGGTTCAACAGTCAAGAGCACTGGCTGTTTTTGCAGAGAACCTGGGTTCGATTCTCAGTACTACACAGAAGCTAACAACCATCTATAACTCTAGTTCCAGGGGATCCGTCATCCCTCTGGCCTCTGTAGGCCAGAATGCATATATAGATGTAGTACACAGATATATATGCTGCTAAAACACTCATACATATAAAATAATATAAGTCTCTTTTTAAAAGACTTCATATAATAAAACAAAAAGACCATTTAAAGAAAAAAAACAAAAAACAAAATGGCTAGGCATAGATGTTGCACACTTGTGATCCTAGAACCTGTGCAGCAGGCATCTAAGACAGAAGGATCAAAAGCCTGCAATTAGCCTAAGCTATCTGGTGAGATCTTACCTAAAAAAATTAAAATAATAATGATGAATTGTTAGAAATTTAAACCTGCAAAGTAGAGGGTAGGCAGATGGCTCAGGGACTAAGAGTGCTTGCTAGGCAAGCATCAGAACCTGAGTGGTGTGTGTGTGTGTGTGTGTGTGTGTGTGTGTGTGTGTCTGTGCATGTGCATGTGCATGTGTCTGTGTGTGTCTGTGCATGTGTCTGTGTGTGTGTCTGTCTATATGTGTGTGTACATGTCTGTGTGTGTCTGTTTGTGTATCTGTGTGTGTCTGTGCATGTGCCTGTGTCTCTGTGTGTGGATCTGTGTGTCTGTGTCTGTATGTGTATATACATGTCTGTGTGTCTATGTGAGTGTGTCTCTGTGTGTGTCTGTGCGTGCGTGTCTTTGAATATGATGCATGATGCAGATATGTCCATGAACACCCATGCAAAGGTCAAAGTAAGGATTCCAATCACCCCCCCCATGCGTGTATGCGTGTGCGTGCGTGTGCACATGAGAGAGAGAGAGAGAGAGACTTCCTGAGAGAGGGTTTCTCACTAAACCTAAAAAGCAGGGAGGCCCGGATGCTTATGCCTATAACTCCAGCACTATGGGACAGATGCAGAGACAGGTGGACCCCAATAATTCTCTGGCCCCAGCCAGTCTAGCCCAAACAACAGGCTTCCAGTTCAGTGAATGACTCTGTCTCAGATAATAAGGCAGAAAGAAAAAGAAAAAACATCTGACTTCCTGTTTTGGTCTTGGCCTGTGTGGCACATTCACATACATACAACACACACACACACACATACACACACGAATGCACGCACACACTCAACACACACATGCCTAAGAACAGCAGAAACAGTACAATCCCACAGAGCTTTGAACGAGAGTCCTGCGTATGGAGCTTGCGCATAGACTGCACTATATCTAGTAGCTAAGCCTCCAGGTCAAGACCACCAGAACCTAGGGTTTAAGTTCACAGGCCTAGAGTAATGCCAACCAGAGTCAGTGCTTAAAGTATGCAGAGACGGGATGGCTTAGTGGTTAAGAGCACTTGCTGCTCTTCCAGGACCTGAGTTCAGTTTCCAACCCCGTGACACAGGGGTTCACAACCACCTATAATTCTAGTTCCAGGGGACCTCATGACTGTTTTAGGCCTCCTCTGTCAACTACACTCACATGCACAAACACACGCACACACACTCATGCACACACATGTGCTCGCACACACATACACACACACACACACACACACGTGCGCGCACACACACGTAGGCAGGGAACTGAATAAAGGACAAAGGGTGAGACATTCACTTTCTTTTTTTTCTGCCAGGTTTTGACCCTAAGACGCTGAACATGGTGGGCTTGTGCTCTGCCACTAAACTACACTAAACTATATGTAAAATTTAAAAATAAGTCATTTTTTAAAACTCAAATGTATTTAGAGATATTTAACAGTATATGCAGTCACCACACTGTAAATACATATTAGACTTGTGGAAAAAGACCAGAACAGCAGTAAGAGGGTTGTTCTGGTGGAAGCTTCTACATTTATATCATCTTATAATGTTACACTTTATATGTTAAATTCCTATGACTCAATGGTGCCCTGCCAGGCATATGGCTCATGATTTAATCTCAGCACTCAGGAGGCAGAGGCAGGTAGAGCTCTATGACTTCCAGGCCAGCTAAGACTACACAGCAAGACCTTGTCTCAAAAAAAAAATGTACGTGTGTGTGTGTGTGTGTGTGTGTGTGCGCGCGCGCGCGCGCGCACGCGCGCGCCCCACTATGGGGTACAAGTGTGTAGGCCAGGAGACAAGTTTAGAGAGCCAGTTCTCTTCTTCCAGCATGAAGGTCCTGGGGACTGAACTCAGGTCATCAGGCTTAGCGACAAATGCTCTTACCTGCTGAGCCATCTCACCAGCCCACATTTTGGCTTATTCTCTGAATCAGAGACCCTCTTCATAGACCAAACTGATGTCACACTGGTGGTCTTCCTGCCTTGGTCTCCTAAGGTCTCCTCTAGGTGTGCGTCCCACAGCAGATGCTGCTCCCCTTGTGATGAACATAACAGCCATAACCATTCTGTGACCGTCATGAGTAAGGAAAAGCAGGAGATTGTGATGCTATCTACCCACAGACGGGCATGAGGGGATCAGTGCCCCACACTGAAAGGCCTTGCATGCGGCCAGTGCCTCCTTCTCCATTTAGCTCTCTCTCCTTCTCTGCCTAATCTCCCTGAAGGCAAGATTCGTAAAGCGCTGAATCACAGACTTACCCTTTCTCTAACACCACCAACTGAGGGCCAAGCTGGTTCCTCAGAATGTTCCAAACCTGCTAACGCAAGCTGAATTTCACCATCAGATCTTTAATGCCTCGTCCTAGGATGCTGCACACAGTGTGTCCTCTCCTCTCAGCGACAATGAGCGACAGGGCCCACCTCATTAGTTCCAGGTGTGTTCTGGTTGTGTGTGGGTAGGGATAGCTGGTCACAACACCAGTGCCAGCTCAGGCCACTCTCCAGGTAGAAGTCACAGAGCCTGCTGGGAAGCGAGTCCCAAATATAATACTAACACCAGTTCCCCTTCCTAAAAGCTGAAGGGAAGGGGATAGGTTGTGAACCATGATAGTGAGCGATGACACGGTCGATCCGAGATGCCCTGCACAGCTTCCCTCCTGCCCAGGTCTCAGTGTGCTAGAGGACTGACTCAGGGCAGGGCCCGAGGCAACACCACTCGGGTACTTTAAGCCACATGTTCAAGCCTAATAAATTAGCCCAGGTTTAAAGGAGTCAAGCTATACACATGTAAGAATTTTAATAAGCTTGGAAAGGCTACCTGGAGCTATGTACAGCTTTACCATATCAGTGAGGTCCCCTGCCACCAGCCATCGTGCTAAGCCCCTGACAAGAGCTGCAGAGCTCGTGAGGCGGCAGGGACAGGGAGCGGTTTGGTCCACGATTTCTCAGGAGTTGGGGACTTGCAGCAAGTGGCTGGCAGCCAGACAACAGGAAAACAGAACAGGGCAGGCAACTCAGCAGAGCCAACGGCATTTACCAGAAAAAAAACTTGCCCAGGGTTCCTCTGGTAGGAATCTGGTGCTCACACACCCTTGGAGAAACAGGCAAACACTGTAATCAATGTCTACACAGTAATCAACGCCTGTTTGTGCTCAGAGCCATGTTACGCACAATGGAGAGCTAAGCAAACATGGTCTCTGACTTCTAGATGCCAACACCTAACATAAATAAAAACAGTAAATCTGTCCAAAGGATTACTAAAGTAACTGAGCAAACATGAGCCAGTCAAAAGCAATGACCTTACACAGAAGCAGTGAAGTAATCAGGAAGGGTAAGTCATGGGAGACGACTCTCTGAACAGGGTGGGGCCCGAACAGAACAGTTACCTGGGAGGGCTGAGTCTCCAAGGGGGAGGTCAGAGTTTGAGGAAATGTTCAAGGGCTGGATAGCAGGCCAGAGGGGGCGGGAAGGGAAGTGCTACTCAGGAGAGAATTTAGAGGCACAAATACAAGGAGATATTTTTTAAGTGCCCTGCAAAAGTAGAGAGCGAGCAGGTTATGTTTCTCAACTGACTCTATCCATGCACCCGTCCAGTGTATAGAAAAACGCTCATATCTTTATTTGGTGCCATTTAAAATTCAGGAAAAGACTAAATATCGTCCCCATCCCTAAATCAAAGCTAAAGCAACTTCAAAATCTGATATTCATTCCTTCTCATTCTCTGTCTCTTCCCTCCATCTCTCTCTCTGTCTCCTCTCCTCTCTCTCTCACTTTATCTCTTTCTTTCCATTTTTCTCCCTCCCCCCCCCCCCCCGTGTGTGTGTGTGTGTGTGTGTGTGTGTGTGTGTGTTGGACAAGGTCTTGCAACTCAGATCAGGCTAGAATTCACTATGTAGTCCAGGTTAAGCCTGAATTCACAATCCTGTCTCACTTTCCCAAGTGCTGGGAATACAAATATATACCACCACAGAGTATTGATTTTCTAGCAACACAAAATCAACCCTTGCCCAGAGCTAGAACTGCCCAAGTCAGCAGAGACAGTCTCTGTCATTCTGTCATTGAACTCATAAGGAGGAGAGGGTATGAATCCTGGTCTACATGAGACCAGACAGGCTGTAGTCACACAAACAGTAACAGGACATGCGACCCAAACTGAACCTGGCACATCAGTTATTCACAGGAATTACCTGATTAAAATTTTTGAAGGAGAACTCTTTGTAGATGGCATCTCTCTCGCTCAGTTCTGACCACCCTGCTGCTTTCAAGCCAGGAATAAGTTGGTTCCTCTCCTCTGCCGTCAACCACTGTGCATCTGAAGACTAGGAAGAAAACATATTTCCTGTCTGAAATGGCAGGCATTCTTTCCATGAATGTACACCTCTTTAGGAAAAGATGCAGGAAAGAAATCTCAAGGGAAACAAATTCTAGACACCTCTCATGCCTTTCTTCTCAAGATAAGCAAACCGTGATGGCTGTACAGAGGGTGGCTGGTATCCTGTCACCTACTCCGAGTGCTGCCTCAGACTCCACAATTCAGCAACACTGGTTTATTACAGATATGACTAAGACTGCCACTAGCCTTCCTAGATGCTACAGAATTCCAGGATGCACAAAAGAGGCACACAGCTCTTTAGGGAAGCTGCTGGTGGGACTCTGACTCCTGGCCTATGCTCTTTGGATGGACTTCAGCACCTTCCATCTCTACAGCTCACTCGCATGGTGAACCACTTAGAACGTTGTGGTGGTTTGAACAGGAATGGCCCCCACAGTCTCATGTATGTGAATGCTTGTCCCATAGGGAGTGGCACGGTTAGAAGGTGTGGCCTTGTTGGAGGAGGTGTGTCACTGTGGGGGCGGGCTTTGAGGTCTCAGATGCTACATCCAGTTGGCTTAGTCTCGGCTTGCAGCTGAAGATACAGAACTCTCAGCTCCTCCAGCACCATGTCTGCCTGCACGCCACCATGATTCCCTCCACGAGGATAATGGACTGAATCTCTGAACCTGTAAGCCAGCCCCAATTAAACGTAATCCTTTATAAGAGTTGCCGTGGGCTGGAGAGATGGCTCAGTGGTTAAGAGCACTGACTGCTCTTCCAGAGGTCCTGAGTTCAAATCCCAGCAACCACATGGTGGCTCACAACCATCTGTAATGTGATCTGATGCCCTCTTCTGGTGCGTCTGAAGACAGCTACAGTGTACTCATATAAATAAAATAAATAAATCCTTTTAAAAAAATTAATAGCCAGGCATATTGGAGCATGCCTTTAATATAAACACGCAGAAGAAAGAAGCCAGCCTGGTCTACAGATTAAGTTCCAGGAGAGCCAGGACTACACAGAGAAACCCCTGTCTCAAAAAAAAAAAAAAAAAAGTTACATGAAATCTCACCCCCCTCCCCCTCCCTACCCGTACCCCCCCCCTTTGGTGGGGGAAGGGGGTGGTGGTAAGTTCTCACTAGCCCAGGTTTCACTCTGCCTCAGCCGCCTCAGTCCTGGAATCATAGATATACACCACTGAGTTCTGATATTTTCCACACAGGGGTCTACTATAGGAAACAATCTCACCTGTCTATCAAACACCTAAATACTTTAAGTCCACTCAGAGCATTTCAGGAAAGAAACAACTATTAGTTTTTCACAGGGACCAGACAGTAAGGAAACCATGAAGCACACTATGGGCTATGCCATGGTCATCCAGAAGCTGAAGAATAGACTATGCTGTGGTTATCCAGAGGCTCTAGAATGGACTAAGCCATGATCATCCAGAGGCTCTAGAATGGACTATGCTGTGGTTATCCAGTAGAAGGTGCTGTTTTTCTCTGGTGCTAGGCTATCCACAATCTTATGGAGATCAAAGCATGCAGGCTAGCTCATAAAGGCTGTCTACCCAGCAACAGGGATTTTGGAAAAGACTGAAATGGAGCTGCTTCAGCTACATACCACCAAGGGCCCTGCAAAGACATGCCTTCAGCAGAACCCTTTGTTAGGGGCTTTTGAATGGTTTTATTTTCTAAAGATGTACTTACTGTTGTTTTGTGTGTTTTGCCTGGGTACACATATGCACTGTGTAAATGTATGTCGCTGATAAAGGCCAGAAGAGGACATCAGGCTCCCAGGTACTGAAGTTACAGACGGTTGTGAGCCACTGTGTGGGTGCTGGAATGGAACCCAGGTCCTCTGCAAGAGCAGCCAGTGCTCTCGACTGGTAGGCCATCTTCTCAGCCTCTAGCACTGTCCTTCATAACAGCCGTGGAGGGAGATGTAAAGAACCACAGGAGCTGGGTAGTGTAAGCAGTTAGCTTTCTACCTTTTTACTGTTGGATGCTAACTTTGGCCTCTCTGGGTTCCAGGGTCCTTGAGTCTATACAGGGTTTGACAGTATCAAAATGCCAAGAAATGTTTGGTTTGGTTGGCTGGCTGGGCTTTTTGTTTTGTTTTGTTGTTTTATTTGTTTCATTTTGTTTTTTAAGACAGGGTTTCTCCTCGTAGCCCTGGCTGTCCTGTAGCTCTTTCTGTAGACCAGGCTAGCCTTGAACTCACAGATCAGCCTGGTTCTTCCTCCTGAATGCTGGGATTAAAAAATGTGCACCATCACCATCTGACTGAAATATTTGGATTTTGAAAGACTTAAAGAGATCTTTCACTAAGCATAGTGGTACACGCCTTAATCTCAGTGCTTGGGAGGCAGAGACAAGGGGATCTCTGTGTTTAAGGCCAGCTTGGTCTACATCCCCATTATAAGGTGGAAGGAAAGACAGGGGTGAGGGAGGACTGAAAGGAGAGGGAGAGATCATGAATGTGATTGTGCCCAGCAGTCTGTGGCAGCCATTCAAATCAAATCTGTCCCATTTCTCCCCAGACACTATAATTTATAAGATCACCAGCACCTTGGGCAGGAGCATGCCCTAAGACACCTAGGTAGCAGCAATGAAGCTGGATACAAACCTGAGCTATTTTACATGTTTTATATTAAAGAAAGTTCACATGGAGGGTGGTGGCACGTGCTTGTGTCCTCGGGACTTGGGAGGTGGAAGCAGGGTATGTATCTGAGGTCAAGAACAGCCTCAGCTACACAAAACTTACCCATTAAAAACAAAGCAAAATGAAATTCCGTTCCTTCTTTTATTGGAAGAAAGGAACTAGGTAGGAAAGGGAGAATTTAGTGTACCTGAATACACCTGTATAAAAATTATTTTAATTAAATTAATTTTTAAAATGTTAACCAAATGCAATGACTAGACCTGGATTACACTAGAAAAAAAATTTTTTTTCTCTAAAGTCATTAGTCAAAAACAATGGACACTATCGGCATAATTTTCTGACTTCAACAATTCCACTGTGTAATATAAGAAAAATTATTTATTTTGGGAAATTCATTATAGAAATCTTACAGGAAAATAAATGACGTCTATGACTTATTCATAAAAACATGGGCTCTACTGAGCGCCTGTAGATGAAATGGTGCGTTTCACGCTACATTTTCCACTAGATGGAGCTGCGTGTTAAAAAACTTACCCTGGGTTTCTTCTTCCTCCCCTCCACCCTTCACACCCTCAATGCACCCCTTCAGATGGTATAGCAGCACTCCTCCCCGGGTGCGCGGTAATCCTCCTGCCTCAGCCTAGAAAGATGCAAGAATTACAAGCCTCAACGCACGGCCAAAATTCTAAAGTCTAAAGTAAGAAAACTAAATGTCCTCTTAAAAGTGGTGAAGAAAATCTGTCCCCTTCAAAAATAGGGAAAAGGGGATAGGGGGTACTAATTCTTCCTAAAGCCCCCAGACGCAAGACAACACGGTTAGCTGGTCACTTAGGAGACCTCCCCAGGACCGCTCGCAGCACACAGAATGGCCACGGCCCATCGTTTCACAACTGATCTTCACATTTAGACTTTTTTTCCCCACAATATTGTTTCCGGTGAGCAAGCTTATAAACTACAGCGGAAGCCGTCTGGGGTGTTTTGTTTTGTTTGAGGCAGGGTCCACTACGGAGTCCTGGCTGGCCTCGAACTCACGGATGTCCCCCAGCCTCGGTTGCCCCCGCGCGGGGGCTACGGCGTGGGAGCTGCGGGTCTGCGCGCGCAGCCGCCCCCACCCAGCCGAAGGAAGGCCCGGTGGCTCGCCCGGGCCGCACTCACCATGGCCGCCCCGCTCGCACCCCGGCAGCGCAGCGCGGCCAACCGGCGCCCTGAGCCGCGCGCTCCCACCGCCGCCATGGCCCCGTGCTGCCCGGCGCGCTGCCTGACGCGGCGCAGGCGCCGAAGGCCCCCGAGCGGGATGGCCGCCGCGCCCGCAAAGACTCGCTGCAGACCGAGCGTCCTCCGCGTGGCCAGCAGCCGGGGTGCACCGGGCCACCGCTGCCGTGGTCAGTGCTTAAAGACCCGGCTGCCGCGACTCGGGCCGCCGCGCTGAGCTCGCTCCTTTCTGCAGCTCGACCATGCCGCATGCACAGGTGCATCACCCGACCGAGGACGAGTGGAGACAACTGACTCTTACATGCCTTGTGTGTGTATATTGATCTTTATTATTCTTTTGCCATTTTTTTCTTGCGATGTAACTGACAATAAAATTCATTTTAAACCCCGGGTGTGGGGGTTTTTACACAGTGGCGAGTTTTGAGTAAAATGTTGCAGCTTTTTTAGGTCAGTTTATATCTTTTGGGTTTTTTACTAAGTAACTTTATTGTATTCCTTTCTTGAGACAGTTTCGTGAAGCAGAGGCTGGCCATGAACATCTCCACCTCCCAGAAACTGGGGATTCTGGACCTGTGCCGCCATGAACAACTCCGGTTTTGTTTGTTTTTTAAAGATTTATTTATTTTTAATTTATATGAGTACACTGTAGCTGTCTTCAGACACACCAGAAGACGGCATCAGATCCCATTACAGATGGTTGTGAGCCACCATGTGGTTGCTGGGAATTGAACTCAGGACCTCTGGAAGAGCAGTCAGTGCTGTTAACCACTGAGGTATTTCTCCAGGCCCCTAGTTTCCTAGTTTTTCTTTCTTTCTTTCTCTCTTTTTTTTTTGGTTTTTTGAGACAGGGTTTCTTCTCTGTGTAGCTCTGACTGTCCTGGAACTCACTCTGTAGACCAGGCTGGCCTTGAACTCAGAAATCTGCCTTCCTCTGCCTCCTGAGTGCTGGGATTAAAGGCGTGCGCCACCACTGCCTGGCTAGTTTTTCTAAATTAGCACATTAATATTACCAATTTACCAGGCACGGTGGCACATGCCTCTAATCCCAGAATTCTAGAGGCAGAGGCAGGTAGATCGTTGGGAGTTGGGGGCCAGCCTGGGCTACATAGCAAGACCCTGTCTCAAAAATTTTTATCTATTTTACAGAGATTTTGGCAAAGGGATATATTAAAGAGCACATTTAAGATTGGTTTCATAATTTTAGCAGTCTTATATCCCAAATGGACTTAGAAAAAAAATAATAAAGCCTCAAAATAACCTAAAATTTAGACTTCTTTTGCCTGATTAACAAGATGCAACAATCTAGAAAAACAAACCATGGGGTAATCTGAGAGTGAGCACTGGTGTAAACTAACTTGGGTAACAGTGTGGATTTCTTTAGGCTCACGCCTAAGGATCAGGTACCAGGGGTAAAATCAAAAGTCTTACTAGTTCTAGTATTTACCCCAAATGTTTATGATTATGGAAAATGATCTTCAAATGTATATATTAAAGTGAGGATCCTTCCAGAACATGTGGTACTCACCTGGAATCTAGGCTTTCAGGACAGGCATGGGGATCTGAGGTTTAAGGCCAGCCTGGGCTACACACTGGAAGAAGAGGAGGGAGAGAAAAGCTTAGAACTGAACACCAGTCGGTAGGTATGTTCACAAAGTGGTGGTGTGTCATCTTCCCACCTTAACACCACTGGCTGAAACCATGGCTTCTCAAATTTTGTCATAAATCGGCAAGAGAAGGTTGGACGATGCAGAGTGACGGCAACAGAGGCGGAATGCTGAGCCAACATCTAACACACTGGACGAAGTGATGCATCCAGCCAGGCACAGTGGCACTCGCCGTTAATCCCAGCACTTGGGAGGCAGAGGCAGGGGGATCTCTGAGTTCGGGGCCAGTCAGGGCTGCATCATGACACCCTATCAAAAAATCACACAGCATAATTTACCATTAGGCAATTAGTGCTCATGTCCAAATTTAACAGTTTTTCAAGAGGTCTGTATAAATTATATGTTGTCTCTATAAAATGTTCTGTTTTTAATAAGCGTATGGAAGGGGCACACGTTTTGGTGTACATGCAGAAGTCAGTTCTGCCCTCCCACCATGTAGAACACAGGGATTGAACTTGGGTCTTCACACTTGGTGGCAAGCACCTTTGTCTGCTAAGCCATCTCAGCAGTCCATGTTGTCTCTTTTCTAAATGTGTTCTAGACTAGACCAGACTCAACCTTCAGGCACGAACAGGGTTTCATATTTCCTTTGGATTTCAGTCTAGCTGTGTTCAGGGTTTAAGGTTCGAATAATGCACGCTGGTACAGAACTGGTCAAAGTCTGTCTCTAGCACAGAATCAACATGTTTTAATTAGGACAACATTTATTTCTCTCCTACTGTCTGCCATTCCTAGAAACAAGCGAAACCACTTTGAATTCTTTCAGTGACTTTATTTTTCACTGGTCCTGTGGTAGGCCCACACTTCCCACCCTAGCTCCTCTTCTCAGACAACACTTTCCTGCTTAATGACACTAGAAGAGAAATTCATTACGTTCGAGTATTAAAAACAAGAACAGTCAATTCTAGTGGACACTTTTGTACCTGCTAATTGTCATAGTAAAAAACACATTTATATGAAATCTTTCCAGCCTCTCAATAGTTCAGCAAGAACATGATTCTTGAATCTGACTTCCGTTGCAAGTCCTCACGTTAGCGACTATAATGCTAAGTCCGAAAACGAAGGGCTGAGACCCCATCCTGTTCCCGTTCAGTTCCATCTCTACTCTGCATGTTCCTGCTCTTGTCCTGGAATCAGCCACCGAATACTCTCAGTGCGGATGGTAGCATACATAATAAAACTAATTAAAAAGAACAAGGAAAATACCAGCAACCAATCCACAGTCTTTATCAAAGTGCTGGGGAGAGGGCCCATTTGGTCAGCTTGCGTTACCACCACATTTTTCTTGGCTTCTATACCTGAAAGAGAAATTAATTGTTTCAAATCAGAAAGAAAACACAGCCAAGGCTTGTCTAAAGTGAGATGCATAGCATGCAAAATGACAAGCGACCCTAAAATAAACACCACCTCAAGCATATCTTGGAAGGATTTCACTTTCGTGTCAGTGTGATTTGTAACTCGCCTTTCTTCCCACCACATCAAAGAATCAGGAATCCTTCCAGCCTTTCAAAGCTAAAACTCCAGAATTCCAGACTCCGTGGAGCTTTTCTAGTCAATGTGCTCTTAAGAGTTACCTTTTGTTCTCTTAAGACCAAAGTTCAACAAAATAAAGCTACTCTCAGAAGTTCCCCCAGGTTATCAAGATGCCTTTAAATGAATTCCTGGAAGACTTGGAAGACAATTACCCACCACTAGACAGTGATCACCAAAGATGCCAGGTACCTAGAACTCCTCTGCAATCAGTAAACATAATGGCTTTCTCTCCCCTTTGACTCCTCAATGACCGGGTGAGTAAGGGTCAAGCACAAGGCTCAGGATTCCCAGCAACCCTGAGACACTCTCAGCCTGCTCTGAGATAACCTGAGATAAGGAGGGTCTTTGCTCTTTAGTGTCAGAAGAAAACTGAGAACAACATGCCCTGAGGCATGTTCTAGTCTGCACTCATTTCTAGTAAGAGCACCTCAGGGAGAAGAGGGATGCTCACAGTCGAGGCTGTATGGCTGTGAGAAAGGGAAGTTTCTGAGGTACACATTTCTTCAACTCACCGAACCCAAACCTTTACAAGGAATAAACAATAGGGCCATACGTTTTGGCAAACACTAGGGAATTAAAGCAACTTGTGCAAATGGATTAATAAATGGAACTAGGCACAATAAAAACAATAAATCATAAGCACACCCAACAATTCAGCTGAAGTTTACAAACACAATAGTTAGCTGCAACGCGGACTAAAGAAGATTCATGGTATGCTACTACTAACATAAAATTCTCTCTGAGTTCTTGGCCAGCCTGGTTTATAGAGCAAGCTCCAGGCCAGCCAGGGGCTATACAGGGCTATACCGGGAGACCTCGTCTCACCAACAAAACAAAACACCTTCCTCCTGGGATATTGTTTCTACATACCTGTCTGATTGAAAATGAAGATTTTCAGCGTTTCCAGGGTTCGATCGGTATGATTAAACCTTGCCATTGGTTTAGCCCCTTGAAATAACAAAATGTTAGGGACAGCCACAGTGCCAAATCTGGTGGAAAGACTGAAAGAGAAAGGAGGCAGCTAAGTTAGAAAGCCCACAACATGTATTCTCACGCGGCTACCCCGTGAGTTGGTGGAAATCAATGAAGAATTCATTGTGACCTATGGCTTTTGAGAGTTGAACTTTTGACTTTTGGTCTGTTCCTTGCCACTGTCTTCTGGGTCAGGGCTGTTCTGCAAATCCAAGTCAGTTGGTATTAGCACATGATTGCAGCCATGACCCAGTGATTCCAAATGTCAAAACAACACAGACCAGAAAATTCTAATTTATGGATAAAGCACAGTGTGTCAAATTTTCTTGACAGAAAAAAAACCTTTAAATTTCAAATGCCCATCCGTTCCTTCCAAAACGATCAGCATACAAATTGGTATGCTTTCCCACATTGGTGCAAAGGAATCCTTGACTCTATACACCAGGAGGCTCACAACTAGGAAGGGAGGACTTGGCAGAAGTGGTCTGCAGGCTTCTTTTGCCTCCACACGGCCAGTCCAGGTTCTGGCAGTGGTTTGACAACAGAACCAGCTATGACCTTTGGGAACATTGCTAAACCTCACCATGCCTCAGTTTCCCCTAGCACTAACAAGCAGTGTTGGACAAGCAATGTCACTCGTGTCATTCCGACGTCGGCATACAATCAAGCACATGTTCCACCCCCTGTAATGGAAGTGTCCTCAATTATCGAGGCATAATTGAGGCACTTAATGGAAGCAAAGGAAGGCAGCAAGGAAGATGCCGAAAGCCTTCAGAAGGGAGAGCAGAGAAGAAGGTCGACCCAATCCCAGAGTAGGGTATGCTTCTGAGCTTGACAAGCATTGCCATCCCTTAGGCCAGCCCGGGTACATAATTGCTGGAAGTAGACAGAGGAGTTACTAAGTTAGGACTGAAGAAAAGGCTCAGTGGTTAAGAGCACACACATATTGTTCTCCTAGAGGACCTGGATAGGGCAGGTCACCACTGCCCACAACTTCAGCTGCAAGTATCCGACGCTCTCTTCTGCTTCCATATACATGCAGACACTCACATTCCATGTGTGACAGCTAACCTTGGTTGTCAATTTGACCACGTGTGGAATCAACTAAAACCCAAGCAGCTGGCTACATCTGCAAGATAGCTTCCTGATTGGATCGTGTGAAGAGAGAAGACCCACCCTAAAACTGGGTCGTACCTTCTGGTGGCAGCCTACATAAAAGAACATGGAAGGAGGGGGCTTTGCTTTTGCCTGCTTGCCCTCACTCTGACTAGCAAGTCCTTCCATCCTGCTTGAGAGCCATTCCTTAACTGACATTTGAATGCACTTCTTTGGGACTCCAATGCAGACTGGAGAGCAGCTGAGACATTTAGCCTTGTAGACTGAACAACTACTGGACTCTTGGCCTTTCCATCAGGAGACAGCCATTGGTCTAGCTGGACCACAGCCCGTAGGCTACTCTAGTAAGGCCCTGTCTTATATATATATATCCTATCAGCTCTGTTCCTCTAGAAAACCCTAATACATTATAATTTTTAAAAAAAAAAAATCTTTAAAAAATGATAATTACTAACTTGAGGGACAATTTATTTCTTCATAAACAATGAAAATACACACATACATACATATATACACATATACACACATACATGTTTAAAAAAATAAGGATAAAAGTCAGGGCAGGCATAAAGATGAACAGCCTACAGCTGTTCTCTTGTCTCCTGGGTAACAGTGCAAATTCACTGACCTGCCCAAGGAAGAAGAGATTAACAAGTCCTGTGAGCAATATAGAAGTATAAGCAAGGGTAATGTCACTATAAAGGGATATATTCATTTATTAATATATTAAGTGCATAAGTATTACACTAATGCATAGCTTGTAATATGCATGCAAGAGTAAATATACACCTGTATGTCTGTAACCTCAGCACTTGGGAGGCTGAGACATGAGGACTGCTGAGAATTCACGGCCAGTCTGGGATTCAGAGTGAGCCTCTGTCTCAAAAAAGGAAAAGCAATGTAAACAGGTATAAAGAAAGAAAAGAGAGCCAGGCAGCAGGCACACGCCTTTGAGACCAGCACTCATGAGGTGGAGGCAGGCAGAGCTCTGAGTTCCAGGCCAGACTTGGCTACAGAGTGAGTTCCAGGATAGCCGGAGAAAAACCTTGTTTCAAAAAAACTAAAACAAAACAACAAAAAAAGGAAGGAAGGAGGAAGAAGGAGAGAGGGGGAAAGAGAAAGAAAAGACAGGGAAAGAAAATGAGAAACTGGAGAGACGGCTCAGTAGTTAAGTGTGCATACTGCTCTTAAGAGAACCAGAGCTTGGTCCCCAGCCCCCACGTCCAGCGCTCACCACCTTTATTAACTGTAGCTCTGGAGGACCTGACACTCCACATCCAGTGCTCACCATCTCCTGTAACCAGCACTGGGGGACCTGAGGCCCTTTCCTAACTTCTGCAGGCACCCACATATATGTGCACATGCACAAAAACAGATGTGTACATTTTCTTAAGATTAAAAAGGGGCATAGAGATGACTAAGTACACCAGCTGCTCTTCCAGAGAACCTGGGTTTGAGACTCTGCACTCCACATAGTGGCTCACATAACTCTAGTTCCAAGGGACCCAGCAACTCCTTCATGGGCATGTAGCATACAGCCATCTATGCAGCCAGAACACCCACATACATATGATAAAAATAAATAAATGAAAGTACCTTTAGCATGGTGGCACATGCCTTTAATCGCAGCACTTGGGAGTCAGAGGCAGGCAGATTTTTGAGTTCGAGGCCAACCTGGTCTACAGAGTTGAGTTCTAGGACAGCCAGGGCTACACAGAGAAACCCTGTCTCTAGAAAACAAAACAACAACAACAACAAAAAATACGCATGGGCACAGCACAGCACAGGGTTCGGAACTACACTGCAGGCTACTGGCACAGACAAATGCCCTACTATGGCCCCACGTGTACTAATGTAGTCTGGTCTAGACCACCCAAGGTCCTCTGGCCATGCCGTGCCATCAAGTGCCATTGCCTGCCACTCTTCCATCCCCCACACAGAACAGGACTGTATCACTGGGGATTTCTAGAACTGGACACCACCAGCTCCCAGGAGCCTGACAGCCGGCAGCCAGTTACAAAGCCCCATGACCTTCTCTACTTGCAGCTTAACCAACAAGGGTTCCACGTAACCACGACCATCAACTGAAAAGACAAGCCACACTCTGCCAAAGATACCTGCTGTGCTGAGATGCATCCAGTGCCAAGAAGCCAAGTGTTGGAAATGCCCGAGGCAGGGAGTTAAAATGAGGAGCCAGGCTGGCAGAAAACCGGCACCAAGGGGTATAAAAGAGGACCAGCGTACAGTCACTACCATTTGGGTTTAAGAAATCCATGAGGTCCTGCAAAGAAACGAACAATAGTTAAGGTCAGCATTAAGTATATATGCGCCTGCTAGAAAGGAATCAGGAAGGAACTCTTTAAGTTCAAAGCCAGCCTGGTCTACATACCAAGTTCTGGGATAGTCAGGGATACAAAACAAAAACAAAGTACCTGTGTATGTTTCTGAAAGCATCCCTAAGTAAAAGGACACACTCCTGCTCTAGTGAATGAAGGCAGGAGGGCAGAGAGGACAGAGACTGACAGAGAACACGAGTCAGCAGAAAAGCACTCTGAATGGCTAGGCTCACTCGTCTCCCAGAGCTACTTCCGGGTTTTCTTGGTCAATCAGATATTAAGTGCGCCTAGCACACACAGACCACCATGGCATCTGTGCACCATGGCATTGAATTATACATCTCAAATGCCATGGTTTAGATTTTTAAGATTTATTTTTGTTATGTGTTTGTGAGTATGTTTGCACATTTGCACATATATGTACCTGCAGATGCCTGTAGAAGCCAGCAGAGGGCATTAGACCCCTGGAACAGGAACTACAGGCAGTTGTGGGATGCCTAACACAGGTGTGTGGAACAGAACTCAGGTCCACTGGAAGAGCAGCAGGCAACCTAACTGCTTAGCTAGAGACATTTGCTGGAGGCTCACTCCCAACCTGTGCAGCCACTGGTTGGAACTTCCAGCATTAGAAGGCTAGCTAGCTCTACAGGAAGGTCTGCTGCTGCGTGTCTGTGCACCACCAGTGTGCCTGGTGCCTGTGGTAACCAGAAGAGGACATCAGATCCCCTGGAACCACAGTTGCAGATGGGTGCTTGGAATGAAACCATGTGGGTACTAGGAATTGAACCCTGATCCTCTGCAAGAGGAGGCAGGGCTCTTAACCTCTGAGCCATCTCTCCAGCCCCTGGAGCATGAAGGGACTGTTGGACCTTGATCCCTTTTGTTGTTTCATTCCAAGGGTCTCACTGTGGAGCTCTGGCTGGCTTGGAACTCACTCTACGGACCAGGCTGACTTCACAGAGATCCACCTGCCTCTGCCTCCCCAGTGCAGCCACACAAACCCCCATCTCTTCATTTTCTTTTTCCCCAGTCCCCAGGAGGTATTTTTCCAACATGTGCTCACCATGATGTGCTGCCTCATCACAGGCCCAAAAGCAACGGAGCCAAGCAGTGGCTCCAAAACTGTGAGCTAAAACAAGCTATTCCTCTTGTTGAGTTGATTACCCCAGATATTTTATAAATGTGTTATAGTAAGACAAAGATAACACATCTGAGGTAGTTTAAATAGGTTTGGCCCCCAAAGACTCATGTATTATGTTTGGCCCATAGGAAGTGGCACTATTAGGAGGAGGTGTGGCCTTGTTGGAGTGGGTGTGGCCTTGTTGGCGGAAGTACGTCACTGTGGGGATGGGCTTGGAGGTCCCTATGCTCAAGCTGTTTGGAATTCCAGTGCTCTTCTGCTGCCTTCTGATCAAGATGCAGGACTCTCAGCTCTTCCAGCACCATGTCTGCTTGCACACTGCCCGCCATGTTGATAATGGACTAAACCTCTGAAACTGTAAGCCGTCCCCAATTAAATGCCAGGCAGTGGTGGCACACGCCTTTAATCCCAGCACTTGGGAGGCAGAGGCAGGTGGATTTCTGAGTTTGAGGCCAGCCTGGTCTATCTACAGAGTGAGTTCCAGGACAGCCAGGGCTACACAGAGAAACCCTGTCTCGGGAAAAAAAAAAAATGTTTACCTTTATAAGAGTTGCCTTGGTCATGTTGTCCCTTCGTAACAATAAAACCCTAAGACAACATCAAACACTTTCAAACTGTCATCTTGCCAGAGCTAAGATCAATGTGTAAGGCCAAAGGTTAGTGCAATCAACAGAACCAAATCACCGTGGCCCCAGGGTTTGAGCTGTAACCCAGACTAGCTAGGTCACCCTGTGTGACAACAAAACAGCCCTTCAGGGCCTGAGGACAGTGTTGAGTACACTCTGGAGGGAATGTGAGCCAAGCTGACCTCAGACCCTGGAGAAGCTGCATGAATTAACTATTTCATGCCCTCCATGACAGTGAGCCACCACTGCCCTCAGAGCTAAGGTTTGCAGAGCAAGCACTAGGCTCACAGTCTTCAGAGAGAAGAGAAACCTCAACACTAACACATTTTCCAGCATAAATCTTAAAGTGCAGTTTTAGCCATTCGGATTTTCTTTTCTCTAAAAAAAGATTTATTTTTATCATTTTTTAAATCACATGTGTACCTGAATGTGAGTACGTGTTCCTGAGTGAAGGCATTGGAGGAGGCCAGAGAGGGCAGTGGATTCCCTGGAGCCAGAGTTACACGTGATTGTGAGCCATCCAATGTGGGTGCTGGGAATTGAACTTGGGTCTTCTGGAAGACCAGTATGCTCTCGTCACCATTCAGCCATCTCTCCAGCCCCTCATTCAGACTTTTAAAAAACATTTATTTTTTGGTGGTGCTGGGGGTGGAACCTAGGGCCTTACACAAGCTAGAAAAATGCTCTGTGACTGAGCTAATCTCAGCTCTAGAAAAGAAAACTGCTGTGATTCTGATCCCAAGCACCTAGATGTCCAGTAGGATGTTTTCCATGGCCTTGATGGTAAGATTATTATAAGAATGACTAGCTTTGGGTCACCTAAACATCATCTTTTCTCTTTAAGACAGCAGGGCTACAATACAAGTCCCTAGCACCTCATAACATTAAGCGTGGAGGTGCAGGCCTATGACCCCAGCACACCAGCGGTAGAAGCAGGAGAATCAACGTTTAAAGTCATAGGTTAGCTGGGCAGTGGTGGCGCACACCTTTAATCCTAGCATTTTGGAGGCAGAGGCAGGTGGATTTCTGAGTTCGAGGCCAGCCTGGTCTACAGAGGGAGTTCCAGGACAGCCAGGCTACACAGAGAAACCCTGTCTTGAAACAAACAAACAAACAACAACAAAACAAAGTCATAGGTTGCCGTGGCACTCATTCAACACCATCCTGAGAAGTAACAGGGAGGAGGCTGAGGCAGCATGCTCTGGCCACGCCCGCCTGAGCCCTGGGGTTGGAGACCAACCTGGACAATATCCATCTGAAAGTTGATGAGTATTAGATCATAAAGTGCATTTGAGGAGAAAGACAGAGACATAGAGACAGATATAGGGACATAGAGACAGACAGACATTAACACATGCTTCCTACCTGGGACATATTTAAAATCTTCAGAGTGAAGTTTTCTAGCCCGGTCACATTCCTCTCCTCGCAGTTCACCTTGGGGGACTTGAGGCTGTCGGTGCTGTTAGCATCCTCAGTGGCTACGGGCTCTGGCTCGGCCTCAGCCACTCCAGGCTCAGCATAGTACTCCTCTTCCCGATCTGAGAAGCCGCCTGCGCCCTGCAGCCCGAAGAGGTTCTCTCGGCGGCAGCGCGAGTCCTCCTCTCCCTGCGCACTGCAGGTGCCATCGTGGGCCTCGGTGCTCTGTTGGTCCTCAGCTGCCCCGGGAATCACCGACAGCAGCCCCATGGGATCTCCGCGGGGACCCAGAGAGGCCTCAGTGGGCTCCGCCACTCTTGCCTGGCCCCGATGGCCCTGAGCAGCCTCCTCTTCATGCAGGTATACAGTTCCAACCGGGACAGGCCGCTCCTCCTGCCACGTGTGACCACTGTCCTCTGCAACTAAAGCAGGGCAGCATACTGTCAGATTTGACTTGAAAGCAAATGAACCCCCAAAGACTTACAATTATCTTCCAAAATGAGACCTACCCCGATAGAGAAAATGTTTCCATTTTACTGTAAGAGAGCCACTACCATCTCCAGTTCTGGAGACCACAGGCAGGGACGCTGTATAGAAAGATGTCACGTAAAGAGACAAATCCAGAACCCACCAGAAACCTGTAATGTGCCACGTAAAGTACAAAAATGAAAAACAAACAAACAAAAAACTGCAGTACAGACAACCAGTTAGGAAAAGACAACAAAGACACTAAGAAAATATTAATGGTGGTGGCCTGTGTAGTAGAACCAATTTATGCTTCTCCCTGACTAGCTTAGGAATAAATGAGACTCCGACTAACATTGTTTCAGTTGGCTCTGACAATTACTGGGGGGTAAGCCAGTAATTAATTGGTCCATCTCCCTTCAGATTTGGTCAGACCTGATCTTGCTTCTCTCCAGTTTAAAACTCTGAGTGGGATCCCCTGCCCTATGTCCCCCATCACCCCCACTGACCCCCATCCTGCCTTGGACCATTCCTGAGGATGGTTTCTCTGCTAAGAAAGTCCTCTGCCCCACCTCTTCATCTCCAGGCAAATCCAGTATCCTGCAGATGAAAGCACTAAATTTCACTTCTATAAGGACATCCATCCTAACTTTTAGACCAGGGTAAGCAGTCTCCAGATGGCATCCAATAAGGCCCTAAGCGTTCCTTGATGTATTTTCCACCCTTCTAATTCACTTATTAATTTGTATCCATTTGATACCAGCCTTGCCCTCCACAGAGGACGGCAGGCCCTCCACTTTGTCTAACCCTCCCGTGCACTCTGGTGCCCAGCAGTACAAGGCACAGAATTCATGGAAAGATTCAGTGAGCTGAACGTGGTAGGTCACACCTATAATCCCAGTCACAGGGAACCTGAAGTAGGGGGATTTCTGTGACTTCAAACTAGAATGGGCTACATTGTGACACAAGCCAAAGAAAAGTAACAAACTAACAATCTGCTGAGTCCCTAGTAAAGACTACTACAGGATCTTGGATCTCAGGGCCAGGTGTTCACTCCCATTCCTAGGTACCTGGGCAGCACCCCTAAAACCAGATGCTAGTCAGTCAGTAGTATCTGCTGGGGGAAGGAGCCTCCCGTTTTCAGCCACTCGAAGGAGGAACCAGCTGGTGAAGGTTCCTTTATGCCCAGTCTATAGATCCTAGCCACATGACCAATAACCTAGTCAGTTGGTTGTATCTTCAGGGTCTGCATGAATTTGTGAATGTATCCAGAATTTTGCAAGGAGTTCACAACGACTATCAACCTCGGGAAATCTGAGTATTTAGTGACGAGCTATTAATGTATGCACTGAAAACCTAATACTGTTTTGTTTCTTTGTCTGCTACAGGCTTTGAACTTATTTATGATCCTTCTGCCTCCACCTGTGCTACCTTGTACCACCACATCTGGCTGTTGCCGCTGAACCCACTAGAACCTTAAGGCAGCTAGCACAGGTCAAAGGGAGCAGTTTCCCAGCCTTGCTGATTTCTGGTAAAGAATACCACAGGCGCTGGGCAGTGGTGGCGCACGTCTTTAATCCCAGCACTTGGGAGGCAGAGGCAGGCAGATTTCTGAGTTTGAGGCCAGCCTGGTCTACAGAGTGAGTTCCAGGACAGCCAGGGCTACACAGAGAAACCCTGTCTCGAAAAACAAAACAACAACAACAACATCAACAAAACAGAAAAAGACCACCACCACAGGCCTATAGTAAACCCTGGGGAAGGAGCCAGGGCTTATTACAACACTCTGACTCCATTCTCTGCTTGTTCCAATGCCTTCTTTTTGAGAAAGAAGTCTAGAGAGCCTACTATTCTATACACCTCCTTCACTTTTAAGGCTAGTGATTAAATAGAATGAAAACTCCAAATTTTGGCTGTGAGATCTGACAGACACTGGCTTCCATCACAGGCCCTCATCTCTAGCTGCATAACGTTCAAAGAGGATTTAGGTTCTGAATCTCAGTTTCAGGTTGGACCTCCCTAAATGGAAACAATGAGGTCTGTAATCACAGCTCTAGGCAGGCAGGAGGATCACCAAGCTGGGGCCAATCTGAGCTGTCTCAAAACAAATAGAAGAGCAACAAAAAAATGTTTGGTGTAAACCTGGCGGTGGTGGCATTTAATCGCAGCACTTGGGAGGCAGAGACAGGCAGATCTCTTGAGTTAGAGGCTAGCCTGGTCTATAGAGTAAGTTCTAGGGCAGTCAGGCTACAGAGAGAAACACTGCCTCAAAAACACAAATAAACAAACAATAAATAAATAAAACAAAAAGAAAAGAAAGAAATGGACTTTAATAGGAGCGGATGAAGGTGCTATGAACTAAGTCCTCTCTCTGTTCCCCATTCTAGCCCAGAATGGCTCCTTTCCTCACTTAAAGGGGTCCCCACATAAACACGGGCCCCAGGAATTTGATGTTGGTTTTCTGGTGTTTCCTTCATACAGATACCTACTGAGCAAGAGTGGCCACTTTCAAAAGGTGGCTCAGCAGGCTAGACTCCAGCATGAACTTTGAAGTCGGAGAGACTTTGGGATCTGATTTTGACTAGAAAGTGCGAACAGGCAAATTGTTTATTCCCTCCGAGCCTCCTCATCTCCAGCCTGTGAAAAGAAGGTGGTAATGGAAGCTGTCTCCCGGGGCTGCTGGAAGGACTGAATGAGATCGTGATGTAGCGCATCACCCAGAGCTCTGGGATTCTAATCAGGCCACAACAAAAGTCAGGTGTCTGTAATGATGATGGTTAATAATAAAGTGCGCATCGGGTATCCGGTCAGGCCTGCTGAGGGGCCTGGGCAGGCTCGGCCTCCACCGCCCACCGCCCCGCACCGCTCCGCACCGTCCCGCACCGCCCGCGGGTGGCAGCGCGTTGCCCCACGCAGCCGCCTTCGCCCGACCCGGTCCGCACTCACCCTCCAGGCCGCGGGCCGGAAGGCCCAGCACCCACAGCAGTACTTGCCACCAACAGAGGAGTTGCATGGCGCGCGACAGGGAGCCGCGGCGAAAGCCACGGCGGTGGAAGACAACCGGCGTACGGCAACCCGAGTCGCGCCCCCCACCCCAGCGAGACTAGGGGGAGGAGAACTGAGAGCGCAGGCGTGGCCGCGGGCCGCCATCTTGACTCCTGGCGGCCGCTGCAGCCGCCATCTTGGAGTCGGGCGGTCGGCTTCCTGCCAGTCCTGTGTGACCTGTACTGGAAGGCGCTTTGGGAAACAAGTGTCAAAGCAGGATTCGAGCAATCATCAGTAGCCTTTCCCATGATATCTCCTCGCTGCTTGCTGCACATACTGCACCTGTGTGCGGGGTTGATACCTTTCATTTCAAGAGACAAAAAAAGGCCGAGAAACTTGTGCACAAAGGAGGAGGGCAGAACCTTGGGAGATCTCAGAGAGTCTGATGTATTACTTCAGCATGTTACACTGGCTTGTGTTGCCAGACAGAGGAAAGACCCAGTTAAGTTTGAGTTCGCATAACTGCTAAGTTATATATATGTGTGTGTATGTGTAACTGTCCATCCTATAATCTGCTACATCTGACAAATAAGGTTTAATTGGTTGGTTGGTTTTAACACTGGGGCTCATAAAATAATACTAAGAGTCTGACACTTAGGCATGCTGAGTACTCTGAAGTAAAGAAAATTGGAAAGCCTCTTTAGAAGCAACTTCAGAACCGTAGGCTGGCAAGGTGTGGCCCTTCATGCCTAAAATTCCAGCTCTTGGAAGCCTGTGAGGCAGGAGAATTACTGTGGGTTCCAAGCCAGTCTGGGCTACATCATGAATTCCAGACCGGCCTGGACTTCAGAGTGAGACCTTGTCTCAAAAATGAGAGGTGGGGGAGAGGAGGAAAAAGGAAGGGGGGGGGAGGGAGAGGAAGGGATGAAAGCAGAGGGAGGGGGAGGGGAGAGGGAAAGATAACTTTGAGATTAAGAGCACATACTGCTCTTGCAGAAGGCCAAGGGTTATGGGCCAAAAGTCTTGGCACTTTGAGTCAAGAAGCTGTAATATTGCCGGGCAGTGGTAGCGCACCCCTTTAATCCCAGCACTTGGCAGGCAGATTTCTGAGTTCGAGGCCAGCCTGGTCTACAGAGGGAGTTCCAGGACAGCCAGGGCTACACAGAGAAACCCTGTCTGGAAAAAAAAAAAAAAGAACTTGTAATACTTAGTAGCTGGGTGCTAGGCTACAGTCACTCAAACCCCAAAGCAGTGTGCCTCTGACCTGAATACTTATGAGCCTTAAGTGTCTGGCATTTAAAGCTTGGAGCTTTGATCCTGGAGGATTGACTCACTCATTAAGAGCACAAGACCAGGGTTTGATTTCCAGCACCCACATGGCAGCTCACAACCTTCTTCAGCTCCAGCACCAGGGATCCAGTACCACCTTCTGGTGTCTATCAGTACCCATACTGTGCACACACATATGCAGTGTGCACACACTGGGTGTGTGTACACACTGGGTATACAAAGCACCCATAAACATAAAATATAAATACATTTTTAATTAAATAAAAGTTTAGAGCCGGGGCTGGAGAGATGGCTCAGCAGTTAAAGAGTGCTGGCTGCTCTTCCAAAGGTCATGAGTTCAAATCCCAGCTACCACATGCCGGCTCACAACCATCCAAGTGGGGCCAGAGCAAGAAGAAAAAGTGTCTGAAGACAGCTACAGTGTACTTACATATAATAAATAAATAAATCTTTTTTTAAAAAAAGTTTAGAGCCAGTTTTGGTTAATTTTTACTATAATCTTGACAAAATGACAAGTTATAGTCATCTGAGAAGGAACCTCGATTGAGAAAATGCCTCCATAAGGTGGGGCTGTAGGACACCTATAGAACATTTTCCTAATTAGTGACTGATGTGGGAGGGTCAGCCCATTGTGGGTGGGGCCACCCCAGTCTGTTGAGTCTGGGTTCTATAAGAAAGCAGGCTGAGCAAGCCATAAAGAGCAGGCTAGTAAGCAGCACCCCTCTATGTCCTTGGCATTAGCTCTTACTTCCAGGCTCCTGCCCCATTTGAGTTCCTGCCTTGCTTTGAGTTCCTTCAGTGAGGGACTATGATGCGGAAGTATAAGCCAAATAAGCCCTTTCCTCCACAACTTGCTTTGGTCATGGTGTTTGACACAATGGAAACCCTAAGACATACACACACACATTCGAATGTCAATTTAGTAAAGACAACTAGGGCAGCCCTAATTTGACTATCTGACCATCAGCAGATGGGTCATGTGCCAATTTCAGTGACATGATTAGAAACCTTCAGGTCTGCACTGGGTTTTGCTGGAGTTAAATGTGTTAAGACACGTGGACTAGGATCATTCATATAAAATGTTGATACTAATTACAATTGTTATATACAGCAACACATTTGTTACAGGATATTTGACCACAAGGTGAACCCAGAGATTGTGTTATTTACTAAAAAGAAGCTGCTCCTAGTTGTGGTGTGGCTCAGCCTCAGCACACACCTTTAATCCCCCTGGCTGGAATACAGACAGGCCCTTAGCACACACCTTTAATCTCAATGAATGTAAAGTTAGTTTGTAGAAGGAAGCACCCATGTTTGTTTGAAAGTGATGTCTAATTGAGTGGCAGACAGAGTGACAAATCAGAGAAAGATTTGACAGAATTGGATATTTCCAACTCTCATGAGAAGAGAGAGGAAAGAGAAGCTACCTAAGAGGGCAGTGCGGAGAGAGAGGCAGTTTTACCAGAGAGTTGTTCACAGACAGGTAGAAGAGAGGGAACAACCTAGACACAGGTGAAAGAAAGAGCCAGAGAATGAGAAGGAGCCAGAAGATCAGAACAGATTGCCAAATCTTCCAGGCACCAGGTGCCACTGGACAGATTCCTCCACTCAAGTACATTCTCCGTAATACTATTCCCTAGACTTAAAAAGTAAACAAATCTTAATCTCAGAACTCTGGAGGCAAAGGCAGGAGGATCTCAATTACAGTCCCTCCTGGTCTACACACAGAGTCCAGATCATCTATGGATATATAGTAAGACTGTCTCAAAAATAGAAAAAGACAGAAGGACAGAAAGAAAGAATGGCCGGGCAGTGGTGGAGCACGCCTTTAATCCCAGCACTCGGGAGGCAGAGGCAGGGGGATTTCTGAGTTCGAGGCCAGCCTGGTCTACAGAGTGAGTTCCAGGACAGCCAGGGCTACACAGAGAAACCCTGTCTCGGAAAAAAAAAAAAAAAAAAAAGAATGAATGAATGAATGAAGCTCCCCAGCACTGCCAGCCTGTTCCAGTCCTCCTGAGAGACAAGAGGCATCTTGCTAAGCTCTTCCCAAAAGCCCGATTCATAGAATTTGTCTCTAGTTATGGTGTTTTTAGGTTTATTTTTAAGTGGATTTATGTGGGTCTGCATGGGTTTAAATGCACCACAGGCATGTAGATTCCTGAGGGGAGTGGGAAGGTACTGGATCTTCTGGAACTGAAGTCATAGGCAGTTGTGAGCTATTTGAGGTGAATGCCAGGAACTGAACCCAGTACAACTGCAATAGTGGTGGTAATAGTACATGCTCTGAAAGGCGGTACCACCTCTTCAGCCCTTGTTTGCCTGTTAAAGACAACTTCTCTGTGTGTAGCCAGCAGGCTTTGAACTCTTGATCCTCCTGCCTTGGCTTCCCAAGTGCTATGACTGCGGGTGTGACTGCCATACTCGGCAGAAACAGAGATGCAGAAATGTGAAGTGACTACCTTTTGTTTTATAACCAGGTCATTTCATTTTGCAATGAAAGATCTTTAAATATAACTTGAATTCATTTAATAAGTGTTGTGAGCCGGGCAGTGGTGGCGCACACCTTTAATCCCAGCACTTGGGAGGCAGAGGCAGGTGGAGTTCTGAGTTCGAGGCCAGCCTGGTCTACAGAGTGAGTTCCAGGACAGCCAGGGCTACACAGAGAAACCCTGTCTCCAAAAAATAAAAAATAAAAAAAAAATGTTATGGAATACATTCAGTAATTTTATCATCTTTGTGTTGTTTTTAAAAACTGACTCAATGTACTAGTTTTGGTTTTGACTTTTGTGTGTCTATGGTGCCTGCCTTTTTGGATCTACACAGATGACTGATAAGATCCCCCTGGAACTGGAGTCACAGGCAGCTGTGAGCCTCTTGATGGTGCCCTTGCAGTTACAGCAAAGATTCCAACGAGCTCCTTCAATAATTTATTCTTTACCCAAGATGTTCACCATATGAGGAGACTGCACGGTGAGTTCCAGGCTGGCCAGCACTAGGGTTACCTAGGGAGACTTTATCTCTAGGGAAGATATTTACTCCAATTTGACACACTAGGAAACAAAACTTTATGTTCAGGTCACACGGAAGATTCTAACAAGGCTAAGACTAGAATAGTAATCTGAATTCAAAACCTTTCAAACCGTGCTGTGTTAATTGCCAATTCATTTCAAATGCTATGATGGACTGTCCCCTGAAGTCCTCTGTGGTAAGAATGTGCTCCACAGCTTGGTATTGTTGCTGAGGAAGACATGCTGAAAGAAGTCTCCTGGGAGGTCTCTAGTTCAGTAAGATGTGCCCTCAATGGGTACCCCAGGACCCCATCTCTCCTCCCTTTCTCTTCTTGGCCACAAGTGAGCAACTTCACTCTACCAAGTAATCCCTGCAAGAAATGCTGTCTCAGCACAGGCTCAAAAGCAGTGGAGTCCCCGAGTCTATGAGCCACAGTGAATCTTTCCACTTTATAAGCTTGTCATCTGTGGTAGCTGACATAGTGGCAGAAAGTTAACATATGCTAATAATTGTGATAACCGCTTTTAGAAACATTTAAACAAGCTAATTTGGGGCTTGGGCCAGTGGTGCATACCTGTAGTCCAAATCTAGCAATTTGACACCAGTGACGAAAGCATAGGAAGATCCTGTCACAAAATAAATTGGTTCATCTTATACACTAATAAGGTGCCTATAGAGAGGGTTTAAGATTATCAGAGATGACAATCTCTAAAAAGATTAGCTTCTAGGGAAGGATATATTGGAGAGAGCAAGGTGAGTACCTGCTCTCTTGTTATCAGAGAAAGTGGATACAGACAAGCTGCTTTCTCTGCAAAGAAGGTGGCCATGCCAAGACTGGTTGTCACACCCACAAATCCTGGCCCAGAAGCAGGCTAAGCTCAAGTTCAAAGTATTATACATAGTGAGTTCATCTCAACAAATGAAAAACAAAAACGAAGCCTCTTTATGTGTGTACTGGTTACTTTTTGTAATAAAATGCCATGAGCAAAAGCTTATGGGAGAGTTCCTTTTGATTTATGGGTCCAGAGGGGAAGCCCATAATAGCACCAGGCAGCCAGGTGAGAAGGCTGAGAGTCATCTCTTCAACCGCAACATGAAGCAGAGTAAGCCAAATGGAATAGCAGCAAAGCATAAACTCTCAAAGCCCACCTCCAGTGACGTTCGTCCAAAGAGGTCCAAGGCTGTAATTTGAATACAAAAGGAACAGGCTTGCTACTAGTGGTGGGTCTAGGGTGGTCTGGACAGGATTCCCAGGATCTTGGCATTTTACACAAGAAAGATGTACTCAGACCGCAAAGTAACAAAGTTACCTTATCCAAAGCAAAACAACAGATTAGAAAGGTTATTCCCTCGGGCTTTCAATGCAGTGTAAAGGAAGGAGCAGTTAGTTCAGAAGTATGGTAGGTCTCTATTTTGATTGACAGACTATTCTATAACCATTTCCCAACTGTGTATGTCCCTTCCCATAAGGCATCTGACTTTAGTCATCTGCATGTCCAATTATACACAGGCATAAGAGGTAGGGGGTTCTCCCTAAAAGTTCACTTTGAGGACAAGTTGAATAGAATCTATCAAATGTGAGTCATTAAGGGGAAGGGAAATCTATTCCATTGTTCAGAGTCCCAGTTTGCTAGCAGGATGCTAGATACATTGCTAAGAGAGGGATGTTCGCACGGCATCTGCAGGTAAGGGTCTCAGGCTGCTAAGTGCTTTACAGGAAGAGGAGTGGGCACACAATCCAAACCAAGTGGAGTCCTAGGCTGCTAAACTATTCCCTATGTTCACCTGCTTGAGGCTTGGTGGTAATTCACAACTCTTAATGTCTGCAATGGGACACCCTGGAATAAGATGTGAACCTGAAATGTCCCTTAGAATTAAGGCATCACTTCAAACTGGAGCCCTTGATTATATCTGCTCAAGAGTCTTCCTTCACCAGGTGTGGTAGGACAGGCCCTGGGGCATTGTAGCACAGCCTTTAATCCGAGGCTTTAATGCACTTGGAGGCAGAGGCATGTGGATGTCGGAATTCAAGGCCAGTCTGATTTACAGAGAATTCCAGGACAGCTAGGGCTACACAGAAAAACCCTGTTACCAAACTTACTGGCTACTTTACTGGGTTCTTATACCTACCACCCTTCTCCACCCCATCCCTTCCAACCTACACCACCAGGCAGGCAGGAAAGACTGTTAAGAGGGAAAGGTGTAGATCTCTTCAGACTACTTGTTGCTGATTAGGAGTGCAGAGTTCCTTGGAGGCTGATCTTCATTGTCAGGGTATCTCCAAGCAACATCCAGCAATCAGCAAGAGCAGCGGCAGCCTCGGCAGCCTCGATGGCTCTTTTATACCCTCTCAAGAGTCCCCAGAATTCCAGATGTAAACTATCTTCAGCTGTCAGAATCATGCCCCTGCCGGAGCACAAGACAAATCAGTCAGCTGCTGTGGACAAGCTGAAGCAGCCCCACATCCCACATCTGGGATTATGACAAAAACATATTCATATGATTTTTTTCATACTTTATTTACATTTCAAATGTTTCCCCCTTCCCAGATCTCCCCTTTGGAACCTCCCCATTCCCTCCCCCTCCCCTTGCCACTATGGGGGTATTCTCCCACCCACCCACCCATCCACTCCCATCTTCCCTCCTTAGCATTCTCCTATACTGGGGGCTCTAACACCCTCAGGCCCAAGGGCCTACGCTCCCCCTGATGGCCAAGACCCTCCTGTGCCACGTATGTGGCCAGCACCATGGGTCCCTCCATGTGTATTCTTCATTTGATATTTTTAAGGAAACAAAAAAATCTCACTACAAAACCTTGTCTTGAAACAAAACTAGAGCTGGGCAGTGGTGGCGCACGCCTTTAATCCCAGCACTCGGGAGGCAGAGGCAAGCTGATTTCTGAGTTCGAGGCCAGCCTGGTCTACAGAGTGAGTTCCAGGACAGCCAGGGCTATACAGAGAAACCCTGTCTCGAAAAACCAAAAAAGAAAAAAAAGAAACAAGAGTCACACGTATTCATGCAGGGCTGCCAGGCAAGTCCTGGTCCACCTAGTTTTGCAATTTTTTTTTTTTTTTTAAAGATTTATTTATTTAATGTATGTGAGCACACTGTTGCTCTCTTCAGACACACCAGAAGAGGGCACCCGATCCCACTACAGATGGTTGTGAGCCACCATGTGGTTGCTGGGAATTGAACTCAGGACCTCTAGAAGAGCAGCCAGTGCTCTTAACCACTGAGCCATCTCTCTAGCCCAGGTACACCTAGTTTTATGCAGTACTGGGGACCCAACCCAGGGCTTCAACTACACTAAACCAGCACTCTACGGAATTACACCTCTAGATACCTAATCTACCTTTATTACCTATAAGAAAATATTTTAAACATGATCTTGTTGGGCTAGAGAGATGGCTCAGTGGTTAAGAGCACTGACTGTTCTTCCAGAGGTCCTGAGGTCAATTCCCAGTAATTACATGGTGGCTCACAATCATGTGTAAAGGGATCTGATGCCCTCTTTTGGTGTGTCTGGAAACAGCTACAGTGTACTCATATAAATAAAAACATGATCTTGTTGGCCAAGTACTGAGGCATATACCCAGAATCCCAGGACTCGGGAAGCCCCACAGCAAGATCAGGAGTTCAAGCTTACCCTTTGCTATGTAGTAAGAAAATCCTAAAATGAACAAACAAAAATATCACTAATTTTCTTTTAAATATTTTCCATTTTCTTCACAAGACAGGGCTTCTCTGTGTAGCTCTGGCTGTCCCGGAACTTACTATGTAAACCAGGCAGGTCTCAAAGTCAGATTGGTCCGCCCCAGCCTCCTGAGCGCTAGGAATGAAGCCGTTATTGGAAAAAACCTTTTATTTCTTAGGTCATCTTGTCATAGCAACACACAAGGAAGCTATCAAAAATCAAAATGATCAAGAAAGGCTGACTTCAGGTAAAATGCTCATCATAGACACATCATGACCTGAGTTTGGGCCTCAAAAGCCATGAAAAGATAGAGGAGCTCCCCAAGTTGTTCCCTGACCTCCACATTTGTCCCCTGGAATGAGCAAGCCCAGACAAATGTGTCACACTCATACAATAATCATAAACATTTTTAAACGACCAAGGAACCTGACTGACTCCTACAAAGCTAAGTTGGAGCACTTTGAACCTAACAATGAGTGATCTCAGTAGAATGACATCTACTGCCTGTGTTACACTGTTTGGCTCATGAGCTGCCGAGATGGCTCAGTGGGTGAAGTTGCTTGCCAACAAGCCTAACAACCCCAGAGAACTGCCTCCTGGGTGTGTTGTCCTCCGATGGTCACTGTATATAGTATGGTGGCTACACAGACTAAAGAGATAAATGTCAATTTTGAAGTCAGGGTTTGCAGACACAAAAAACACTTTCAAGCATGTTCTAATGGATTCCCATAACCTTTGGGAGATAATGGAGAACAAACTCGTTCTGAAAACCAGTAGCACGGAGTTGGGGATGTGGCTCAGCAGACAAAAGCACTTGATGCTCTTCCAGAGGACCCAGGTTCAGTTCCAGCATCCTCAACAGCTCACAACTGCCTGCAACTCCAGTTCCAGGAACTAGATACACTCTTCTGACCTCTTCAGGAGCCACATGGGCATGTGGTATGTGTACATACAAGCAAAAATATCCACACGTATAAACTAAGTAAACTTTGTAAAAATAAATAAAACCAGTAGGTAAAAGAATCCTCCTCCTCTTGCACAAAATGTATTTTAGGGTAACCAAAGATTTGATTGAGGGAAAACCTACGTTTAGGCTAGAAGAGGCATGGAGGCAGATGCCTGTAATCCTAATACTTGGAAGACAAACAGGAGACTGAGACTCTCAATCTGTTAAGACATCTACCGTCAAACCAGAGCTAACTTACTTCACGGTGAGACTGAGCGCCTCCCCTGAGACAGAGTGATGGTCATCCTCACTACTAATCCAACACTTGAGATTTTAGCATGTGCACTAGGCAGTAAATCACAAAAGAAAAAAGACATCAAAGCTTCAGAGTAAAACCATATGCACAGAGCGCATGATCTTGTATGACAGCCCCCAACTTATACAGGTTCAAGTTACGACACATTCAACATAAGCTGCTCTTTGAGTTTTGATCTTCCCAGCTAGTGCTATGTGATGTGACACTCATGTGGTGTTGGGCAGCGACCACAAGGCAGTTCCCAGCCATGCTTTAAGTTTTTAAAACCTTACTACTATGGGCTGGAGAGATGGCTAGGCCGGAAAGAACAGTTGCTGCCCCTGCAAAGGACCCAGGTGTGGGTCTCTGCACTTACATAGAGGCTTACGACCTGACGCCCTCTTCTGTCTCCAGGTACAAGCACGCTTGTGGCACACATACATACATGCAGGAAACATTCACACATATAAAACAAAATAAATCTAAACATATATTAACTGTGTATGTGTGTACAGAAATATACATGACACATGTATATGGAGATTAAAGGACAAGTCTGTGGAATCAGCTTCTCCTTGAGCCAGTGTTGGTTTCTGGGAAAAGGACTTGTCAGGCTTGTGAATCGAGCACTTTACTTGCTTAGCAATCTCACTGACACTCCATCAACATCAATTGTCATGGTGAACAGCCAACAGATCATAACATGCTGTGTTGCTAGGACGGTTGATAGATTATGCCTGTTTGGTGACTTTCCAATGCTTTGCCCTTTCAAGGCTGTAACCTCATTGTAAATCAAGGAACATTTGCATGGAAAACCCAACTACTGTTGGTTGCTAACCAGAACTAAATGGAAAAAGCCTATTGCACCAGACAGCACAAGTTCTGACACACACACCCCACTTGGGGAGAATGGTCATCACCAGGCTTCCTCAGCTATGGCTCATTCCAGTAACTAGCCAGACAAAGTGCTCCCAAGGCTGCAATGGTGCCAAATCTGTTATGGGGAGGACCAACTGCGTTCTGATTAGATATGAAGCCTGCTTCATTGGAGAGAATTCATATCTGGTACTGTAAACCTGGTCAGAAGCCTGTGGCAAGGGAGGTCACAGGGCCTGGTGATAAAGCTACTGCTGCTCTACTAAGCAGGCATGTTGTGCCATGACTAATATTGTTCTCAGCTTTGGTCAGAGAGGCTGCTCTGCAGCAGGCAGCTGCAACTGCCAAGGTTCATAGCTGGTCAAAGCTAAGAACATACAAGATGTGATTTGAATACAAAATATCTTCCACGAGCTCATGTTTGACCACTCGGTCCCTGGCTGATACTGAGATTTATAAGGTTACGAAATATTTAGGTAGCGGCTTTGAGACTGTATAGCGGGGCCTCACTTCCGTCTCATTCTAATTCCTAACAAAAAGGCTAGCCTCACACTCTTGCTGCTATGATGGATTCTGGAATTGTAAGCCAAAACAATCCTCTTCTTCCCTGGCTCGAAATTTTCAGGACATTTTATCACAACAACAAGAATTAATACAGATGCTCAGCCACAAATCTATTTGTCCTGGCTAGTTTTCATGTAGATTCACCTCAATTTAGAAAACGCTTCCTTAAGGGCAGGCTGTAGGCAAGCCTGTTTGTGACTGACAGGGGAGGGCTCAGCCCCTTGTGTGCCACTCCTAGGCTGGTGGTCCTGGGTTCTACAGAAAAGCAGGCTGAGCAAGCCATGAAGAGGATGATCCAGCCCTGTCAGCCTTTGATGAACTGTGATGTGGCGGTATAAGCCAAATGAGTCCTTTCTTACCCCAAAATACTTTCTGTCGGCATTCAATGGTTGCTGGAGAAGGAAGAGACATTTTCTTTGCCAATAGCCACTGGTAAGGTGCCTATGTTCATAAGTAACCCTACCGAAACTCTCGGATAACCAAAACCAAACAAAACCAGACACAATAGGAGGGAGCTGCTTCAGAAGATGAAGGGGATTGGAGGAGGGGCCAACAAAGGCTGAAGGATTAATATAATCAAAATACATTCTAAATATGTATAATTAATGTTAGTAAAAGCAATTAAGGAAAATCCTTAGGAATAAAAACACACAAACCAAAAACCCACATCAGGTAAATACATGAATTCTGCAAGACTCAGAAACAAGATTAGCACACGAGATTGGCCTGGTGAGACGGCTCATTGAGGAAGATGCTTGCTGCCAAGACCTGTGATCGCCAGAAGCCACACAGCAGAACATATGCACACAGACAGATACACACGGTCATACAATAAAAATACAACAAAGGTAATTTACAACGAGGTACTGTGTGTTTGAGGCCAGACTAGTCTACATAGTGAGTTTCAGATCAGCCAGGGCTATGTGGAGAAACCCTGTCTCAAAACAAAACCAACAACAAAGAAATAACAATAGCCAAACAAAGAAATAAAAGTGTCCAGAGAGACTGCTGAGAGATGAAAAGCACTGGCTTCTCTTCAAGATGACCTGAGTTTCAGCACCCACATAGCAGCTCATAACTGTTAACTCTGACTCCAGAGTATCCAATGCCCTCTTGTCTCAGAAGATACCCACATGTGTACACATGCACACAAATTAGTCCTTTCTAAAGTAATGATAATAAAGTACAAGGCCAGTTCTAGCTACAATGTGAGTTGGAGGCCCACCTGGACTGAGGCTGTCTAAATGAGAACAACATATTATTTCCCTGACGTAGATTTAAAAATACCTTTTTAATGAACAGTAACTGCTTTTAACCACTATGTCATCTCTCTCTCCAGCCCCATTAACAAAAACTCAAGAAATACAAATATATAAATTACATATTAAAAAAAAAAAAAAAGATGAAGATTAGAATGTAAAATTCAGCCAGATGGGCTGGGCAGTGGTGGCGCACGCCTTTAATCCCAGCACTCGGGAGGCAGAGGCAGGCGGATTTCTGAGTTTGAGGCCAGCCTGGTCTACAGAGGGAGTTCCAGGACAGCCAGGGCTACACAGAGAAACCCTGACTGGAAAACAAAACCAACCAAACAAACAAAAATAATAGAATACAAAATTCTAAAATAAATATACTATCAACAAATGATGAAAAGGTCTCCCTTTTCATTTATGGCTTCTCTACTGTGCTAAGAAACAAAGCAGTAGGAAGAGAAGGCTTGGTGGACCAGGTACTGCAGAGCCTGACAAGCTGAGACTGACCCCAAGACCCACAGAGCAGCGAGAGAACCAACTCCCTCCCAAGGCTGTCCTCAGACCATACAAATACTGTGGCATGCACATGACTCCTGAACCCCCATATACTAAATAAATAATGGGGAAAACATAAAGTAGTACACAGTTGGTTTTCAAGTGATGACTTTATTAATAAATATACATCCATATGATGATGTAGATACAAATCATGAACGCTACTCCATTCCATACACATAATTGCACACGAGTAGCTCAAGTTCATGGACATTAAAACAGACAGTATCTGTTCAGACTTTTTACAGCAGAGGACAACGTGCTTATTATCAGTTAACTGGTAATTATTTGTTCCATAATTGTCTGTGGAAAAAGGAAACTGTGAATCAGAGCGGCCTGATTAAATCACAGCTGACTTACTACAGTATTACTTCTAAGCAACGTAAATACACTGTAGGTGAGAGCACAGGTCTGTCTACTTGGAAGGAAAAGGGAGAAAAGCAAATATGCAGATACATCTTCTTTTGAGCGCAGTCATTACGCCAGAACAGACAGAACAAAAAAGAGCATCGAAACTTTTTATGTCCGAGACTGTTGTGAATTTTTAGGTTACTGTACCGGATCATAAAATTTTACTGCATATAGACAAGGAACTGACAGAGCAATTATCTTAGTATCCCCTGAACTGTTCTCTTAAAGCTTCTTAAAGTATGAAGAAGTTCACCATTTAAACTTACACACTGTGGTCATTATTACACTGGATGAAGCATCTTTAACCTCATAGTAAATGAATCCAAATTTTACCTCAAAGAAATTCTATTCTTATTTCATGAAAATATATATGTAAATTCACACAACACCAGTTTGGAATGAATAAATACCACTTTTCAGATGTTCCTTTTAAAAAAGTAATTAAAAATACAAAGAATTATTAGTCTGATTTAAACACTAATTAAAAAATGTTCCAAATATTAAAAATTAAACCAAATACTATTTAAGTTTTCAATATATTGTGCCAATATATATATTTTTAAATATCCAGTGCAAAACTCCAAAGATAGTATCAAAATCACCCCATACTAAAGATTAGTTAGGCAAGGTGATACCTGTGGAAAATGAAATTTTCATCTGTATTGACTCCTTTTTTGTTTTGTTAACAATAAATAAGGCATGTTAAAATATCCTTTTAAGAAAAAAGTAAAACAAACTTACTTGAATAGTAGATCATTTTCTGACAAAGTTTTAATATAGAATAGTGAAACCTATTTATGAAGAATAGAATCACACAGTATAAAATTAGCAATTTACCTTTTAAGGAACAATTATACAGTGAGGGTGGGGGTAGAGGGGACGAGAGTTTTCCTCGACTGAATACACTGGCATCTAGGCAACTGTTTCACATGCTATTTCAGTGTCTGTCATGACAAAAGACCATGTTACAAAAGATGCAGAATGCAGTCTTTAGATCATGTAGAAGTAAAAATATTTTTATGTGAAGACTTCACTCCTGTCCTCACCGTGCCTCTCCAGCGTGGCTCTAGTAAACTGTCCACAAGGAGAAAAGTAGAATCAGATGTTCACCAGTGCACACACTTAATATTCCGGGTGACTGCTCACAGGAACAGTCAATGCAGTTTCCTAAGTGACATTATCCATTCACAGCTGTAGCCATCCATCCATCCCCCCTTTCCTGGGATAGAGCTCCTGACATAAACACGTATCAACGTATCTCCTTACACCAGGGTCCCATCTTTTGAACATGTCTGAAACTCATTGTACAATAATACACCCACTCTATCTTCTGACACACAGCCCAGCACCACGGAGTAGATGTGCTAGAGAGCTGCGGGGAGGGGCGGGTGGGGGCAAGAAGAAATGACAAGGTACAACCAGGAACGAGGTCAGACTGAAAGGACGCGTGTGGACTGACTGCGTGTGGACTCACTGCATGTGGACTCACTGCGTGTGGACGGACTCACCGTGAAACACATGCACCCAGCTCTTGACACTTGGTGGTGAGATTACGCTACACTAGACTCTTTCAACTGTCTTCAGGAAGTAGCTGTGCAAGGGTTTCTAAACAGCCAGCTGCCGAACAACTTTAGAAACAGCTAAGTGACAGAGACTTGGTACCAGATGAATACATCAATAAAGACGCAAGCATTTGCATATGTCAGAAGTTACACTGTTCTAAGTAAACTATTAAGTTTTATACTCTAGGTATCTGCAAGAAGAAACTCTTTGAAGCACTTTAGCTGGTTCAGTGTTCACCCAGCACTGCTCACTGTCCCCTATGGTTTGTGCAAAGCTCATACTGCTGAGGTTACTGTCCCCATATTCAATGTGGCAGTGCTTACTGGAGGAGCAGAGTCCAGCTGTTGTGTCAGCTCTCATCAGGGCACCTGAGATTTGCTGCCTGTCCCCTGATAAAGTTCTGAAACTTTATCAAATGACTGTATGAAATGGCATTTACATACAGTCAGTTTGCATGCACTGAGAGCAAGCCTAACCAAATGGTATGTGTCCATTTATATTTCTGATTATTTTTAAAGTTTTTAAGTCCTGTAAATCTACATTTTAATCTCAAAGGCATTTTTAAATGCAAGTAAAAAAACATAATTTTTTTTTAAGTTCAGTAAAAGCTTTTCTTTGTTTTGTTTTGTTTTTTTAAGACAGGGTCTCTCTCTACCTAGCACTGGCTGTCCTGGCACTATGTAGCCCTCAAACTCAAGAGATCTGCCTACCTCAGCCTCCCAAATGCTGGGATCAAATTCATCGGCCACAGGGAAAGCTTTTCAATTTTAACGTTGGAAATATTTTATTTACTTAGAACAAACTTAGAATAAATAAAATGAGTATTAACAAGAAATATTTCAGGAAAGAAGATTTCTCTCCCAAATACGTGCGCAGCATTTGTCTCTTTTCTATACTGTGCCTAAAGTAAGCCTCACTAGGGAGACTTCTTTTGGAAGAAGTGGTCATCCTGGAGCAACAAGGCCATTTTTATGCTAACCAGCACTAGTTTTACAGGTTTCATGCACACTGAGTTACATTTATTGGTATTTGGGTCTCAACAGCCAGGAAACTGCTTTCTGCTTAGACCAATTTTGCAGTCGATCACTCAATTTGTGTCCTTTGGTAGATATAAACCTGAAAATGCAGTTAAGTACTAACACAGTGTAATAACAATTACTCAGAAAAACTAAAAAACATTCTAAATAAATGAGCAACCGTAATAAATGTTATTAAATATAATACTTTGAAACTCACTAAGTATGTGAAAGACAAAAGAGAATGATTTACATGCAGACTTTTAGGGGTTCTTTTTTCTTGTATATTAAATATAATGTGCAGGTTTATGACGTATTCAAGGGTTTTAAGTATGAGTTGTTTGTAGTGTTTGGTGCATATGCTCTTAGGCAACTGAAGAACACATACCCTGTAACTATAATGTCTGCAAGGCAGATAAGAAACGGTGCTTAGGACTAATGATTAACTAATGTCATGCGAATCAATAAATAAAAAGCTGTGTCTTAAGTTTCAAAGCATCTAGACAGCTGTGTTATTTCAGAGTTCTAAACTCACACAGCCATCCCCTCTGATCTGCTCACTAGCTGCTGTTCTGCCCCTTCAGGTACAATGCCTCACACTGGGTTACTCACAAATAAAAGTTAAGTTGGGCAGTGCTTAGCACACAAGGAGTCCACTTAGAACAGCACAAAGGGAAAACAACACTGACTTAGCTGAGTGTCCTGTGAACGTGTACAATACAGATACAATGTACTACTCCCGCCCAAAGTGCATCTCTCAACCGTGGAGGCTTCTGAGCCAAACAGAAAGAAAAAGAAGAGCTGGGTGAGGGAGAGCAAACAGAAACAGAACTGCAGAGTCCACGTGGTAAGATCATGTCAAATTAAAGCAAGAAGCTTTGGGGTGACTAACCATCTGCCCCCTAACACCTGCTCTCCTGTCTCGCTCATTCACTGGGCGGCTTGACCTCACCACTCGTCTCCTGAACCCCGTGAACCACTCTACTATGCATCATGGGGTAAGGAAAGGCAGCAGTGCCACAGCCATAGCCAAGATCTGCAAGACGGGACAGAGCTTTAATGCTACCTGGAGGTCTCCCTGGGCTGACTTTGTATCCTGCAGCTTTGGTTGTACCCAAAGGTCTGCCTGGACTTGTTTTAAATCCAGCGGCTTTGGTAGTTCCCAGGGGTCTGCCTGTGCTGGTCCGGTATCCTGCTGACTTGGTGGTTCCCGAAGGCCGGCCTCGCTTACCAGATCGATTGAGGTTTTTCTTTTTCTTTAGTTCATCTTTTATCTCTATGTTTCTGCCACTGGTGGGCTGCAAGTGTGTTTCGTTTAACGGGTCTTGCCTCTGACAAACCATTGGTTTGTGGCTGACTGTGTGGCTGTATTTGTTCTGCTGGGAGGAATACAGATCAAACTGATCAGCAGCTCTCATGGCGTCTTCATTGAGGCAGGGAGGCTTGCCAGGCCCACAGAATGCTGGATTACTGCCGGCAACGGGATGCATCATTTTCTACCAAAAACAGAGACAAATACATATGAAAACCTATCTGTATGACAGAATGCAATGGGAACACCATCTTTTAACAACTATGTGACTACCTAAAATTGGGCAATAGGGCAGACTCCAAAACACTTAAAAACACTGTCCACAACAACCTCCCTATTGCACCCAACTAAAGCATTCCCTCCTTGAGGACAGAGACCCAGAAGATTCAATTAGGAGATGAAGTCTCCCTCCCCTACAAGTTTATAAAATCAGGAAGCAGATGCTAAGGAGACAAAGACTAGCGGACCCAGACACCTGGCAACAAGGTGGTCAGGAGATCTAGGGATGAGGCTTTTTTAGGTTGGGACCCATACTAGGGAGCTTGTTCAGTGACGTAGCTGCCTGAGTTACCTATACAGCTGTAAATATCCCAACTGGCTGGTTCACTAAGCCAGCTTCAACTGGAACTCTTTGGTTTGTTGGTGCCCGACCTACAATAAATAGTGTTGTCCATGCCTCTCCCAAAAAGTCACAGCATAAACAGTACCAAGGAGTCGTGGTTTTCTCAGTTACAGGTGGGAACAAATGTCATATAAGATCAATTAGAGGCTGGAACAACGGCTCAGCAGAAGACTTGCTGCTCTTGCAATGGATCAAGGTTCAGGTTTCAGCACCCACATGGTGGTTCACACCATCAATAATAATTCCAGTTCCAGGGGTCTGACATCCTCTTCTGATCTCCTCAGACACCAAGCATGCCCATGGTAAACATACATACATGTAGGCAAAACAGTCATACAATTATTTTTAAAAATCTAAATACTTCTGAAAACAGAACTCAAAACACTAATTTAATACCTATAATATTCTGATTACGGCTAATATAAGTAGATGAATATTTTGTAGGTTTTTTTCCTTTTTAAGTTATTAAACCTTAGAAAGATAAAATCCAAAACAAGGGCCAAAAAGATGTCTCAGCAGGTAAAGCCCTTTGCCACCAAACCTGACATAAAAGTTTAATTCCCATAACCGGAAGGTAGAAGAACCCACTCTCCAAGGTGTCCTCTGATACCCACATACTTACACACACACACACACACACACACACAAATGTTTTTTAAGTTTCAACACAAATAAAACCCCAGAACTCTTATTAAAACAGTTTCCTTGCCTAACCTTAGCAAGCCTTCCCAGACAATGCAGCACATTCTCACTTGTGTACTCTTAACCTGATCAGTTTCCACATGGGGGACACCCAGTCATATGGTAATGTATTATTTATACAGAATCCTGAGTGTGTGTTACACTTTTCAAAACCAGATAGTGTCATTCGAGGAACACAATGTCTTGGCCTAGCACACAAGCCCTTTCAAGGGCCTCTATCCTAACAAAAGGCAGGATCAACACAGAGGCTAAACAAAGGCTCTGATCAGCTAAAACAGATGAGCACATACAGTCAAAACTTGAACACCAAAATACAATTTATTCCAATCAAATACCATTTACTCCTAAGATGCCAAGAGCCAAACCCATGAAATTACCCGCTGTTGTGTGAGGCTTAGTCAGTTAAGGTGCAAGGTTAGAAAGGACAGGGTATCTGCGGTCCTGGTCCTGGAAACCTGTTACGATAGTGGGTTGGCCTTGGGCCATGTGTAACCTTCCCGTCAGCCTGTCTTTTTAAGCTGCTGTCCTGAAATAAACCTCAAGAGCTTGATCAGAATATAGATTTGCTCTCCTTCTTCAAGTCTCCTGTTCCCCATTCTTTCGCCCCCTCCCCGGGTTCCCGCTGAATCTCTGCAGGCCAGGGCACTAAGACATAAACTTAATGCCATCAAATCATTACAGAGTATGCCATCTTCTTGCTTTACAGAGTCCTGAACAAGTCCAAAGTCAATGTTTTGTCTGTGTGGTTTTTTTTTCCTTCTGTATTTAAGTCTGTACCACATGGGCAATGAGTTTTCAGGCCGAAATACGGTAAGGCAGGAAAGACAAAGCCATAAGCTCCAACTCAGATATAAAATAGAACGTGCATTATTAAGGTCCTGCCTGAAGTGGCATCCTCCACATACATAAAACTGCAATGCCTCCCAAAGATCGAATGAGACGCGTAGTTCCTGAAAGCACAAAAGGACTCATACTGTACAGGCACAGGCTACTCAACTCAGTGTTTGCTGAGAATCTATCGAGTTGATGCCCAGGTGGTTTAAAGTTTCAATTATGAAGCAAAAAAATACACGGAGAAGCTCTTTATGGTCAGAGCAACACAGATTTGAAATTATAAAACTAGTCAAAGAAAAACAAAAATATTAAAAGGAATAATTGTTACTCACTTCCCAGAGATCTAAGAGCTAACTGTCAGTACTTACTTCACTAGCTCCAATTCTGACTTCAGGAAAGAACTAGAGCTGGCACATGCCTTTAATCCCAGAGGCAAAGGCAGTCAGATCTCTTAGCTTCTAGCCAGCCTGGTCTACAGGGGTTCCAGGAGAGCCAGAGAAACCCTATCTTGGAAACAAACAAGCAACAACAGAAAAAAGAAAAGAAAAGAAAGAAATCCTCAAGGTAAGTTTTAAACATAGTATTAGCCTAAAGTTGGTTTCCGAGCATCGTCTATATACCAAGCATTTTGCACATAATTCTCAGTGCATGCTGTTAAAGAGACAGGACAGGGACTGGAGACCAGCTCAGCAGTTAACAGTACTTGATGCACAATTCTAAGGACTACAGTTTGGAAATTAGCACCTACCTTATAGACCAATCTTGCCTACACACACAGCTCACTGATAGGAGTGGAATCAGGAAGATCAATAGAGCTTGAGATTCCAACTTAGCTGAGAAAAAAAGAAGCTCCAGGTTCAGGGAGAGATCCTGCCTCAAAAGAATAGGTAGAGTGGTGACTCATTTTTAATTCCAGCACTCAGGAGGCAGAGGCAGGTGATCTCTAGGAGTTCAAGGCCAGCCTAATCTACAGAGCTAATTCCAGGATGGCCAGAGCTACACAAAGAAAACCTGTCCCTCCAAAAACCAGAGAGAAAGAGACAGACAGACAGACAGACACAAACACAGAGGACACTCAACACCCTGGCCTCTGCACCAACACAAATAGTCACATACATAAACATGTGTGTATTTGCTCACACAGGCATGCACACACACACACAAATAAGCCTTTTTTTCCTCCTTTCTTTAAACAAATGGGAATTGACTTTAAGCAACCTGTCATGGACACTCATTAGGAGATTACAAAGCCAAATAGGAATTTAGACAATCTGAGAAGAGAGCCAATAGTCTGTGTTGGCATGGCATACAGTCGTGGCAGCCAGGCACGCCTTCTCTACACTGAGGCTGTTTAGCAGCACCCCACTAGATGTAATACTGCTTTTCCCCAAAATTTATGACAACCAAAATTTTCTCTAGATATTGCATAGCAAATTCCAGGACAGCCAGGGCCTCAAAAAACAAACAAAACCTTGGAACTGGCTCAGTGGTTGGGGAAGTACCTGGTTTTGGATCCCCAGCATACACACACACGGCAAGTACAGCACCCTATGTCTGTAACCCCACGGGCAAGGTAGCAGACAGGCAGCAGATTCCTATAACCCACTGGGCAGCTGTCTACAGGAATCCGAGAGCTGCAGGTTCAAGTTCAGAGGAGACTTTATCTCAAAAACTAGGATGGAGAGCAGCAACCGTGGAAGACACCTGGCACTGACTTCTGGAGACACGAATGCATGCCCATGCGCACAAAATGCAGATGCGCACTCATGTCTGCAAACCTTATCACTGGGAAGGCTGAATCAGAGAATCCAGTCACAGCCAGCCCTGAGCTTCACAGAAAGCACGAAATGAAGGTAGTAAGGCGGGAGTTCTTTCTCTTACATATGGGACTGCCAGACAAATGAAAAAAATATTTTTAAAAGATTTATTTATTTATTTATACACGAGTGCTCTATTTGCATGTACACCTGCATGACAGAAGAGGGCATCAGATCCCATAATATAGATGGTTGGGAGCCACCAGGTGGGTGCTGGGAATTGAACTCAGGACCTCTGGTTAGTCAGTTCTCTTAACCGTTGAGCCATCTACCCAGCCTGAGAAATATTCTTACAATCTATTTCAGCACTATGAAGTCCTTTGTGTATAAAACCACCACATATATTTACTTGCATGATAAATTTCAGCATTTGGATAACACACCAGCATTAACCCCGTTCTTCAAAATGCTTACATTTTTCCACTCCAAGACCTACCTGCTAATAATTCTTCGGTTTGGTTTTTGGGGTTTTTAATTTTTAAGGTTTGTCTTACTCTTTGTCTAGGCTGACTTGAAACTCATTGCAATCCTCCTGCCTCACCAAGCAAGTAATGGGTGCAAAGGTGTTAACTTAAAATTATGCTTGTCTACACCCCCGGGATGCAACACACGGAGTTACATTTTGTACAGTGTAGTGCAGGGAACCAAACCCTAGCCTTCTCCAAGACCCCTATACACTCTTTAATTGCCTTTTTCCCAGCTATTCTTGGATTCTTTCCATGCAAAGTTCACTAAAATGATGTAGGTTACATTTAACAAAGTGGTAAGAATTTCTCTAAGATGTGGGTGGAATGTAAGCTAGGAGTTATCGAACAAATTGTGTTGTGAGCAAGCAAAGACTAGAGCTGTTTTTGTTTTGTTTGTGGTGCCAGGGGTGGGACCCAATGTCTTGCACATTCCAAACAATGAAGAAGCATCTTTTAAAATGGTTCACTGGAAAGTTTAAGGAACCCGACAAGGAGTTTTACTGTGACTAAGTTAGTCGTTTTGAAGGTCTGCTGCTATTTGCTTTCCCGGCAGTTTTACTGTGGGTGTTTAATCCTGCCGTCTTTCAATGAAACAATCACATTTTTTTTTAAACCTTGAATGTGGCAGATATTGCTCCCCAGAAAACTATTTTTAGTAAATTCACAAGACACCTTGAAGCTTTGTAAATATAGCAAAGCTTCAAAGGCCCACATCCCGTTCTCCTCCAAAGATCATATATCACATAATCCTAGGGTTTTTGTTACTGTCTGGCTAACCACTATATATAATTACATATGATTTTATAATTCTAAACAAGCGTGTGGGAGGCCGTGTCAATCACTGAGGGTGCTGTTCCGCTCCCTGCCTCGCGAGAAGTTTAGATGCTAGGACACAACATAAATAACGGTCTCCTTTGTCTTCTCTGCGCTCCTTAACCATGCCCCATGGCGGTTCCCCAAGCCAGCATCCTAACTGGAACCCGAGGCGTTCCCCGCCGTGTCGCCGGGATGCGGGGACTACCACAGCACAAGGGCGAGCCTGCAGTCCCGGGCCCACCCTGCAGCCCTGGCTGCGCGGCCCGCGCAGTGACTTCCGCCTGCCGCGAGGCTAGCGGGTGCCCGGGCGGAAGTGCCGCGGGCCCAGCCGCCCCGGAGGAAGGAGGTGCCCGCGCTCGCCGCTGCATCCCGCGCCCTCGCTCGCCGGGCCCCTCGCCAGCCGCCGCCCCGCGTCCTACCTCGGCCGCTCGGAGCCCGGCCCTCAGAGCGCCCAGGGGCCGCCCATAGGCAGGAAAGCTCCCGCCCGTTCCGTTCACTCCGGCTGCGCCCGCTCCGGGCGGCCCAGCCCAGTCACGGCAGAGGGCCGCCGGCGGCGGCGAGGCCCACGCCAGCGCCCGACTCCCAAGAGCCCTCACCGCGGGGCCCGGACCCGGGAGGAAGAAGCCGCCACAGCCCGGAATGTGAGCGCCGCTCGCGCAGGCGCAGGCGCACAAACGCCTAAGTATCGCGAGACTGGTCGTGCGCGCACGCGCGGAGTGGACGGGGCCTGTGCGGAGCAACGGTCCCGCCAAGAAGGGCGTGCGGTTGGCCTGGGTGAAATTCGCATGATCCGCTCTAAATTTCTCAGGACACGGGATTACTCAGTGACGCAGGCAGCGTTTGAATCCCGCTGCTGTCCGGAAGCCGTTTGTAAACGACGTTTGATGATGTCTGTCTGCAGCCGTTGAGATTCATTGTCTGCCCTTTACTTTCTTGAGGGTGGGTAGGGTGAGAGTCCCCACCTCCAAACATGAGAATATTCAGTTGATAATGGTGTTAGAGCTCTCAGACATAAGATGTGTAATAACTAAAAGTATTTTGTGGGATGCCTCGTAGAATTTAGTTCTGTTTTTAATTCCTGACATCTCTAGAATGTGCCATATCCTTCATCCTGAAAGGCCGAGCCATGAGCCTAATTCCATTTTGGCCGTGTTTCCTTCGGAGTCACTTTGTTGTAAAACTATCCTGGATTCAGGTAGAGTTCTTACTACAAGTACGTAACATGAAATTGACAGTCTTCCAGTACTCCAAATCTAAATAGACTTCGGAGGAAAACCAAAACCTGCCCAGCAGGAAGCAACAATAACCCTGTATTCCGCTCAGGAACCCAAGGAGCAGTCAAGCAGCCCCTCCCTTCCAAAGTCCACAAGCATACATTAACAACATAGTTTTGCTTTTGTTTAAAATGAAAGAAAACAGCCACAAACCCCAGAGCTGCCAAGAAGACTCCTGTCTGGCTGAGAGAACCACTACAATGCTTCTGGCGGCTGCTCCAATGGGCCTTGCTTTGGCCACAACTCAAGATGTCTTCCTTTGGATGAGCCGGCCTACAGCCACCCCAGATGACCCTACTCACAGATCTGCTGGATCTCACTGCAGCAGTCTTCAGTGTGGTCAGACAGCAACATCTCTCCAACCCATGTCAGCTTGGCTATCTTGCAAACAGACAAAGAAGCAAAAAAGAAGCCAGGCAGTGGTGGCGCACGTCTTTAATCCCAGCACTTGGGAGGCAGAGGCAGGTAGATTTCTGAGTTCGAGGCCAGCCTGGTCTACAGAGTGAGTTCCAGGACAGCCAGGGCTACACAGAGAAACCCTGTCTTGAAAAACTAAAACAAAAACAACACTCCATGCTCTGGAAGCAGTTGGGGAAACCTTCCCAGCCAGGCTTTGTGCTGTAACATGGGTCTAGGGGAAGACCAGTCTCTGAGGTTTCATTGCAGACTGGGGGCTTCCAACTGTTGTCAGAGTGGGCCTAGCAGGGTGCTGAAAAAACGCAGGAGACTTGGAGCTGCAACCCAGAAGCAGCTAGCAGCTAGCAGGTGGCTAGAGTGTAGCAGCTGGACTGCAAAGATCTGGGAGTCAGAGAGCTGAGGTGAGCCTGCTTAGAGAGAAGGCGGCACTGAATGGCTAGCTCTGGCTACTGAGTGTGACATTGAGGGTACTCATGTCTCCACTTTTGAGCTTTAATTAGAAGCTGGAAACTAGGCCCCTGGCACTTAAAAGCCACTCTCGAGAGGAGGGGCCTAACATTGCGGTCAGAGTTTCTGGCTCAAGCCAGTTTCTTTTTTAATAGAGAATGAAGCTTGGAGGTAATCTCTATGCCACGATTCATGGCATTTGTACTTGCCTGGGGCTTGGAGACATGTCTATCAAAGTGATTCAGCAAAGGCCTGCTCAGTTGGACCATATCAGTACCATCTCCAAAGGTAATGGGGACAGATTAGCCACATGGACAGTGATCTGCCTACATGACCTCCAGTAAAAACTCTGACCAAAAGCCAGACTTGGTAGAACATGCCTTTCATCCCAGCACCGGGGAGGCAGAGGCAGGAGGATCTCTGTGAGTTCAAGGCCAGCCTGGTCTACACAGTCAGTTACAAGACAGTCAGGACTACAAAGGAAGATTCTCAACCTTCCTATTGCTGTGACCCTTTAATAGAGTTCCCCAAATTGTGGTGACCCCCAACCATAAAATTACTTTGTTGCTGCTTCATAACTGTAATTTTGCTAGTGTTCTGAAAAGTTTTTTGGAGATAGGATTTCCAGAGTCTCGACCCACAGGTTGGGAACTACTGACAGAACAACTTAGTCTCAAACAAAAGCAAACTCTGGGCTGACATCTGGGAATGTGACTGTTCTGCCTGGGCTACTCCTATTCTGACTGGCCTGCCCTCATGGCCATGAGGTCACAATCCACCTAACCCATGGCACCTTCTCCTTCCCCTCCTCCTCTCTCCTTCTGGTCTCTCTACCTCAGACCCCAAGCCCCACCTACCTCTCTTCTGCCCAGCTACAGGCTGTAGGCATCTTTATTCAACCAACAGTTAACAACTAAGAAGCAAAGTTTGCACCACAAAAGCCAGTATATGTGAGAATTCACTCTTGAGTCAACTAGATCTTGGGACACAGAATTTAGTATTACAATACATAGCAACAGATTAACCTAACAAACTTTGGAGCTGCTAGTACTCAGGAAACAGAACGGACTGTTCATTCAGGCAGACTGTTGAGGAACTGAGGGAGGACCAGTCAGGAGAAACATTTGAAGGGGCTGGACTGGAAACCGGGAGGAGGTCTGGCAGGGAGTTAAGAGAACTGGTTACTGTTTGTAAGAAAAAGAGACATTAAAAGAAACATTTAAAAAAAAAAAAGTCGTAAGGGCTGGAGAGATGGTTCAGTGGTTAAGAGCACCACTGACTGCTCTTCCAGAGGTCCTGAGTTCAATTCCCTGCAACCACATGGTGGCTCACAACCATCTGTAATGAGATCAGATGCCCTCTTCTGGTGTGTCTGAAGACAGCTACAGTGTACTTGTCAAATATAAAAAATATTTTTTTTAAAAAAACAAACACACATTACAGAGGTACTCCAACTTCACAACAAAGAATTAGGGAAAGTGCAGAACCTGTTAGAAACATGAAAAGTGGTGGATTTTTAAGACACAGTAAGGTCTAACATTTAATTTCGGATCTTTTTTCTTCCTGTACATTTAAGCAGAGACCAGAGGACAGTGCTGGCTGCTGGTCTTCATTGCTGTTTACCTTATTTCTTGAGACACAGTCTCTTACTGGCTAAGTAGGCCAGGCTGGCTGGCTAGCAAGCCTCAAGGGATCAACTATCTCTGCCTCCTCAGCCCTGGAATTACAGGTGTACTCCATATTTTTTACACAGTGTCTTAGCCAGTGTTCTGTGGCTGTGAAGAAAACCATAACCATGGCAACTCTCATAAAAGCATTGAAAGCAGAGCACAGTGGCACACACCTTTAGTCCCAGTACCCAGGAGGCTGGAACCGGCAGATCTGAGGCAGTTCAAGGCCAGCAGGGTCTAACTAGTGAGTTCCAGGACAGCCAGGGCTACATAGTGAGTCCCCCTGTCTTGGGTGGTGGGAGAAGCATTTCATTGGGGCTGGGATAGTTTCAGAGGTTTAGTCCATCATCACAGGGTGGGAAAGCATAGCAGCACACTGGCAGACATGGTGCTTACTGGAGAGGTAGCTGAGTTCTACATCTGGATCCACAGGCAACAGGAAGAGCGAGCCACTAAGCCTGGCTTGGGCACTTGAAACCCCCAAACCTAGTGACAATCCCTCTGAGGCGGCACCTCCTAATACCACTCCCTAAGCCACTTAAAAAGTGAGAGTCTATGGAGCCATTTTTCCTTGTTTTCATTTTTAAAAAGATTTTTATTTATGTGCATGAGTGTTCTATCTACATATACATCTACATGCCAGAAGAGGGCATCCGACCCCATTTTAGATGATGAGCCACCATGTGGTTGCTGGGAATTGAACTCACAACCTTTGGAAGAGCAGCCAGTGCTCTTAGCCTCTGAGCCATCTCTCCAGCTTGTTTTCATTCTTAAATTTCCATACATGTGTTTTGGAGGTGGGGACAGAACTCCTGTCTTCATGCTTGCAAGGCAAGTGCTTTACCGACTGAGCTATCATCACCCTGCCCGTTCTTAACCCCTTCATGATATCATTCCAGGAAAGTCTGCTACAGAAAGGAACAAGGCAGGACTGAAGCTGACTCCGTGGTTAGGGTTTTCAAAAGGAACACAAATAACAGAAACACATGCGAGGAATTTACTAGACTGCTTTAGACAACACTGGCTGGGATGTACAATGGTTGTCTGCATGCTGGAACGACTGTGCACTCAGCAGCTGTTCAAGTCCCTGACGATGATGTCTTAGCAGTCCCAACCTAGCCCAGAAGGCTTGAAGGTGGGTTTGTATGTGAGGGCAAACCAACAGTGACAAAGGCAGTGGTGCCCTCACCAGGAAAGAGCACAGGAGCAGGCAACACTGCTTGTCCTGGGCTCCAGATGCTTCTGGAGACCAAGTACTCTGGAGGCAGGATTTCCCTCTTCCTAGAGCTAACATTTCTTGGACGTGCCCTCAAAGACCCACCCAAAGGTATCTCTGTTGATTACAGACCCAATCAAGTGGAAAATCAAGAGTCACCCTTACTCTTCAGTGTAATCTATAATTCACTCCCCCAAACAGTGATGAACAAAACGCTTTTTTAAAAAAATCAGTCTTTCAAGACCCCTCAAAATCAGTAATATTTTTCGGAGACAGGATCTCATGTAGAGCAGCTGAGTCTGGTCATGATACCCCGATCTTCCTGTCTTTATTGCAGAGCACTGAAATTTAAGTGGGTACCACCACACCTGGCTTAAAGCAGGTATCTGCTAGGAACTCTTTAAGATGACAGATACTGCAGCCAAAAAACTTACAACTATCGGCAGAGAAAATGGTTTTATGGTTCTATGCTTTTTATTTAGAAAGTGACAATGAAGCCCTACCACTAAAAAAAAGAGCTGGCCATTGTTGATGAGCTGGACCTCTAGGGTGAACATGATCATCTAATCAGAGGCAGCAGAAGAGAGCAATGGAGATCAGGCCCACACTGCCACCTGCAGCAGATGAGACGGTGCTGAAGGTTTCAGGGGTCTTGGCTATATGGCATTCTTATTTTTATTACATTTTAACTTGGAGGCATGGGTTGCATATGTCAGTTTGTGAGGAGGTCAGAAGGCAAAGTATGGGCCTAGGTTCTCTTTCACCATATGGGTCTTAGGAACCTTATTTGGGTCTTTGGACGAGGTAGTAAGTACCTTTACCCACTGAGCCTCCTCTTCCGCTCTATACCTGGAATTCTCAATATAAACGAAGCATCATCCTTGTGGGTAGTCTTCATAGACTCCCCCTCCTCTGTACAAGGGAAAGTTAATAGGCATAATCTCAAATTGTCTCATGTGGGAAGCCAGAACGGCTCTTGAGGCAGAAAAGGAAGTATTGAGAGCGAGGGGGAAAAAAAGGCGGTCTGTTTTTTCATTTGTGTGAGATGTGCATGCTAAGCTATGTTGAGTGCAGTAAGGAGCTCAGAGGCAACTCAGATGGCAGATACTTTGTCCTCTGGCTTTCCATTCTTGAGATGCTGATGTAGAGCAGATGAGATGGCTTCGTGGGTGGGTAAAGGAGCTCACAGCTACAGTTCAGTCGCCAGCAGAGGCAAAGTTCCAACTCCTGGGACTTGCTTCCCAACCTCCACACCCAAGCCATGGCAGGCACACTCACAAAACAAACACACACATGCACGGAACACACGGAAAGTACATAAATCAACTCTAGTTAGTTACATTGGTTTGCGTGTGTGATGTCCACAAAACCAACTCAGTATCTAAAAAACTGCTGCCCCAAAGAAGACTCAGAAGTCACGGAGGCTTTGTGGTGACTAATTAGAATACGTGTATTCAACTGGCCAGTTACCCACGGAATCACGGAAAGGAGAGTGCGGAGCAAGCTGCTGGGAATTTGATGCTATGATTTCACATCCGTACCTTTTTCTTCTTCTTTGGCTCTTCTGGGATGATAAAGAACCAACCCAGGGCTCATGCAAAGCAACCAAGCACAAAACACATACATGTAACATAAAATACATATATTTAAAAATAATATATATTTGATAATCAAGAGTGAAAGAGAATTTTTTGTTTAGTTTGTTTTGAGGCAGGGTTTCCCTGTGTAGCCCTGGCTATCTTGGAACTTTGTAGATCAGGTTGGCTTCAAATTCAAAGATTCACCTGCCTCTGCCTGCAAGTGCTGAGATTAAAGGCATGCACCATCACACCTGGTTTAAGTCAAGAATGTTTAAAGAAAACTGTCTCTTAATTTTCAAATTTCTCATTTAATCCACAATAAAGCTTTTTTTTTTTTTTTTTTTTTCCCTGTGACAATATTAAGTCTTCATGCATCAGAAAAACCAATGCCTCCTTCTGGCCTTACAGACACCAGTCACACACACATATACATGCAGACAAAAAAAACCCACATATGCATAAAATACGTATTTTTTCCTTAAAAAGGATGCATATCAGTTTTAAAAGGATGATAAACTGAGAAGAGAATTTTTTTTCTTAAAAAAAAGATGCATACCATGTATGCTCTCTAGCACTTGGGAGGTAGAGCCAGGCATATATATCTCCATGAGTTCAAGGCCAACCTAGTCTACAAAGCAAGTTCGAGACCAGCCAGGGCTACACAGTGAGACTGTGCCTTAAAAAATGCAAAAAGATATACCAACACTAATACTTCTCTTAAATGTCTACAAATACAGAGAAAAAACAAAACAGAAAGCATTTAAGGAAAGATAATCTGAGACAAATGTCGACTGAATCTACTTTATTCTGTAAGGAATTTAGAGAGCACAAGCAAATATTGATATTGCATTAAAAAACAAACTCTGTACATCATCAAAACTTTAAAAATCAGTGTTGACACTAACAGATGTACTGCGCAAAATTTCATTTTAGAACAAAATGCTATCAGTGTTTCTTCACAGCTAGATACACAAACAGAAAATGTGATGTAACTTCTGAATCTCCAGGGAGTTCAGGGAGCACCACTGCACCAGTGTGGAGTTCAGGGAGCACCACTGCACCAGTGTGGCTGCTGTGTACTCTGAAAGTAACAAACTACACCTGGGCTTTAAAGAGAAGCAATAAATAAACCAAGACTGGAAAAGTGCTGGTGACTGAGATTCCAGTGTAAAGTTCTATTTCCTTCTGCTGTTACTGGTAATTGCTCTGTTTTCTTGGCATGAAGTAACTGGGTATGTGAAGGTCTAAAAATATTTCCCAGGTAGATTTTACTTTTCTAGTACAAGTAACCTTATACTTAAACAAGCAGGATACTTGGCTGTCACTATGGCTCTTAACTATGTTACACTGGTTTACTGTTCTTTAGATCTATTCACTAGAATTGCAGACAACCATAAGCTGCCATGTGGGTGCTAAGACCTGAACCTGGGTCCTCTAAGAGTAGAATGTGCTCTCAACCACTGAATCACCGCTCTAGCCTTAAAAGTATTTAACAACTATAGTATGCTCTGACTAAAAATCAACCTCTAAATCAACAATATATACGTATATATTTGCTTGTTCTCTTTTTATAAGACTGGGTCTCACTGTGTAGCTCTGGTTGGCCTGAAACTCACTATGTCAAACGCTCTAAAAAACAGTTCTTGGTTGGTTGTGCACAAAGTTTTACTAAGATGCTGCAGTCTGAAATGTAAATACCAGTATTTGATGTAATGCATTTCCGTTTACTGCACTTATTTACACCCGTGTGCACGAGAGCACACACAGACTGTAACCGGATCACAGAACAACTTACGCGTTCTGCTATATGGATCCAAGGGACTCAACGAAGTTGATCAGGTTTGGTAGCAAGAACCACATCCACCCAGTCACCTCACCTGCCCAACAACCAGTGGCTAACAAAATGCTTTGTTTTCTTGTTCAGACCTTGGACATGCTTAAGCAAATGCGTTACCACTGACCCACATCCCCAGCCTTGTCTGCTTTGTTTTTTGACATTAGATTTTATAAGGCCAAACTGCTTCCATTCAGGACCTTTCTACCCTGCTTCCTAGGTACTATGATTACATGTGCCACCACGCCTTGTTTTAATAAGGGGGGATTCATAACCTACTCCACCATCCTGAAGAAAAGTTAAATTAAAAGTATGAAGGTGTCTGTATGTACTAAATATTGATGACTAAAGAAACACTTCTGAGGGACAGGAAAAGTCTGTAGTATAGAATGGGCATAATCACTTCCTCTAAAGGAAGTGAACAACGGAGTTGGTACTTAGGTAAAACCAGAGGTTGAGAGAGAACCTGAAACATTAACACTAGCACAGGAGAACAAGTGGAAAGCTGAGTGTGGTAAAACCAAGAACTGGAAAGGCAGATAGGAGAAGATCACAAGTTCAAGGCCAGTCCATGCTCCACAGGGACTCTCTCTCAAAGTAGGAAAAAGTAAGAAAGAAATGCATAAACCCCGTCATAATATTTGTCTTTTTATAAAACCAAGGCTTGACTACTACTCACTTCTGATAAAATTAAAATAAAAACTCTGAGCTTGTTTTGTAAACTTCTACAACATTCTACGATCCAGTTCCTATGCTCCATTCAGTCCAGTAAGGGTAAGCTTAGAGGCAGCACAAGACATGACAAGGACTTTGTTACTTTTCTTAGGCGACGAGCACATCACAATTCCCTTGAAAGGACAGGTCAGTGGCCCCGTCGTGCCTGACACATTTATTACTGCGTTCAGTACAAAATCCCCATGGTATCGAAGGTTCACACTGAAGAACATCACAGTCTGAAAACAGGTCTGATTCAAATGGAGTTTGGATGGGTATGGGGTAGTACTTACAGATGACCTCTTGAACAAACACTGGTTTCTTGTATTTAAAAAATAAGCAAGACAGAATTTTAAAAGTCTTACTTTACAACACACTGTAAACTTCACAGACAGCACAGATACAAAGCGGCTCCGATGTTTATAACGCTCTGTACCGTCCTTTGGTGGCTGGTATTTATAACGCTCTGTACCGTCCTTTGGTGGCTGGTATTTATAACACTTTGTACCGTCCTTTGTTGGTTGGTTGGTATGAATTTTGCTATGAGGGAAAATAAAAGACAAAGTTAGAAAAAAACACACGACGAGATGAATGCTTAAGATCACTTTAACAGTTTGGAAAACTCTGAATTAAAATAAAAAGGCTACCGTTAGTCAGGTGCACCTGTGCACACCTTAAATCCACAGAATTCTGGGACAGCAAGAGCTATGGAGAAACCACATCTCTGAAAACCAAAGTGGGGAGGGCCTCATGCTACTGAATGGAGGGAGATGAACTGTTTAATAAAGAGCCCTGCTCTCGCAGAGGAACAGCCAACCAATGACTGCCTCAACTTGAGACCCATCAGACGTGACAGAGCCAATCCCTGACACTATTAATGATACTCTGCTATGCTTACAGACAGGAGTCTAGCATAACTGTCTGAGAGGCTTCATCCCACAGAAGATAGAGATAAATGTAGAGACCCACAGCCAAACATTAGGCAGCTCTCCAGGAGTCTTGTGGAAGAGTGGTGGATAGAAGTGAGCAAGCAGGAGGGGTCAAGGACACCACAAGACCCACCTCGGAGTACAGGGGCTCAGAGTCTGAGCCACCATCCAGGGAGCATGCAGGTGCTGGACCTAGACTCCCTACACATCTGTAGCAGATGTGCAGCTTGGGCTTCATGAGGGTCCCCTGACAAGTGGAGCAGGGGCTGTCTCTGACTCTGCCCCCTGCCACTGGCTCCCCTTTCCCTACGTGGACGGCCTGCTTGGGACTCAGTGGGAGAGGACATGCCTAGCCCTGCTGTCCAGGGTGGCATGGTGAGTAAAGGAATGCACTGATGCAACCTACAGCAGACTGGCCCCTCAATATAAAGCTGATTCGGAATCAGTGGACAGCACACAATCACCACAGAGGTGAGACCCACAGAACTCACCTCCCAAGCTACAGTCATGCACCTGTTATAACTGAGGGTGAGGAACGGTGCCGTGGAGGCCAGAGGCCAGGCTTCCAGAGAGCGCAGTGGTCTGCATGTCTTCATCTGGATAGTGATTACAGGGCTGGGCCTACTCTACAAATTCATCAAGATATATTTGTGTGGAGACAGGGTCTCTAAGTAGCCCAGCAGCCTGGCCTTGAATTCTACTTCCCAAGTGCTGTGATTACAGGTGCTCCGCTGGCAAGGTAGGTGTTTATGATCTCTATGCCCGTCTGTAGTAAAGGTCAATGAAAGAAAACTAAAACTAATGCGGCCTGCGTATTCCACTCACCAGTCGGATCAGTTCTTCTTTTATGAGCCTGGTGATCTCTGCCTTCGCTTTCTGCACAGCCAGTTCGTTGGCACCTGATGATTCATCAGAAAACACATGGTTCACACTACTGAACCACGCTGGCTGTTTCTCCACATTAAGGAGGTCCAGAAGAGAGCACCTCAAGTCACATTAGAAGTGCTCCGCCCGCGAAGGAAGTGAGCCGGTACTGCTGTTTACCGTCTTAACTTCAACCCCGACCAAGCTACAGTCAGTGAGCCCCGTGTCAGCCCTGAGCTCACTTGGAGAGCACAGGTACTAAAATCAGAACCATGCAGAAAGAGCAAGCACAGCCTGTGCACGGGAAGACACACAGAATCCTGAAGTGCTCAGCATTTACAAAGAAAAGAAAACTAGATGTCCTGGAAATTCATATTTTCTTTATAGAAGTTTTCAAACTTAAATCCCACAGATAGATCTTTCAGCTTTATTATTTATCTGGTCACTGAACGCCTAGTAAGACATCAAGCAACACATGATAACTTATTTCTTAAAGGTGTCCCTTCTTTTCAGCCCTTCCCACTATCAATTTCACACTGACCCGTGTTCTGTCTACACCAACTGTGATCTAACTCAAGCATCCAACAGAAGCAACAGTACGCACTTTCGATCGCCAGGTAGATCTTCCGCTCTCCTTCTTTGGGTTCTTTGCCAGGAGGGAAGTAGGTCCCTCTGATTGTGATGGCAGCTTCAGAGTACTCACTGATCCTCTGCAAGGCTTCCTTAGAGGTGACTTTCCACCTCGCCGTCTGAAAGAAAGGGTTGGGAAATCACATTACCACATAAACATCTGGGCTCAGAGCAGGGGAGAGCCTCAGTGGATAAAGGTCCCTGCTGCCCAGCTGAGTTCAACCTCTGGAACCTGCCCGGTGAGAGGTGAACCCCTGCAAGCTGTCTTCTGACTTCCAATCCTGACCCTGTGCCCCTTCCCCAAATAAAGAAGATACAAGTAGCCTAAAATTCTGAGTTGAAAAAGTATAAATTCAGAGCCCATTACTAGCTCCCCTATATAGATAAAAAACAACAGTTAATGTACACTTAAAGACAATCCTGTTTCAGGGGCTGGAGATACAGTTCAGCACTAAAGTACTGAAGGGCTAGATGCCTAGCAGGAATCAAGTCCTAGGCTCTCTAGTGCTGAAAATGAACGAGCACAGCCAGGTGTGGTGGTACACCCGGTGACCCAGTACTCAGGTAGGAGGGTCAGGTGTGGTGGTACACCCGGTGACCCAGTACTGAGGTAGGAGGGTCAGGTGTGGTGGTACACCCGGTGACCCAGTACTGAGGTAGGAGGGTCAGGTGATAAGGTCATCCTCAGCTGCACAACAAGTTTGAGGCCAGGCTATACTATGAAGCCTACGTCAAGAAATAAACCAGGGCTGAAGAGAGGGCTCAGTGGTTAAGAGCACTGACGGTCTTCCAAAGGTCCTGAGTTCAATTCCCAGCAACCACATGGTGGCTCACAACTAAAGGGATCCGATGTCTGGAAACAGCTACAGTGTACTCATATAAATAAATCTGAAAGAAAGGGGGGGGGAGGGAGGGAGGGAGGGAGGGAGGGAGGGAGGAAGAAACCAACATAGACCACCACAAAAGCCTAACAGTTTCTACACTTTAAGGAAGGGATTCTGTTCCTAAAGAAGCATTTCTACCTCACAAAATAAGAACCTTTAAATCCGTTACTTGCCTGTGGGAAGTCATTAATTTCTAATTCTTCCTCATATCTCTTGAAAGACTCGCTCTGCCCACCCTCCTGTCTCTCTTCTTCCTGTTTCTCCAAAGGCACATAATTGAGCTTGGCATTGATCTTTTCGGCAAGCTGCTCTGCAATGGTTTTCGCAGACACGGTGGGAGCCAGAATAGTACCACCTCTGAGGATGGCATTGGTGGCCTGCTGCATCACATCCTACAGTTTAAGAAGACCTCCAGTTAAACCTCTGCTGCAGAGAAAGCACCACAGCCTCACCACAAATGACTCCCCAAAGCCCCACATGTCATCTGCAGAGTGTTCACAACTGATGCTGTCATTTACCCCTCTCATCCTGGAGAGGACAGAGGGGTACTCAACGGCCTATCCCATCTCACTAGACACTGGCCAAGAGCTGCCTCCCAATATAACACATGGCACATGACCAGTAGGCATCTCTACTGCATTATGACCCTTGTGCCAACACCATCACTGAACCTCCCGCCCACAGCGTTCCATCTAAACACGCAATACATTATAGCACGTGACTCAGAATCTTCAAAATTAATCATCCCGTGGGCATGCTAGAAAAATTCTGTTTTACTTAAAAGCGATGGCATTCTCCTGCAATCTCAACACTCAGGAGGCAGAGAAAAGGAGTGACTGCCAGCTCAATGTAGGCTAGGAAACATGTGAGACCCAAATCTCAGCCAGGCTGTGGTGGAACACGCCTTTAATCCAGCACTGGAGAGGCAGAAGCAGGGAATCTCTGAGTTCGAGGCCAGTTTGGTGTACAGAATGAATTCCAGGACAGCCAGGGCTACACAGAGAAATCTTATCCCCCAAAATAAATAACAAAAAACCTCACCCCAAAACCTTAAAACCTTCCAAAACACATATCACGTGAACTGTTCAGAGAAATCATCACTCCCTTGTTAAAAACAAACAGTTCTGAATGAGAACTGGGCGTTCATCTATCAAGGAAACTGTTGCTGCACCCGATAAACCCACCCAATCAAACAGGTCAGCTTTTTTCAATTTTTGGTAGGACAAAAACTGCAGTATAAGCTGATTTTTTAATCCATAAAGCTTGGGAAGTGTAACATTTTGGAGCTTAAATTTTTTTTTTTTTTGAGACAGGGTTTCTCTGTATAGCCCTGGCTGTCCTGGAACTCACTCTGTAAGACCAGGCTGGCCTCGAACTCAGAAATCCACCTGCCTCTGCCTCCCAAGTGCTGGGATTAAAGGCGTGCGCCACCACTGCCCGGCTGGAGCTTAAAATCTTAAATTTTAGAATATTTGCAGACTGTACCGTTTGAATATATGTAAATAATCATAAAAAATCCAGAGCATGCAGTATAGTGGCAGGGCATGCAGTAATCTCAGCACTGGGGCTTGAAAGACACATTTTCAGCTTCAGGTCACCAAAGGAAAAAGTTTCAGATTCTTGAGTATTCCGGCTCGACAATGCCCATCTGCTCCATATAAACCATGCATGGCATTCTGGACCCGGGAGGCCTATCTGCTCCATATACACCATGCATAGCTCACATGCCTAATTGGTTTTCTAAAAGAGTCACACAGAGAGATTTTCTGAAGGAAAGCATCAGAGAATCCTGTATTGAGCATACTATATTTTTGAATACTCAATCTCTAACAAAACTTGTTCATTGTGCTCAATTTAACTCCGGGAAAGGATCTACATCGAGAGTAGTGTCTGAAGCACACTTTCAGACAGGACACTTGTAAACCAGGCCTGTAGGAAGTAGAGACATGGAAGATCAGCATTTCATAGTCATCTGTGGTTACACAGAGAATTCAAGGCCAGCCTAGGCTATAAGAAACCCTGCTTTTTAAAAAAGAAAAAAAAAGACATTTCCCATGTGTGGATCTTCCTTCACTCTGACGGCTCTCATGCCACAGCAGCAGCAGTGACTCGGAACAAATTACTTAATACCTGAGACTCGATGCCCAGGTTCTTCTGAGCGTTGATTCGAAGAGCCAATCTCTTGGCAATTTCTAGCTTCTCAGCATTGCCTGCAGTTGGAGCAGGCACACTAGATGTGCCAGGTGCAGCCATGTCTTTTACTCTCTTCTTTGAATTAAACATGCTTTCAATCTGTTCATCAATCTAAGCCAGGGGAGAAAAAATAATCAAGGATTAGTAACCACTGCCTTAGAAATATTAACTTAGTTGTACCTACATAAACAAGGAGTGTTTCCATAAAAGGCCATTTAAATTTAAATACTTGACTCAACAGAGAAATAACCCAGCTCTTCACTAGCTTTGCTTTAAACAATCTACTTTCTCTGATGGAAAAATGTTAACAAAGAAAGAATATACACTGCTCCTTGATTACTAATCAGACTTCCGAGAGGCACAGAGAAGATCCCAACCTTGTCCATGAGGACGGACAGGCTCAAGCTGAGAACAATACAAATGACACACTCGAGCATCCTGTGAGCAGGCACTAAGGCCAAATTTACTTTAAAGTTAGAAGAAGGGCAATAACTCAAAGCCAGCAATCCTCAAGAGAAAGGATGCTGTGTTCCCGACGCTAACCCCTGACGTGGGACTCTGGACCCTAACCCCTGAAAGGAGGGGTTTTAACTGCTCTATTACAACAGGCCGTCATCTATGGACTTCAGACAACTAAACTCCCTGAGTAGCTGAAAATCATCCTTTTTAAACTTTTTAAAAAAGTTATACATTTTATTTATGAGTCTTGCCAGCTTATATGTGTGTGTACCGTGCTTGGTGTATGTGACACGGTTGGTACCTGACGTGGGGTCAGAAGAGGGCATCAGCTCCCCAGGAACTGTGGTTAGGATGCTTGCGAGCTACCATGTGAGTGTTGGGATTAACATGGGTCCTCTGGAAGAACAGTAAGTGCTTTAAACCAGAGTCATCTGTGCAGCTCAGATCTTCACCTTTGACTCTCCTGCTCTCTCCTAGAGGCTTGCGCCACCACACTCAGTTCATGCGCGGCTAGAGACCAGACCATCAAGCACTCCGCCAACTGAGCCAAGCCCTGGCCTATTTTTTTGAATGAAAAAAAAATGGGTTGATGTAGTGGCACATGCTTCTAATCCCAGCACTCCACTGACTGGGACAGGAGGATCATCAGTTGGAGGCCAGGGCGGGCTACATAACAACACCAAGTCAAACAAACAAACAAAGAAAGAGAGGGATAAGGAAGGGAAGACTTCCCCATGAGCAAGAGCAACAGTGAAGCCTTCAGTTCTCAGAAGTCGTGTGAACCCTAGATAGTTGGCTATACTATCACCAAAAAAAGAGAAAAAAGATCACTTGTTATTAAGTGTGTGGGTATTTGTGTGTGTCTCAAAGGACTCATGGTGGAATTGATTCCTTCCTCCCATCTTTACATGGTTCTGGGGACAGAAATCAAGTAGCCGGGCTAGAGAGATGGCTCGGCGGTTAGGAGCACTGACTGCTCTTCTAGAGGTCCTGAGTTCAAATCCCAGCAACCACATGGTGGCTCACAACCATCTGTAATGGGCTCTAATGCTCTCTTCTGGTGTGTCTGAAGATAGTTAACAGTGTACTCATATGCATAGGAAAAAATATATAATATATATACACACATACATAATACACACATAATACACACACACACACATATATGAAATCAAATAGCCAGGTTTTCATGGCAAGCATCTTTATCCAAGCAATCTCTCCAGATCCTATGCCTTTTGTTTTAAAGGTTGTCTTTGAACAGGGTTTGGTGGTGCACATCTCTCATTCTGTCTCAAAATGATAGCTGGTGTGGTGGCTCAGAGGAGTGAAGGCACTTGCCGTGTAAACCTGGTGGCCTGAGCCTGAGCTCCAGGATCTTTAAGGAAGGAGAACTGAGTCACCCACAGTCCTCGGACTTGTACATACATGCCACAGTGCACGCACACACGCACATCCGTGGGTCTGTCTTCTTAGTCTCAAGTGTAGGAAAGCTGATCGCGCTTAAATATAACTAGATCAATTTAGATAGCATTTCTAATGGTCTCGACTTAGCTTTTTTTTTAAAAAATAAAAAAGTCACCGGGCAATAGTGGTGCACGCCTTTAATCCCAGCACTCGGGAGGCAGGGGCAGGCAGATTTCTGAGTTCGAGGCCAGCCTGGTCTACAGAGTGAGTTCCAGGACAGCCAGGGCTACACAGAGAAACCCTGTGTAGAAAAAACCAAAAAGTAAAGATGTCCTCTGAGCAGAAAACTGCTGCATTACACCGGAGTTAAGCAGGTTCCTGTGATTATTTCTCAGCCTATCATAGACCGCCGCATCGTACACGCGCAGACCCGATACTCACATCTACTGCAGCATCCTCATCATCAGAGTCTTGCAGGCCAAGAGCAGCTTTCTGTAGCTTTTTCCTCTCGTTGGCTAAAGCCTGTTCTGTTTCATCAAACTTGAATCCCTTGCCAGAGAAGCCACTACTCTTTTTAATTATTTTTCCTTCCTTTTAAGAAAAAAGTTACCAAAGTTAAATTTTAGAGTAAACACTGTTAAATATTTTCAAAGTAGAATATGCCAACTGAACAAAAACACTTAAGCAAAAGAGAAGATTCTATTTTCCCCAATTTTTCTTTCTAAATATGCAAGATGTGTACCCTTAATATGAGCACTTGGGAGGGACAGGCAGATAAATTTCTGAGAGTTCAAGGCCAGCCTGGTCTATATGCCAAGTTCTAGGACACCCATAGCTACACAGAGAGACCCTGTCTCAAAAAACAAACAAACAAACAAAAAAAACCACCAAAAACAACAACAAAATAAATGAACATAGTTACAAAATACCTAAGTACCTTACAGTTATGTTAATGACTCATATAAAGAGAGTTTAAAGACTCACAGCTTTTTGTTGATCTTTGAAATCACTCCAGAGTTTTTCTAGGTCAGGAGGCACTGCCGTCCCTGACAATTCAAGAGCTTTAATGATGTCACCTGCATATCGAGCTTGATCTTCTGTGATGAAGGTGTAGGCATAACCCTAACGAAAACGAGGAAGGAGAATTAGACAAAACGAGTCAAAATCAACCTAAGGAACCCAGTGCCTTTCATGTAAAACAATAAAAAGCCTACAAGAAAACAAGGAAGACCTCATTCATAGAAGCTTAAAAAAAAAAGTCTACGGTGTCTGCCCAGCATGCACAGGCCTCAGTTCCCCCTAAGCACACAGGCAGAGACAGCTACACAAGGAATTCTAGGCCATCTAGGCTTTTGGGGGCGGGGGGAAGGAATTAAAGATTCTACAGGACGGAAAGACGACCTGTAGCTATTGACAGGAAGGATTAGTAATGAGACATTGCCACACTACTGAGGAATGATCCAGAGAGCCACTGTAATACTCAGAATGTAAGTCCCATGGCGCTCATCACTGATAAGGAAAACAATCCCAAAGTTCCCAGGAACACAAAGATGGCAAATAGCGTGCACAACTGAGAAGAGAACAAGTTTTACGCTGTGTGGCTTTATTTCTGGACTCTATTTTCAGTGTTGTCTGCATGACTGTTTTCTTATGTTGAAGGAAGGAAGGAAGTTCTGAAGAGAATCACCAAGAACGCATACTAAACCACTATAATGAAAACACTACAGTGTATACTACTTTTTAAAAACATTCCCAGGATAGAGAGATGCGTGAGCATTTTAGAAGCACTTGTTGCTCTTGCAGAGGACCCAGCTTTGATTCCAGTCACCTACATGTGGCTCACATCCATCTATAACTCCAGTTCTACGGGACCCAAAGCCCTCTTCTGACTTCCGCAGGCACCAAGCACGCACATGGTACACACACATACATTCAAGTAAAACAGTCATACATATAAAAAATAATTTTTTAAAAAATATTTATCTTTTGTATATGAGTGTTTGCTTGCACGTATGTCTGTGCAGCACATACATGCACTGCCTTTGGAGGCCAGAAGAGCATGCTAGATCCCTTGGACTGTGAGCCCCAAGGGTCCTCCGGAAGAGTAGCCAATGCTTTTAACTACTGCCCCATTTCTGCAGCCCCGTTCAGAGTGTTTACTGTGTTTATATTCTGTGCAAGTTTCTCATCTACAAAATGAACAAATATCTACTCACTGGGTCACTAAGAACGAAATGATGGATGGGGAGACCTGATAGCACTCAGCTACTCCAGGATGCAACATCTAAGGTTGAATAATCTCATTTCTAATCACAAAATACTCTCATGCCTTCGAAAATAATTACTGGGGGAAGGGAGTCTGACTGCGTTTGCAGAGGATCTTGGTGCATTCCCAGCACCTGCAGGGCCACTCACAATTGCCGTAACTCCAGTCCAGGAACCCAACGCCCTTCTCTGGCCCCCTTGGGCAATGTGTGCACACGATACACAAACACACATACAGGGAAAATATCCATGTAAATAAAAACTAATATATTAAATTTTTTTTCTTTTTAAAAAAGGAATGATTGGCTGTGCTTATAGCTCAGTGGTGAGGGGCTTTCTAGGGTTCTGGGTCCCACCCACAGCATTGAGAAAGAGAAAAACAGAAAAAAAAAAAAAAAAGCTTTTGTTGCATGTGGTGTCACCTATACGGTTGTGGATAGTCCTGATAAGATCTGACTGCCCAAATGAAACAGCAAGGTTAGAATAGTGGTTTTCAACCTGTGGGTCCTGACCCTTTTGGGGTCACATATCAGACATCCTGCATATCAGACATTTACAATTCATAAAAGTGGCAAAATTACAGTTATGAAACAGAAACAAACAATGTTACTGGTGGAGTCAGCACAGCATGAGGAGCTGTATTATGTATTAAGGAGTTGCGGCGTTAGGAAGGTTGAGGACCACTGTCATAGACTACATACTGACTAGATCACAATGAAGCCAAGAAAACAAACAACAAAAGTACTGTAATACCATGAGGCACACAGCCATCTCTACGTGCAGAACGGGCTAGGGAGACAAGAAAACCTAGAGACACTAGCGGTTAGCACTACCGCCAGAGAACACCAAAGCACCTGATAATCTTAATTTTGTTTCTAAATGTCCTTGAGGGTTTTCCTGCATGTCTGTGCACCACAGGTAGGCCTGGTGCCAGAGAGGCCAGAAGAGGAGGCTAAGATCCCATGGAAATGGAGTTACAGATGGTTTTGAGACATCATGTGAGTGTTGTAAACAGAACACAGGTCCTCTGCCAAAAAGATCCAGTGTTCTTATCTGCAGCACCATCTCTTGAGATCCATATTTGATAATTTTAACAATACAGAGAACCATGTATACGTAATTAACAACATCCAAAATGGCCTGCTAATCTAAAGATTTTCAAAATATCACCATAACCTCTGTTAGCCATTCCTTAAACTTGCACCCGTGCTTTAATACAGGCATGACCATAAAGGCTTTACCTTGTTGCCCGCTCTTCCAGTCCGCCCAGCTCTGTGCACATAATCTTCATAATGATTGGGGCAGCTGTAATTCACCACGAGAATTAGATGTTTCACATCGAGACCACGAGCGGCAACAGACGTGGCAACGAGAAGCTTGCAGGTTCCATTCTTAAAGTCATTTATAATACTATCCCTGTCATACTGATCAATACCTGCCAAGAAAATTAAAGAGACAACCAGGAAAACGTGTTGAAATTTTCCATTTCCACTGAGAAAGTTCTAGATGCAGAAATAAGAAACAAATTCAGGGCTGGACAGATTGCTGCTCCATGGTAAAGAGCACTGAATGTCTTATAGAGAGTGCAAGTAAATGCCCCACACCAAGACACAGCTCACAGTGCTCATAACTAATTCCAGGGGATCTGAATCCCTGTTCTCATCTCCGAGGGAACAAAGTACACACATACACGGTGCACATACACACATTAGGTCAAAACGCTCACACCCATAAAATAAAATAACCTTTTTAAAAAAATCAAGTAATCCCACCTTTATTGTAGTCACAACCAACAGAGTTATTTATTAACCATGAAATGAGACTACATTTCACTCTCAGAAGGTGAAAGTGGCTTAGCATAAAGTAATCCTTAACATTTCTATGCTCAAAAGTACATTGCAGGTCTGGGGACATGGCTCAGCAGTTAAGAGTTGCTCTTGCATAGGACTCATGGTTGATTCCCAGCACCCACCTGACAGCTCCTACCAAATAAATCAAAACCACAACACAGCACACAGTAACATAGTCTATTCTTCCCAGGACGTAGAAACTAGCACCCAAGTATACAGATGGTAGGAATATACAATGTAATCCCTTAAATCAATCTGATGATTTCTAAAAAATTTAAGCTCAGACATCTAGATTCCTACAATTCCACTACTCAGAAGGAACTGAAAGCCATTAGAGATCTCTATATTATGTTCACATCATATACAACAGTCAAATAATAAAATCACCTCAGGGGTCTAACAACAAATGAATCAAGAAAAGACAGTAGGTATACACTAAAGGATGTTTTATCCAGCTTTTAGAAGAAAATCTAATACAGTTTAAAATATGACTCTTAAAATCATCACGACAACGTGAACCAGACCAAACACAAAAGGAGACAGAATGCACCACTGCACAGCACACGGTACACAGGAGAAGACATTCATGAAGACTTACAGTAGTAAGGAAGTTACAATGGACAGGTGAAGGGGAGAGAGAACTGCTTAAGAGGTAAGGTTTCCATCTGGGACGATGAGCAAGTTGTAGGTACAGGGAAGCAGGGATGTACTTCACTGCAAACAGTTCTTGCTCCACAAAAACGAAGACCCAGACTCAAGTCTCCCGTGCCCATGTAAATAGTCACATGCCCCTTGGTCCTTAACCCTAGGACTGGATGGTGAAGACAGGCTGATGCCGACAGCTCAATGCCCAAAAAGCCTAGCTGGTACAGTGAGAGATACAACCTTCAGGCAGTTAAGTGACAAGCCTAGCTGGTACAGTGACAGACATGACCTCGAGGCAGCTAAGTGAGAAGCCACAGAGAGCAGTCTGCATCACACAAAGTTGGAATGTTGTCAGGCCAGGGTCTGACTACCTGATCTCTTCTACCTCCATTACAGACAACAAAGCAAATGTCATTACTCAGAGCAAGTTCTATGCAACGACACGCTCGTGGGTAAGTAACTGTTACCTCCATGAAGAGACATGCAAGGATAGGACGCTCTCATCAAGTCCTTCAGAAGACCGTCGGCGTGTTCCTGCTTATCCACAAATATAATGACAGATCCTGACTCCTGATAATGGCCTAAAAGCTCCAGTAATTTCAAGAATTTCTTTTCTTCTTCAATCACAATCTGAAAATAGCACATTGTAGCAAGTTAATGTAAAAAACACAAATGTGTCCTAGGACCTAAGTATTTTATCTATAGCTTCCTACACCTTAAAGTGGTTAGCAAATGCAGACTTTTAACTGGTAAGGCTTGTAACTGGGGCAACTGATCATTGGTTCTCTCTGTCCCTCAAATCTTATTAATCACAGACAAGAAAGAGGTATAATGTTTCTGCCAGCTTTCAATTTTGGTGGGAAGAACTAAAAAGAATTTCCTGAGCTCAGTTCCATATTCCTGGCAACATGAAGGTTGTAACTGACTTAATTTTAGAAGTTGCCGGCCTATCTCACAACAAAACCAAATGATACACTGCCTAAGCACCAAGAAAATTGACAATTTCCTGAACACAGTACCTACCACTTGTTGTTCCACATCTGAGCAAACCACACTTCTGCCTCCAACCTGAACTTCAATGGGTTTGCTCAGGATCCTGCGGGCCAAAGCCTCCATAGCTCTAGGGAAAGTAGCTGAAAACATAACTGTCTGTCGGTCAGGACGAACATTATCCACAATGCGCATGACCTGAGAAAATGAGATATACAAATACAGTGAGTCTCCAAAAACTTACACAGGGCTCAAACTAAGCAGGAGGAACGTAAATTCATCATCTTAGAAATTCAGCTAAATTCACTGTCTTAGAAAACCTGGACTTATTTTACACCTGAACTTGCTGTTCTCAGTTTCGATTCACCGTGAAAGGACAGCCTGAGCTGGGGAGCAAGGGTAAGGAATGTGCTGGATAAGCAGAGGACCTGAGTCCCACGCCAGCACCCAGGTAAAACGCATGCCCTTTAAAGCCCAGCCCCAGGAAAGGAGACCGGCAGGTCTCTAGGGCTCACTGGCCAGCCAGGAGAGCCTAATCAGCAGCGCCAGTGACAGGCCATGCATCAAAAACCAAGGTGTACAGCTCCTGACGGACATCCAGCGTCATCCTCTGATTTCCAGACACATCTACATACATACACATGTGCACCCACAACCACAGGGGGAAAGTAAACGAGGAAGAAGAGATCGAGGAAGAAGGAGCCTGGTAGCCCATCTCTTATATCAATTTGATGTCATTCAAAGGACAATGATCTCTCAGTGAGACAGGGGGATCCTTAAAATGGCCATATAATTGACAAGTCCATTTATGGCATCCTAGTAAGCATTTAACCCAAGCATTCTGAAGGCATAGACAGGCAGATCTCTGTGAGCTTGAAGTCTATCTATCTGGTCTACATAATGGAAAAAAAAGAAGAAAAGACAGGAAAAATGGGGCACTTAAGGCACTTGCCACCAAGTCAGACAATCTAAATTTGATCCCCAGCGGGAGAAGGGAAGAACCAACCTCCACAACAAGTTGCTCTCTGACATTCACACGTAAACCATAGCACTTGCATACCCCGCCCCCACTATATGACAAATGAATAAATACGTAAATCAGCATAAATTAGAAAAGAGTAAAAGAGTGAACTTCATTTCACATTGTGTCAAACCCCAGCCAAATGTGTCTACAGAAGAATAGTTGTTTAAGGAGTGTCGAATTCCCATGATGTCTCATCTTGTGTGCACTGGTCAATCCCTTGAGTCTCTGCTCCTCAGGGCTGGTAATGCCCGTCACCCCATCTCCCTCAAGTTTGGTGGTTCCTTGTACATGCTCAACTCTCTTCCAGCATTTAGAAATTAGTAAGTTTATTTTTTTCTTCAGTAAAACTAAACGCAGTAAGTTTGATGAAAGAAGCAAATAAGCAATTGCCAAGCACCAGGATAATGTGCACCCCTGGCCTGGCTGTGGTCACGGACATATACTGGGCAGTCCAGCCCAGGTTCTTACTGACCGCACTATCTCCCCATCCCTCCAAGCACATTCTTTACCCTTGAAGTTCTACGCTGAAGGGAGTTCATTTGCCTAAGTATACAGAGAAGCAGAGTCCTGCACCTAACGTCTATGTCACTGGACAGCTGTCTCAGTGAAGAGCTGCGTGTTCATGCTGGTGATGGCCACTGTCAATCGCCACCCTCTCCTTCAATACAGACTTCGGCCAAGAAGCCTTCCTACCCCTACCCCGGCAGAGCCCAGGTGAAATGTCACATTCCGTAGGACCAGCTCTAAGTTACACGACAGTGGGCACTTGAGCCCCTGGTTCCCACTGTCTGAGGAGCAAATGAGGGGAGGACCTGCTAGACAAGAACGTCGCTGGGAAGGAGTCGAGAGTTTAAAGCCACACCGCCACTTCAGACTGCTCTGTGCTCCATGACTGCCGTTCAGTACACGAGCTCAGCTTCCTGCTCCTGACGCTGTCCACTGCTTGTCACCATGCCTCCACTTTGCCATCATAGATGCAAAACATAAAGCCCTTCTTCCTGAAGTTGTAGCAGTCATGGTGACTTATCAATATCCAAACAGCTCCCCATGACACCTGAAGCCCTACCTGTGTTAGCCAAGAAAGCTCACAAGAATCATCACTCATAATTTTCCTCTCCGTGGGTTTTAGTAAATAATAATAAACAGATTGGTTCAGTAGATTACGGAGCTTGCCACCAAGCCTGACGGCCTGGGTTCCACCCCGAAACAAAGCTTGTCCAGCCCTCTTCATGTTAAGCCGAGTTCAAGTTCCCTCTGGCTTCCTCACGAGGTTTCAGATTCACTCATGCAGACGGGAGGACTATGACAGTAAGTCCTCTGCTCCAAGTTAACTAGTCTGCTTCTCTTCAACTGTTAAGTGTTCAGGTATTCTGAAATCCTGGTCCAGGCCCACCTGCTCACCTCTCACCTGGAATTCAGTTTCTAATGCTAACACAACACTTAGTGTGAGACAGGCAATGCATTCTTGGAGGATGCGAAGTAAACTAAAAGGCTAACACTCAGCTCCCACTGTTCCCTCCCATGCCCACTCTGTCCCTTCAGGAGACAGGATTTCACTACACATCCCAGAAGCACAAGCGGCCTGACAGTATACTCACAACTGCTTTCTGTGGCTTTGTCACCATGCCGCAGGGTCTCGCTACACAGCCCTGACTAACTTGGAACTCACTCTGTAGACCAGGCTGGCCTGAAACTCAGAAATCCTCCTACAGCTGCCTCCCGAGTGCTGGGATTGCAGACATCACCTTATAGGCAATTTCACCAGGCTCCTCCCAGGGACCTAGCAATGGCTAATGTAATCGCCATGCCAACTCTCTGTTCCTGCCTGTTCCCGGCCGTCTCAAGCCCCTTTCTTTCTGTCCTCTGACCTCATGGCTCTGCTCCTGTCTGTCTGTCTGTCTGCCTGCCTCTATCCCTTCTCTAGGCTCTCACTCCCCTAACAACCCCTTATTCCAGAGCTGTGCTGTGGCCTAACTTCTCAAGATCACACATTGCCGTGGCCAGCCCGGTACCCCTCCAAAGCACCGAATTTCATAATGATAGGCATGACCAGACAAAACATCAACATTTTTAATAATCTCATTATCAGAGCTCCAAATCCAACTCAACCGATGAGATTTTCTGATTGCTAGGGAATGTCTGAAGAAAAACCCTCAACAAGTTTTAAGAATTTAATCTGAAACATTAATACTGACTGCAATTCCCTATGCTGCTAAGAGACAGTAAGAATGTGCAGCACGGAATGAGGAAGAAGTTCAAGACCCCAACATTTCATTCTCATAGCAGTTTCGAAATCAACAACTTAAGAATCGTACTGAGGGGCCGGAGAGATGGCTCCTGGAGAGGGCCTGAGGCCAGGGCTGCGTGCCACCCCAGCACCCACACGCAACAGCTCACTGGTGGGCAGTTCCAGCTCCAGGATGATCTGACACTTCTAGTCTCTACGAGCACCTGCACTCATGTGCACACCCAAGCACAGATACTTACCACACAATTAAAAATAGAATAAACCTTTACAATTACAAAGAAATTGAATGATTACCTGTGGTTCAAAACCCATGTCAAACATTCTGTCTGCTTCATCTAAAACAACATACGTCACTCTCCGAAGATTTGTGACCCGACCTAAGGTGAGAAGAGAAAAGAGAGACCAAAAGAAAACTAACTATCAGCCACAATTCATGATGACAGCCAAGAACTTTAAAAACAAAGTAAAGGGAACTAAAATGCCTGACTTAAGCAGAGGGGTAGGTGAGGCTTCTTTAAACAGTGAGAAGAAACTTTGGTCTAAGTCTTAATCTAGTGGCAAGGACTTTCTGGCAATGGGTGTATGAGGCCCTTATTTTGTCAAACTCGTCTCTTGCATACCATCATAGGGCCTGAAGAACCTGTAAAATTCAGAAAACAGCCCTCTCCAAAACACATCATAAAACTAAGACTGAGATGAAGCATCGAGCCACATCAGCCATTATCTGACAGCATCACCTAGAAAAAAACATATTAGAGATTACAGCGTATGTGTGGAAAGCAGGTTCCAGTGCTAACTACTGCAGAGGCAGGGCCTCTCCATTACTCTACAGCCCACTCCATACAGTTAGACGCACCTAAAATGGGCATGTCAAACCAATCACTGGGCAGCAAGAAATTACACAAACGTCAAAAAATAAAAGCATTACATATAAATATACTTTTCTATGCAAAGAAACACTTTAAATTATTACTTGCTGCCACTGGTTTAAATAAATAGTCCTGGCTTCTTACACAGTTAAAAACTAAAAACACAGAAAATCCTTTCTCAAAGATCAACACACTAAGCATTGCTACCAACTGTAGAACCTGGCAAAAATATGTATAAAGTAGTTATTAAAAGAGAAACAAAAAAGACAAAGGGGAAAGGTAAACTTAATCAGGATGAATTTCAGGAGGTTTAATTACTACAATAGTGAGAAAAACCAAGGGATTATATATACAGTCAGCATTCACCCCCAAACCACCATCTACTACACAACACAAGGCCTCACCAAACAACCTCAAGGAGAAGTACATCTCCCCCAGGCTTCAGGGCACACCAGTACAAACATGCACTTCCCGGATTCCAGCACTCAGTTACACACACACTCAACGCTGCAATGGGAACCTCCTAAAGCCGTTTCTTCAGAAACTAAAACCAGCTAGTGTTCGCACTAACATCTCCAGCTGCCAAGAGCCTCGAAAGGTTGGAAACAGCATTAGGTCACCTACCTTTGACGTTAACATCTCGGAAGCCCAGGTCTATAAATCCTCAAGGGCCTTTCTCCACAGAAGTCAGATAATGCCAACAGTTTAGTATCAGTTTTGATAGGGAATATTTTAACAAAGCATAACATTTGAGCTAAAGACATGCAGTAGTTACAAAAGACATATTTCTTGAAGCTGCAATAGCTTAAGTTGCCTATTATTATAAAGTAGGAGCTCCTGGGAAGAATTTTATAAAGACTATGATACCACCTTTTTAATAGCAAGACTAAACAGAAAGACTCAAGTTAAATGCAGAGTTAGTTGTGAATACAAACTGAACTGCCAAACACTTACTAATACATCCAATAACAAATGTGTTACAATTCACATTTTAAGATATTACAGCTTTAAGAAGAAACATAGAAACCCTCTGTTGGTTTCTCACATCTGCTTTAACAAAAGTGTGTCAAGTTCAAATAGGAAAGAAAACAAATAATAAAATACCCGTGACTTACCACTGTTAGCTGCTAACATGTCAATCATCCGACCAGGTGTGCAAACAATAATCTCAGCACCTCTTTTCAGCTCAGCGATCTAGTGAGACAGGATGAAATGGTTCAATACAGTCAGCATTCCTCCTTGCAGAGAGATGCGAGAGCAGCGCATCTGGCTCTTGTTGGCTTTACCACGTAAGACTAATCCCAAGCAGGACAGAGGCTGGCACACTACCCTCGGGCTGCTACAGCACTGATGGATGGGGACCAGAGGACGACAACCCAGGGCCAGGAGTTTGAAACTAATAAAACTAAAGGATCTCACAAAGGATCATTTGCAACTACTGTTCCAAACCAAGGAAGGAAGGGGAGAAGACGCAGTAAAACATATAATCTAACACAGAGAGCAAAGCTTTCCAAATTGGGAAACCACACCATGGGTCATCTAAGCCACAACCAGCAGTTTTACAACCAGACCAGACATTGAAAGAGCACTCTGGACATGGTGACCTTTGCTTGACCCCTACAGACACATGAGCAAGTGTGCAGCAGGTTATAATGTGGGCATGCACTAGGCCATTCTCTTTCCTTTGGTCCTTTATTTATTTATTGGGGGGGGGGGGGGGAGATTGCCTGCATTTACGCCTATGCACCACGCACATGCACTGCCTGCAGAGGCCAGAAGGTGGCACTGAATCTTCCTGGAACTTAAATTATCAATGGTTTTGAGTTGTCACTTGGACACTGGAGGAGCAGATAGTGCTCCTAACCACCGAGCCATCACTCCAGCCCTAAAGCAATTACAATCTCTGGAATCTTTACCTAAAAGTTATCTCCTATAGTAACAGATCCACCAAGAGTGAATCCTCCTGTGGCAAATACCCCAGATGACCTACTGCTTCCTTCTCGTGCATGGGTTTCAAGGGCTTTAAGAAAGTGGAGTGTAAGGCTAGTAAGTGATATGCTGCAGTGGGCAAAGTGCTTGTGGGTAAGCAGTGGGCAAAGCGCTTGTGGGCAAGCAGTGGGCAAAGCGCTTGTAGGTAAGCAGTGGGCAAAGTGCTTGTGGTAAGCAGTGGGCAAAGCGCTTGCTGCCAGACCTAAATCCCACACCCCGATCTCACATGGTCAAGGTAGAAAACTCATCCCTACAAGCTGTCTTCTGACCATAACACACACGCTGGGCCATGTGCACAATACACAAGCAAGCTGACACACATAGACACATGCGCACGCATACACACACTCTGATCCCAAAGCTATGGTGAGCCTGGCAGCATGGCCCTCACCTGCCTGACCTATGGCAAACACATAGCCTCTAAGATGCATTTCTGTTATGCTTTTGAAATTCTGTTTTCTTGACAGATGTGGTTGCACATGCCTATATCCCAGGATTACTTGGAAAATGGAAGAAGATCAGGTCATCAAGGTCAGCCTTGGCTATACAGCAAGTTCAAAATCAGCCAGGGCTACCAGCGATCCTGTCACAAACAAATACACCCAATTTGTCTCACAGAGGGCAGTGGTGGCTCATGCCTTTAATTTGCCTTTAATCCCAGCAATTAGGAGGCAGAGGCAGGCAGATGGATCTCTGAGCTCTGAGGCCAACCTGGTCTACAGAGCAAGTTTAAGGACAGCCTGGGCTATGCAGAGAAACTCTGTGTTGAAAAAAAAATTGTTTTTATAAATGTATTTCTTACTACAGACCATGTCATCAAATGAACTGGCAAAATGAACAGTTTACAAGTATTAAAAATCGCAGAAAAGCAAAAATTTCCAAGGCCCATTCTTACAATACTAGTTCCAAAGTTTTCTTGCTAGGTACAGTGGTGCAAGCCTTTTTAATGCCAGGACTCGGATCTCTGTGAGTTCAGGCCAGCTTGATCTACATAGTGAGTTCCAGGACAGCCCGAACTGCATAACAGAGAGACCCTGTCTTGAAAAAAATGCCAAATCAAAGACAATCAAAGTTGGTTTAAGTCTTTGCACCACCATTAGGAATGACTATGGAAGTCTAACACTAGAATGGAACATTAATTAGCATCCTTTAAGAGGCCAGCATGCATTACAGACAGTAATTGTTCATCTGGGAATCAAAGGCCTTGGTTCTGAGGCAAACATCAACCTAGTTGGTCAACTTATTTCAGCATTCTGAATAATTTCACATATAAAATGGTCAAACAGAAATGTAATCTCAGAGCCGGGCAGTGGTGGTGCACGCCTTTAAGCCCAGCACTCGGGAGGCAGAGGCAGGTGGATTTCTGAGTTCCGAGGCCAGCCTGGTCTACAGAGTGAGTTCCAGGACAGCCAGGACTGTACAGAGAAACCTTGTCTCAGAAAAAAAAAAAAAAAGGAAATGTAATCTCAGGCAGGAGAACATGCCAATGCTAAGAATTTAGTTACTTTCAAAATTTTGTATCAGACAGTTATTTTTTCTTTATTCGCTAGGTTTTCTGAGAAATAATTAGCAACAACAAAGTCTACATACTGGGGGCCAGAAGGCTGCTGCTCACTGGAACAGAGCTCCCCTCCTAGCATTCAAGGGGTCTTTGGCTCAATACTCAGCACACACAAGAAGACCGTATATTACATACACAAATGACGTGCTCTGATATACAAGCATGGCTAGAGGGATTTTAATCCAGCAACATGGCTACCCTGGCTAGAATACAGACACTCGCTCAGTACACACCTTTTATCTCAAACAATGAAGCTAAAGATAGCAGAGGGAAGCAGCCATGTTTGAATGTGATGTCTGGTTGAGTGGCAGGTACAGCGACGAATCAGAGAACAATTTGACAGAATAGGATCTGTCCAACTTGCATGAGGAGAGGAAAGAGAAGCTACTTAAAGGGAGCATTACAGACAGACAGACACACAGACAGACAGGCAATTTTACCCACACAGTTATAGGGAGACAGGTCAGAGAGAGAACAAGCTAGACACAGGTGAAGACAGATGAGCCAGAATAAGAAGGAGCCAGAAGATTAGAACAATGACTAGAGTTAGACTGAGGCCAAGCAGAGATATTCAGTCAGGGGCTGAGAGAGAAGCCAGACTGAATCAGTCAGCTTAGAGAGGAGTTTGAGCCAGAACAGCTGAGTTGACCAGCCAATCAGAACAAGAAAGGGAGAACTTATTCAGCAGTAAGTCTCAGACGCTGAAAACGTTCTAGGCCTAGATTAGACTGTACAGAGGCTGAAAGCTTCCAGGACCAGGCCTAGGTCAGCAGACGGAGGCAGGAAGCCACAGAGACAATTACATCAAGTGAATAAGAGTTACTTAACACATGGCAAAATGGTTAACACAAGCAAGTCATGTTGCAGAGTCACCAAGTTTTGTCTTTTGTGGGAAATCTTCAAAATCTACTCGGTTGGCATAATTTAAATCTGTAACAGCATTGTTAACTACAGTCATGTTACACCCAGTCTTTATAAACATATACTTCAGGCATTACATCATTCATTCTTAGGAGGTCAAGGGTGTAAGACAGAGTCTTGCCTCATATACCTGGCTGGCCTAGAACTCATTATAGCTGAAGCTACTTTCAAACTTGAGGTGATTCCCCTGCCTTTGCTTTTCTGAGTCTTGGGATTATAGAAATGTCATATCTACATACATACACACACACACACACACACACACACACACACACACACAAAACCTGTTTGAGACTCTCTGCGTGGTTTGTTTTAAGGCCTCTAGCTGCTGATCCTCCCTCCTCAGTGCTAACACTGGCTTACAGGCACATCATTTATTCTATAATTATTTTCCCACCAAGTACCTTTAAGATTTTTAAGGGCAATCACTTACATCAAACACTAAAACAAAACAATCACTTAAGTCACTGGATCATTCAACCTGAAGATACAGACAGACGGAGTGCTTTGTCTAACTACCTGCTCGCTGATTCCTGTCCCTCCATACACACAGACCACTCTCAGTCCCAAGGTCTTCGAAAACTTCTTACATTCTTTAGTGATTTGTAAAGCCAATTCTCGAGTTGGAGTCATGATGACAGCTGAAAAGATAAATATGTCAAATGCCGAGCCACCCACTCCTTGAGGAAAGACTTTAAAGGCTGACCCTAACCTCTGCACAACAGTTTGTCTCACAGCCAAACTTGTTTTGTCTGTGTGAAGTCTGAAAACTATTTCAGAAGCTCAGTAAAGGCAGAGACTGAGGTGAAGGGCAAAGAAATTCTTAAGAACATGCTTCAGAAAATTAGAGCCGACTTAACCCTTGAACAGAATGCAGATAATCTTCAACAGCAAATCACAGAATAGAGAATTAGGTGACTCCCTGTGCTACACAGGCCACACAGCGGCTCCCAAAGAGCACTTCCTTCTGAGGCCCTCACAGAGAGGACTCCGTGCCTTGTATGAGCATGACAAGAGCTCAAGAACTTTCTCTACTCAAATATACAAATAGGAACTGCAAAACTGAGAAGAAACCTGAGTCAGAAGACCTACTCCTACACGAAGCACCAGCACTACCGCCTTCTGAGGCCAGCCATCTCCTGGGAGTCACATTTCTCCTTCTACGCTGGGTCTGTGCTGCATGGATCTGGACTAAGAGCACACCTCAACGTGAGCAAACAGATGGGTGCACGAGGGAGGGCTCTACCTGCCAGGCCAGAGCTTTATAACTGAGCTGGGCCAGCCTTGCTTTTGTACTTCTGAGATGTCACTCCAGAGCTCTGAAGGTTCTCACTCCACCTGCCGGTAAGGGGGAATCAGCCCCAAAGTGCCGTATTGATAAAGGAAATGCACATAAAGACATCTTATTGTCATAATTAATAACTTTCTGATGTAACAACAAACACATCTTCAAAGAATGATGTAATGAGAAGACTTGTACCTATTGGCCCCTCTCCTTCTTCTAATGACCTCTGATCCATGATGTGTCTAAACATGGGCAAAAGAAAAGCAATGGTTTTTCCACTTCCTGTCTTCGCAATGCCAATCAAATCTCGTCCAGACATTATAGCAGGAATTGCTTGAGTTTGGATTGGTGTGGGTTTTTCATAGCCATGCCTTAAAGAGAAACAAAGAGAATGCAATGTAAGAATCATGAGCTTTGGGCCAGTGAAATGGCTCAGTGGCTAAGAGCAATGGCTGCTCTACCAGAGGTCCTGAATTCAATTCCCAGCAACCACACGGTGCCTTAAGACCATCTCTAATGGGATCTGATGTCCTCTTCTTGTCTGCAGATGTTAATGCAGACAGAGCACTCCTGTATTTAAAAAAATAACAACAACAAAAAAAGAACAAGCATTTGCTCTTCTAAACATGATATATTCACCTGATAAAACATTATTTATTTGGTGAAGAGCAGAAAAAGCCAAGGGCTGGGCTAGCAAGATGGCGTAGTGAACAAAGGTGCTTGTGTACAGGCCAGACCCTGAGTTGACCCCTGGGACCCACAAGGAGGCAACAACAAAGAACAGACTCCCAGAGGTCCCGCCAACCTCTATCCACACACACGTGCCACGGTGAGCATGCTCAAGCAGGCAAGCAATAAGATACATGGAACAAACAAGTGAAAAAAAAGATTTAAAGGCCCAGTGTGGTGGCAGACACCTTAATCACAGCACTTAGGAGGGACAGGCAAGAGCATCTGTGAGTTCAAGGCCAGCCTGGTCTACATAGTGAATTCCAGGAGAGCCAGAGCACATGAAGAGAAATATAACTAACTGAAGGGCTACTGTGAGTAGCAGGGCACGGGAAAATGCGGTTACCACCAACACTTACTTCTTGAGGGAATTTAGTATCTTCATGGAAATTCCGCACTGGACCCACGATTTAATTGGTTTGGGGCAGCCCTTTCCTTTAACTGTAATGCCCTCCATCTCCAATCGAAACACATTTACCTCTAGAAAACAAAGGCCCAGTTAGAAGCCCCTACACTTTGTCCACTGGTACCATCTAGCTACATTCACTAGGCGGTCAAGGGTCAAAGGCCTCGCCCCCCTTAAGCGCTATCAAATAAAAGCCCACACAATACAAGAGAGTCACTAACACTCAGAGACATACAGTAATCACTGCTGCAACAAATAAGGATAATGGCAAGTGCCCAATTTCAACACGTTGGTTTTAATATTTTATTCAATTGCAACCGAGTAATGATTGACAGCCCATCCCCTGTTCTAGACGAATCGCCTGGCTAGCCTCTCAGCAGACTGACAGCTGTCAGTCATACCAAAAGGGCCAAAGCAGTCTGTTTGAATCTGACATGAACAGTACTTTCAACCCAAAGAACTATGTGACAAAACCCATTCTTTAAAAACACTTCCAAAACCAACCCAGGTCTGTCCACACTCCCGTGGGAGTGGACTATTTGCTCTAAGGTCACAATAAAGGAATAAAACTCACAGAGCATCTTACCTTCTTGAGACATTTTTGCTAATTCTGGAACTTCAACGTAAAAGTTTTTTCTGAATGGCTCATATTCAATTTTTCCATGATCAACTGGTTCTAGAAGTTTTCTCTGTTTTGTCTGGTAGCCTGTGAGGGCCGTTTGAAGGTCAACTTCTTCCTCCTCTGAGGAGTACTTGAATTTTCAGGAATAAAAAGTAAAGTCTGTTATTTCTTTTCCCTTCTGGAAGACATAGTCCTGGTTGTCAAAGCTCTCCTCTCTCCTGTGATCGCTGCATGCTATCTAACACTCACCCGCAGGATTGCCATGTGGCTGCAGGAACCCGAAAACTGCATCAGCTAAAAATCTCAACTAACAATGTCCATGATTTTGAGTAAATCAATTCCTTAGTAAATTCTACTACCCTTCCCTTAGTGGGACCTTTACAGAGGTCAATGGAAAGACATGGCAGTTCTGCACTTCTTACCCGTGTTCTACATCTGACATGGGCCAATAAAGAGGAAGGAACAAACAAGTAGGAGCCACCCGGGGAGGGAAGAACCGTCCGGTCATGCTGCTGCTGATATAGAGAGCGGCAGCCTGTGTGGCTGCAAAGCCCACCAACGTCACCGCTCTGCTATAAACTCCCCTGGGACGCAATCATAAGCAAGGAGAGCCACACCTCCATGGCGTCCTGGTCATTTTCCATCAGCTCCCCCTTCTTCTTGTCGGAATCCACCACTGCTTTCTTGGTTGTTACCACAGTTACAACTTTGGTGACTGTTGGCCCAGACTTCTAAAATTAAAAAGAAGTATTAAAATATTTTGCAAAAGTTAAAAAAATTAAAGAGATTTAAAAATATACGAACACTAAATCCAAGAGAACGCTAAACCCACAATTTGTAATTCAAACTACCATGATTTTGTTTTTAAAGGAGTAAGAGAACTGCCCTTCTGTCTTGTGGGAACTTTCCAATGTGACTGCATGACAGTTCAGACTCCACATACCCAGAGCTGACTGCAGAATACGTATGTGCATGTATCATTTCTAAAATGTATTATTTCTTCTTCTTCCTCTTCCTCCTCCTTTTTTTTTCCCCCCGAGACAGGGTTTCTCTGTGTAGCCCTGGCTGTCCTGGAACTCACTCTGTAGACCAGGCTGGCCTTGAACTCAGAAATCCGCCTGCCTCAGCCTCCCAAGTGCTGGGATTAAAGGCTGTGCCACCACTGCCCGGCTTCTAAAATGTATTTCTATGTGTGTGGGTGCCTCACACTACATGTGTACCTGATACCCGAGGAGGGCAGAAGACAGTCTCCTCTGAGAGTCACCGCATGGATACTGAGAATGAACCTGGGTCTGTTGCAATAGCAGCAAGTTCTCTTGACCACCAAGCCAGGTCTCCAGGCCCACCATGAGATACTTCACTACAAAGATAGGCTCATTTCTCATCGTTACATATTTTCAAAATCCTAAATGTCATGTTTCATTCATCAGATGATCCAGCCCTGTTCTGAGGAGCTTAAATCAATCAATAAACACACTGAGTCCCCTGCTTCCTTGATGCCTTAAATCAAACTTTTAATGCTTTTTGTTCAAGTACCCTTCAGCCACAAAAAGAAAAATGGCATCCTTTTGAAAAAATTGTATTAATTTATATGTATACTTGCCTGTGTCTATGGACCACATGCACATGTGGTACCTGCTGACATCAGAAGAGGGCGTGGGAATCCCCTGGAACTGGATTCTAAAGTGGTTGTGAGCTACCATGTGAAGCCTGGGAATCAAACCTGGACCCTCTGGAAGAGCAGTCAGCGCTCTTAACTTCCTTAGTCATCTCTCTAGACCTGGGACTGCATTCTTAACTCAAGATACTGTACTCTGTGGACCACGCAGACAGCTCAGCAGATAATGGTACTTGCTGCCAATCAAGAAAGGATCACACTCTTGCAAGTTACCCTCTGACACCCACACCCCCAGGCACACTGTGGTACACACATGCCCCCCCCACCACCACTTAGGAAATAAATGCAATGAAAACAATTTACTAGTCTTCTCTTTTTTGGTTGTTTTGGTTTTGGAGACAGAGTCTCTCTACATAGTCCTGACCGTCCTAGAACTCACTATGCAGACCAGGCTGGCCTGAAACTCAGAAAGATCACCTGCCTCTGTCTTCCTAGTGCTGGGATTAAAGCTGTGTACCACCGACCCCCGCACTAGGGCTGAGGCTGTGCACCATTGACCCCCGCACTAGGGCTGAGGCTGTGCACCACTGACCTCTGCACTACAGCCTAGGTTCTTTCTTTGTAATCACTTAAGGTAAAAATCCCACTAACTTTTAAGAGTGCAGGTCAGAAGAGTGACAAGTGACCAAGGGCAGCTGTCCACATACCTTCTCATTTCCTGCCCCGCCTTTCACGCTCCTCATGTTGAACTTCTTTACCTCTTCTTTCACTTCTTCCATGTAGGCATCTAAGGGATCCAGCTCCTCGTCCTCCATCTCATTCCCTTCCTTCTCAGCCTCAGCAGGATCATCTTCATCGTCTAAAACGGCAGAGGACTTTTCTTTGTACACAGACCAATGAGGCACTTAGTGGGTAGAAGCACTTGCTGCACAGCCTGACTACCTGAGGCAATCCCACGGCCCACCGTGGACGGACGGACGAATGGACAGACGGAGAAAGGGATCCTGCAGGCTACCCTGACCTCTGCAGGTATGCACAGGCATGTAAATACACTCGCACAGAAGCACACTAAGACACAATTGTTTCTTAAAGAGGAGCAGGCACATCCACCCTGTCCCTCCACCACTTCCCTCCCACTGTGTGATCGTCGCTTCTTGTGCTGCTCAAGTGCTCACCCCGGAAGGTCTTACATTTGTAATATGCCATGTAGTACTGCTGTGTGACAGCGAGCAAGAAAATACTTAGTGGATCACTTAGCTGAAGAGTAAGAGTAATTATGCTTGAGTGGTTTTCTAGAGCTGAGGATGCACAGCTAGTGTGCACACACACACACACACACAGAGTTCTTGATTTTATATTAAATACTCTCTCTGATAAAATGACATTCGTTTCTCTTGCTTCCCACTCTGTACACATATATGGTTTAGGCAATCATCCTTCAGATATTATCCATCTTAGTTTTTGAGACAAACTCTCTTGTTTCACTTGGCTTGGAGCTTACCACCTAGGCTGGGCAGCCGGGCAGAGTCCCAAGGATGCACCTCTCTCTAGGCCTGCAGCACTGGGTACAGGGCAGCAGTTCACTTTCCACACACAGGCTCTCTCTAGGCCTGCAGCACTGGGTACAGGGCAGCAGTTCACTTTCC
>JADRCH010000062.1:4967578-5053398 GCA_019843965.1 Rhynchomys soricoides
TCTCTCTAGGCCTGCAGCACTGGGTACAGGGCAGCAGTTCACTTTCCTCACATGGGCTCTCTCTAGGCTTGCAGCACTGAGGTACAGGGCAGGCAGCAGTACGCTTTCCTCACATGGGTTCCAGGAATGAAACTCAACTCAGGCCCTCATGTTGCACAGCAAAACCTACTCTGACAGCCATCTCCAAGTCCCTAGAGGACACTTTCATTATTTTTCCTTCACCTATCTTTTGGTGACAATCTTCCCATCATATCACTTATAAATAGAAACTGTGTGCATAGAACTTTCACAGAAAATGGTTCACAGTTCTGCTTTCCTGTAAGATACCACTTTACTAAAACCTTAAGAGTCAAAATCAGAAAGGAAATGGGCTAGGGTGTAGCCTAGTGGAATAGCACTTTGGTAGCACGTGCTAAGCCTGAATTCAAGCCTCAGAACCACAGAAGCTAGATAGAATGGTTCTCTCCTCAGGTATTAACCGAAGGTGTATTTATGTTTAAAAGATAAACAAATCTGTGCACACACCTTGGTGCGTTATGATCAGAAGGCGGGGCTGGATGCACTGGAGCTCTGGACGATGGTGAGCCCTTATTCTCCCCAACAGTCCTGTTGGCAGCAAACACACTGCCACGCGCACACACGCACACTCTGCTACATCTGTAAGTGCAGAACTGTGCTCTGTGAAGTCAAATCAGTGATTCTTACTGGAGGCTACTCTACAATTGAAACGTTAGCATCTACTGAAGGAAGCGTTTAAAACTCTCCACATGGCAAGGCACAGTGCCTTACACCCACAGGCCCAAGCTCAGGGGCTGAGGAAGGATCACTTGAGTGCAGGAGCTCCAGGCCAGCTCAGACAGCACAGTAAGACCCTATACCTAGAACTACACGAATCTCCAAGTCTGGCACATCTTCAACCGTCCAATAGCAAGTGAGTAGATGGGTAAACCACAGCATAAACAGTGCAGAGGCTGTCCACAATCCCGGAATGGAGACTGAAGTAGGAGAACCACAAACTCAAGGCCTGCTGGGTTAGGGAGAGGAACTCTTGTCTTAAACTGGAAAACAAAATACTTCCAGCTACAGTGGCACACCCCTTCAATCTCAGCACATGGGAGGCAGAGTTCAAGGCCAACCTGGTCTGTATAGGGAACTCTAGGGCAGCTAGAGCTAATGTAGTGAGAACCTGTCACATACATATACTGAGTTATTAGCCATGTAAAACAACGTGAACATGTTACTGTATGAATGAACCTTCAAGACAGGATGCCAAACTAAAAAGTCAGACACAGAGAGCCAAGCATGGTGCCGCACACCTTCAATTCCAGCACTTGGGAGGCAAAAGCAGGCAGAGCTCTGTGAGTTCGAAGACAGCCAGGGCCACACAGAGAAACGATGTCTTGGAGGGGTAAAAACAGCCAGACACAGGAAGATACCAATAGCATGACTACACCTCCAGAATGCGGGCAAATCTTCATCAGAGACAGAAAGCAATATGAGATGCAGGGGACTGGGGGAGACAGGAAGGCAAGATCTTTGATGTACAATACCTACCAGGGATGACAAAAGAGCTCTGGCAATGGACAGCAATGGTGGCTACACAACGGTGAACACACTGTGAGTAAGTACGCAGCACTTTATGCTCGAAACAGTTACAACAGGACCAGGGACGTAACCTGGTCATTTGCCAAACATGCACAAATCGCTGGCTCTAGCCCTCAGTGGACAGGGGTATGGGCAAACGGTTAAAATGTGAGTACAACACTGTGTGTCCCACAGCGTAGAAAGGCACCGCCCAAAGAGTAGAAAGGCACTGCCCACATCCCGGGCGTACCGTCATCGTCTTCCAAGCTCCACTTCTTCCCCTGCTTCATCTCCTCAATCTCCTTCTTTAGTTCCCCTATGTTCTCCATGGCCTTTTTCCGCTGCTCTTCTCGCCATTTTTCAACCCTTTCTTTTCGTTTTCTCATTTCTTCTTCCAGCTTATTCTGGTCAAAGTTCTTTCGGGAGGGAAAGAGAAAAAGAAGGGGGGGGAAAAAAAGAGGGAAAATCAAAATCAGAATCAGCAGGTATATGCCACATGCGATTTTAAATAAGTTTTCCAAAATATAAAAAAAGAAAACTAACAGCCAGGGCTACACAGAGAAACCCTGTCTCAGGAAAAAATAAATAAATAAAAAAAAAAAAAAAAGAGAAAGAAAACTAGATGTATATAAATTCTTAAGCACAAAGTAGAGTCAGTATTCACCATCCTTACAATTATGCTCCTATTAAAAGCAAGGTCGGTGGGACGCCTCAGTAAATAAAGGTGCTTGCTGGCTGCGAATCCAAGTTCAACCCCAATCCCTCACAGGGGGATAGAGAATTAACTCTTGAAGGTTAGCAGAACACCGCACCTGTGCAAATGGCATGCCATGTGTGTAACTCCCACAAAAAAATTTAATAGAGAAATACTAAAACAAAGCCAGAGCTGGTCATTAGCACCTGTAAGCACAGGGGGCTAGCTAGGGTTAGCTCCAGGCCAGCCTGAGGATATACAGCCAGACTCTGAGAGAAAGAGATGCACTGAGGAACGGAGGAACAGAAAGAAAGAAAGGGAAGAGTCACAGGAAAAAGTACTTTCAATAAAGAAAGCTGACAGGTTAGGCTGGAGAGTTGGCTCAGCGGTTACATGGCTTCTCTTCCAGAGGACTCAAGTTTGATTCCCAGCGCCCACAAGGTAACCATCTGTAACTCCCACTCTAGAGGACCTGGTACCCTATGCAGGTGACACCAGGCACACAAGTGGTACAAAGACATACACAGCATACACATAAAATAATACAAAACTTAAGAAAAACACTCATACAGTTACCTGCTGCAGGATATTTGATCACACTGTTAACCCCAAGATTATGTTATTTACTAAATAAAAACCTGTTTCTAGTTGTGGTGTGGCTCAGCCCTTAGCACACATCTTTAATCCCAAAGTTAGTTTGTAAAAGTAAGCATCCATATTTAAAAGTGATGTCTAATTGAGTGGCAAAGTTACGAATCAGAGAAAGACTTGACAGAATAGGATATGCCCAACTCTTATGAGAAGAGACAAGAAAGAGAAGCTACTTGAGGGAACAGGCCACAGGAAGGAGAGGGACAGTTTTACCAGGACAGTTGTACAGTTGAAGAGAGAACAAACTAGACACAGGTGAAGGCAGATGGGAGAAGGGGCCAGAAGATTAGAACAGATTGCTAGAGTTAGTTTCAGGCCAAGCAGAGCAATTCAGTCAGAAGCTGAGAGAGAAGCCAGATGGAATCCGTTATCTTGGAGAAGAGTTTGAGCCAAAACAGCTGAGCTGAACCAGCTAGCCAGAGTTCAAAAAGAACTAGAAAGGGTGTGCTTATTCAGCAGTAAGTCTCAGAGGCTGAAGACATTCTAGGCCTAGATTAGACTGCACAGAGGCTAGAAGCTTCCAGGACTAGGCCTAGGTCAGCAGACGGAGGCAGTGGGCCTTGGAGAGGACAATTACATCAGTGGAATAAGTTACTTTACCGGCTGGAGAGATGGCTCAGCGGTTAAGAGCACTGACTGCTCATCCAGAGGTCCTGAGTTCAATTCCCAGCAACCACATGGTGGCTCACACCCATCTGTAATGGGTTCTGATGCCCTCTTCTGCTGTGCCTGAAGACAGCAACAGTGTACTTACATATAATAAATAAATCATCTTTGGGCTGGAGCGAATGGGGGCTGGAGGGAGAAGGGAGGGAAAGGAGAAGGAAGCACTAAAAAAGTTACTTTACAATTATCAACTACATCCTACCATACTGATGAAAGTAAAATCTGACATCCCTACATTGGCAAGGGTAGAAGGAAAAATACACTGCTGTGTGCCTTAACCCTTCCGTTTTTATTTATTTAGATGGGCATCGTATCTGTGTGGGCACATACGCACGAGTGTAGCAGTCAGGGAAAATGTGAAATGCGCTTTCTTCCCTTCACGTGGGCTCCTTGATTCAATCACAGGTCTCTATGACAACTGCTTTCCTGTTAAACCACTCTGCTGATTCTACATGCCTAGACTCTTGGGTCTAAACTTATAAATACTTTTTAGGCCAATTTCATACTATAAACAAAGTTAATTCTGGGCTGGGCGTGGGGCACACACCTTTAATCCCAGCACTCAGGAGGCTGAGGCAGGTGGATCTCTGTGAGGCCAGCCTGGTCTACAAAGCAAGTCCATGACAGCCAGGGCTACACAGAGAAACCTTGTCATGGAAAAGAGAAGGAGAGGGAGGGGGGAGGGAGAGAGGGAAAGAATGGATGGATGGATGGATGGATGGACAGACAGACAGATGGATGGACGGACGGCTGTGCGCCCAAGCCTGCAGCCGCCCGGCCCGGCAGACCTACCCCGGCGTCCTTCTCTTTCTCATCCTCCTTGTCGTCCCTGTCCTTCTTCTTCTCCTTGGCGCTGTCCCCACCTTCTGCTTTCTCTTTGGACCTAGACCTACAAAGAGTAAGGAGAGTGAGATACATCCACTCGGCAATTATCAGGTCCGTGGGTGTGGAGGTCAGAGGGCATCGCGCAGAAGTCAGTCTCTCCTACATTGCACCAGGGACCATAGTCGGCTCGAGCCGCAGCAGCAGCAGCATCACCACCGAGTCACCTTCAAATCCTACAATACTAATTTTAAGACTAAATTTTTAATAAACATGGACCTCATTTTCTTATTTCTCCAATAATCAACACATTTTCATATTCAATAACAAGTACCTTGCTACATGAGAAAAGTGAATCTGTTATAGCAAACATTACTAAACATTTAGAAATTAGTCTGGGAAAACAATTACAAAATTCAGACTGGGTAGATTAAGTAATTCATACACATAGACAGTAATGCTCAGACTCACTAGGGGCTTTACATTTGACTTATGCCTCTAACAAGAAACGGGCTTAATTTTAATGATATAAAATTTATCATGGTCAGGCTAGAGAGATGGCTCAGCTGGTTAAGTGTACTGTTGCTCTTAAAGAAGACCCACAGAGCATACAGCCATAGGAAACAACAGTTCAGGAATCCTAGGCCTCTGCAGGTACTGCATGCATGCATGAGGAATGCAGACATACACACAGGCTAAACACTCATAAACATAAAAAATAAATAACCAATCTCTCCCCTTCATGATTGGTGTTTTTGAGTGATTTCTAGATAGCCTTTTAGGTTTTAAAAGATACTCAGAGATGACAAAGATATCTTCCAAAATATAATTCCCTAAGACTCATCAGCTAATTTTTTTCTGGCCATTGAATTTGTCCTCTGTTCTGCCCAGGCCAGCTTTCTGTGAGCACAGTGAAGGCTATCCTATTTCACTAGAGAGCAGCAAACAGCATCATTTATTTTTCTGGTTCTTTCTTTGGTTTTCTCAAGACAGGGTTTCTCTGTGTAGCCTGGGCTGCCCTAGAACTTGCTCTGTAGACCAGGCTGGCCTCTAACTCACCATTTATCTTAAACTCATTACAATGCGAGCCAATATTCACCAAAGGCTGTGTGAATGCATCGGCCCATCATCATGTTCCTTCACTCATCTAGCTGCATCTCCTCACAGACACATGACACTGTCCGACAACCGTGCCATGCATCCCTTTGGTGAGCACAGGGAGTCCTCCTAACTTCTTCTCAGTTTATGTCCTTTGTACTTCTCATGTGTGGTCATGAGTACTATGTAGGTGTGGGGGGGGGCACTCATCGAATAAACTAAACAGGATATAAGGTAGGAGCTAGTCGGTGAATGAGCCAAGAATCTAGCCTCATCAGTCACCCAAAATATTAAAGTATCAGAGTGGTCAATCTGGGAGCAGAGGCCCAGAGGAAAAACATTAGCACAGAGGGAAAAACCCCACTACATACCCCACCACATTCAGGGAGACACTGTCATAAAAAATAAGGACATTTGGTAAGACACCAAAGCGCTGGGCTTTACATATGCAAACATGCAAACACACACACACACACACACACACACACACACACACACAATTTTAAAAGCGTAAATTGGTAGGTGGTGGTGCTGGGAGGCGGAGGCAGATGGATTTCTGTGAGTTCAAGACCAGCCTGGTCCACCGAGCATGTTCCAGCTATACAGAGAAACTCTGTCTTCCAAAACACAAAAAAACAGAGACAGTGACTAAACCTTTTTTCTAGATTAAAATATAACTTTTCTCCTTAACTCTAGAGTACTGCATTAATTCTCCAATTTTCTAATGTTAAACTGATTTTCCTTTCTTGAAGTAAACTCAATTTGTTCTTTATGCTACTTATCTTTTTTTTAAAAAAAAAAGATTTATATTTTATTTATATGAGTACACTGTAGCTGTCTCCATATATGGTATATAACATATATAATAAACATAATATTACAGAGAGAGAGAGAGAGAGAGAGAGTGTGTGTGTGTGTGTGTGTGTGTGTGTGTGTGTTGTATTTCGTATGCTAGTTCTGTAGACAAGATTGGCCTGGACCGCACAGATCCCCGCCTCTGTGACCCCCAGTGTTGGGGATAAAGGCGTACATCATCAGACCCAGAATCAGGCTTATTCTTAATCTCTATTATCGTTACTTAGCGCAAGTATAAACTGAAAAACCCTAATCTCAAAGGCAAAATCTGAGACTTTATGTGTCTATGACATCTCAAATAGAAAATTCCACATCCCACTGCACACAGCAGACTTCAGCCACACGTGCACACTAAAATCACAGTATAAAGCTACCTTCTGAGGGAGAGGGAGGGGATGTAGCCTGGTGGGAGGGCACGGCACTGCATCAATCCTCAGCAGTGCAAAACCACACATTACAGAAACCTTATTCCAGGCTAAATATCTATAAGATGTTCATAAAAAAATAAATAAATTCTGTGGCTAGATATGGCCATCATTCCCAAGCCCTCTCTCATTATACATGCATATGTAACAAAACATAGAAGTCCCAAACTAAAAATACTTCTTGTCTCAAGCCTTTAGATGAGAAATAATCAACTAGTACCAAGTTAAAAAATAAATAAATAAATAACAATAACTACAACAAATCCCTATAAATGAAATTCTCTAAGAGAAATAGTCCAAAAGGAAGAAGAAAAAAATGAAAAAGTATGCAGCCTGGGAGAGAGGATCAGGGTCATCAAGGGTACGTGTCGCTCTTACAAAGAACCTCGGCTCGGTTCCCAGTACCCACGTCATGGATAACTCCAGGTGCAGAGATCTGATGCCCTCTTCTGACCTTGGCACAAGGCACACACGTGGTGCATATATACATATACAGGAGAACACTGCATACATAAAAAATTAAAATAATTTTTTTTTGTAAACTATGAATGTGTACTTCAGAAAAGAAACCCAGCCGGGCCGAGGTGGCGCACGCCTTTAATCCCAGCACTCGGGAGGCAGAGGCAGGCGGAGTTCTGAGTTCGAGGCCAGCCTGGTCTACAGAGGGAGTTCCAGGACAGCCAGAGCTACACAGAGAAACCCTGTCTCGGAAAAAAAAAAAAAAAAAAACCCAAACGGCCAATAAAAATGCAAAAAATATCCAACTACACTAGCAATCAGAGAAATGCACACTAAAGCCACAGTCAGCCCCCTCCCTCGGGACACTAAGAATCAGCTCTTCAATACTTATCTTCTCTCTGTAATGAAATTCTTTTTAATTCTCAAAATAGAAAAATCTACAATATAATCACATATCTAACTAATTAGCAGAAACATAAAAGACTAGCAATTTTAGACACTGGGAAGGCGTGAAGCAAGTGAATTCTCACACTGTGGCGCGGTACAAGTGCAAACTCTCCAGAAAGGAACCTGCTGCCATCACCGAGTTAAAGCAGAGCTGTGTCTATGGCCGCAATCTCCCTTCCAGATGTACTGCCTAGGAATGTCCACGCGCAGATATGCTAGGGCATGTGCATGGGAAGTCACAAGCATCAGGGAGGCTGCGGGGAGAGGCCGGGAATTCAGGGCCAGTGTGAGGTACATACCAAGGCCCTGTCTCTAAAAGCCACAGGCCATGGACACCGCTCAGGAAAAGGACCTGCCTGTAAAGCACAAGATTTTGGGTTTGATGCCAACAAAAAAGAAAATGAGGGGAAAGCTCAGGGCCCTCAGGGCCGCACGCACATCCAGCTCAACAGAATACCTCGTTATGTACAGCGCTCAGGACACGATTCAACAACACTGAACCCCTCAGGCAAACCTCAAACACTGAGCAAAGAATGCAGGACTCCATTCATGTGCAGCTAAAGCACAAAGTAATCTAAGAGGCACACACAGGTGGTAGACAGTAAGTAACAGGTCCCCAGAGACTTCGTCCAGGGGAGAGAGTGCTAACAAGGTGATGCTCAGGAGGCAGGGGACAAGCTCTGAGGGAACCAGGACGGCACAGTGAGATCCCCTCAAAAAATAAAAGTTAGCACGACTGGGTGGGGTGCTACTTTGAAATAAGTATAAAGTGGGCACCCATGTCCCCACAACCAATGTCAAGAGAGAAAACAGGCTAGAGACACGTGGCGGTGAGAGTGCGGTCTCTGTTGTGAGTCCCAGCACCAACACGGAGGCTCACAACTGACTGTGGCTCCCACCTCTTCTGAAATCCAAGGCGGCACACATGCACAGGATGCATAGACAGACAGAGAGATAAATCCAGTTTCTGTAAGCCTCCGTCCCAATTTCTTTCTTTCTTTTCTTGGTTTTGTTGTTTTTAAGCCAGGTTTTCTCTGCAGAGCCCAGGCTGTCCTGGAATATTCTGTGTAGACCAGGCTGACATCAAACTTAGATCCACCTGCCTCTGCCTCCCAAGTGCTAGGATCAAGGCTTATTCTTAATTTCAAGAAATCCCAACGGTATTACACTGGCCCTGATAAAATAAAAGTGCAACTTACGAAGTAAAACAAGAAACACTGGAGAGATGCCAACACGGACTAAAACAGGAACAGGAGACAGGTGAGCGTCAAGATAACCACACTCATGGTTTCAGTAAGCAGTGTGATGGGTGGTAGGAGACTGGAGAGCAAGCACACTGACCCGAAAAGAGGCTTTCAGTTGCATGTTACCAGCATCAGAAGAAACATACACAACTAACTGACACAAGCAAAGGCCACTCTTCCCCAAACAGCAATTCAATAGGTGCACCATGAAAGTTATTCTTGGGCTGGAGAGATGGCTCAGTGGTTAAGAGCACTGACTGCGCTTCCAGAGGTCCTGAGTTCAATTCCCAGCAACCACATGGTGGCTCACAACCATCTGTAATGGGATCTGATGCCCTCTCCTGGTGTGTCTGAGGACAGCGACAGTGGACTCACATACATAAAATAATAATAAAGAAGGCCCGTTGGGTTGCACAGCTGACGCAATGGTTAAATCAGTACTGCACTCTGGCAAAGGAGTTCAGTTCCCAGCACCACCAGCAGGTGGCACACAGCACCACAAAAGAAGATACAAAAGCTCTGCCCATGAACAACATGCATTAATTACGGGTAGAGCATAGAGTTTATAACCAATAGAACCTGCTAGCCTCTAAGTGAATCGTAAGCCCCATAGCTAACTAATAAGGACTCCTGTACCTCCACAGTTGCGGGGATGAGGCCTCCTGCCTCCACTGTCACTTACACCTTGTACACCTACATGGGTTTATATACATCAATAAAAGGAAACCTTTAAAACATTGTCACCAAATATCTTAACTATCTGAGAAAAGAATCTCAAAGGAAGAAAACCTGAGACCAAGGATGTACCTGAACACAGAGGGCTTGCCTAGCATGGTGACCAGCGTGCCTGTAACAATAGTCACCACCCCACAAAAGAAGATGCTAACACAAGTTCTGGTCATTAAGAAATAAGGTAGTGTGGAGTGTAAAACCAATAGAATCTGCTATTCTCAACTCAGATATAAGCCAATAACCTAATAAGCATTCTGCCAAGAGTTCACAATGAGAGTCAAGGTCCGTAACTACTGATAAGGATGAATTAAAAGGCAGAAAATGAAGACGGAGGGAGGAAACTATACAGCAGGTGCAGTCCAAGGACAGATTACCTGTTCTCAGCCTTCTTGTTTTTGCTGCCAGGACTGGAGGACCGGGATCGCCTGCCCCGGCTTCGACTCCTTGAGCGCCTTCTATCTCTGCTCCGAGATCTTCTCCGCTCTCGGCTTCTGTCTCGCTCTCTACTTCTGGAACGCCTGAAAGGAAGGGTTTTCTTTTATTTTGTGGCCAAAGAGAATTTTTACTGCAGACTATGACTTTCCCAACCTGAAAGGTCTTATGATCACGGTAACTACTGAGGCAGAGCCTCACTTAGCTACCAAGTCAACTGAACAGGAAACAAGTGACGCCAGTTCCCACAAAGATTGATGGGAACTGGAGGATCCTAGTTTCCATAGTGACAGTTGCAAACACAGCAGGTTGCAATAGATACTGTAAGTTTCAGACAGCCTACAGCTAGGGCTGCAGCTCAGCCCTGGAGCATGGGCTAAGCTAATCAAGCTCCTAACCTCAGCAAGGGGGCAGCCTGAGTCCACGTAAGGAGATGGACAGACCTGGCTCAAAGATCACCGTCTTGAGACTAAGAAGCAACACTTCCTCCCTCGAGCTGCTAGTTAACATGTAACACAGAGCAGATCCCCCACTTCCCTGGACCCCAGTTTCCTCAACTAGAAAATATGAAGAATTCACTATATAATCTCCAGTCTCGTTTCTGTTGTTGTGAGTCTCACTGACTTGGAACACAAGGGATCCGCCTGCCTCTGACTCCCGAGAGCTGGGATTAGAAGCATGGGTCCCAGGCAAGCTTTCCCAGCCTCAAAGTCGTTGACCTAAAATTTGCAATTTTATTCTCACACAAAAAGTCAAAGGTCAGCGTGGGGGCGGGGGGAGTACACAGAGGCAGGGGGATGGATCTCTGTGAGTTCCAGGCCAGCCTGGTCTATAGATCAAGTTCCAGGACAGCCAGGGCTACACAGAGAAACCCAGGGTGGAGGTGGAGGGTTGGGGGGTTGTGAATTTGTTACTTGTTGAGTAAAATGATCTAATAACAGCACTTGACAGAACTGGGGGAAGCTGCCTGAGGGACACATAACAGGAAGGTCAACTAGTCCACACTCTACACTGTCCTGAGTAACTGTCTCTCGGCTGCCAGGTATTAAGACCACGGTTTTCTCCCTTCCGACCTCTTAAGATAAAGTCACAGTTTAACGCTGTCACACTTTCTGGTTTTAAAGACATTTTCACGGAGAAAGGTTACAACTATTGACACTAGTGCCAACAAATACATAAGTAAACGTAAGATAAAAAGGTTGAGAGTGTTTTTCAGTTGAAATCTAAGACCAGTTATTCAAGTAGCTTAAAACAGCCAAGAGGGCCACATAAGCTTCCCTGTTTCCTCTCAGTGTCTGCTTTAGTGGCTCCTCTTCACATAAGGGTCAGCGCTCTTGGGTAGAATCAAATAAAACCTGCACAAGCAGAACACATTATCTTACTTTTATCTCTCTCGAGGGACTTCAAGGTTTTCTCTGGATTTCAGAAAACACAATCTAAAGTTTCCAAGCTCAACGATAAGGTTTTAGACTCTCTTTATAGACAAGTCCTATGTCTAATCAAGGGGGGAAAAGCAGGAGGCCCACAAACGGGCCACTAATTTCCAAACCAGACCACACCTTTGGAGAAGCCTGATTTATCCTAGAAGGCTCAATATCACTGGTAGTGCAGAACTGGATGTCTTACCGTAGGCGCTTCCTGTCCCGTGACCGAGATCTTCTTTTGTCCCTACTCCGAGACCTCTCTCTCCTTCTGTCTCTATCCCTACTCCTAGAGCGTCTGTCATCTCCACGTTTGCTTCTTTTGTCAGAGGGTGAGCGACTCCTAGATCGACTTCCAGAGCGACCTCGTGATGCTGACCGTTTGCGGTAGTGGCTAGAACAGTATCAAACCAAAGGTTAGCAAGCAGCTTGTATTCTATGTTAAAGATGGTTTGTGTGGGTTGTTTTTAAAAAAAAAAAAAAAGATTTATTTATTTTATGTACATGAGTACACTGTAGCTGTCTTCAGACACACCAGAAGAGGGCATCGGATCCCATTACAGATGGGTGTGAGCCACCATATGCTTGCTGAGAATTGAACTCAGGACATCTGGAAGAGCAGTCAGATAGCCATCTCTCCAGTCTCAGACAAGATATTTTAATTAGAAGAAAACAAACTCTTGCTACAGTACATGTGCAGACTAGAAAGGAAAGAGGGAGGGGGTCATGCATGGTGACTCGTGCACAGTGGTTGGGAGACCGAGGCAGAAGGATCACCATGAGTTTGAGGCCAGACTGGGCTGCAGAATAAACGCCTGTCAAAAGGACTGGAGATGGCTCAGCACTTAAAGACACTGGCCATTCTTCCAGAGGACAGCTTGCATTCTGGTGGAGGAAGAGGTGACAGGCGAGTGAGGCCCAACGTGTCAAGTACTGGATTAGAGACAGTCAGCTCAGAACAAAAGAAAGTTAACGGGAGGTCTGACAACTTCTATTAGCCAACTAGCAAAGCCCTCAATAATAAAGTGACATTTTAGAGACCCTTGAAGAAAATATAAGCAGGAGCCATGCAGACACACAGGGGAGCCCTTCCAGGCAAAAGGCACATGAAGAACAGCAAGAAGACAGTTAAACAAGCTAGACAGTGGGTCAGGGGTGGGGCCCATGCCTCAATCCCAGCACTCAGAAGACAGAAGCAGGTGGATCTCTGAGTTAAAGGCCAGCCTGGTCTACACAGTGAGACTCTGTTTCAAAGAAAAGAAGAGGAAAGAGAAGGGAAATGTACCCCATGTGTGCAGGTACCTATAGAACCAGAAAAGGCCATCAGATCCCTTGGAACTGGAGTTACAGACACTTGTGAGCCATGTGAGTGCTAGGAATTGAACCTGGGTCCTTTGGAGCAAAGGCAGTGCTTTCAACCAGTGAGCCACCTCTTCATTCCCAAGAGTAAATATTCTTACAATAAATAACAAAAAAAGAAAAAGTTACTGGAAGAATTTTAAGCATGACTATTTTAAAGTTATTACTCAAGGGTCAGGTCTGTAACGCCAGCACTTGGCAGTGAAGGTAGGGAGGCTGGCAGTTCAAAGCCAGCCTTGGCTAAGGCAGCCTGTACCTATTTAAAAAAACAAAAGTTTAAAAAAATGAAAATACCATTTTGTTGCTGAGCAAAGAACAAATCAAACGAAGGAAGCAACAGGAAGAGAGAAAACATGAAACAAAAGCAAGCATCCAGCTTAAGACAAGTGTCACTCAGGTCAAGTGCAGATGCTGAGAAATAGCAAGATCTCCAATGAGGACAAGACACAGAAGCCCAAAACACTAGCACTGACTCACCTTAATTATGAATTAAATGTCAAGTATGAGGGCAGGAGAGAAGGGCTGGATGTCTCTACACTTGACCAGAATAAGCAGGAAAGGAGGCTGTGCTGGGGGAGGGGGGGCTGAGGGGAGAGGCCGTGGCCCTGCACATGTCGAATGTGTGAGGCCCTGAGATCAACTCACAGCAGCCTTCCTCACCACCACTGAAGGTCGCCATTGCTAGAAATCAACAATCCATCACTTTCTGAGCCTTTTCAGGATCTACTGCTCTCCATGAAAGCTCCGAATGAACAGAAACTGAAGGCTATTTCTCACCTCTGAGCCTTTCACTGTTCCCTGAAGAAACCAACAACAGAAGCCAGGCACCGCAGGAGGACAACAGTATGCAGGTAAATGGGTGAGACGGACCTTCTTGTGAAAGGTCTGAGGAGTTTGAAAGTAACAGGATCCAATAGATACTAGTCAAAAAATGGCAAGGTCTTACCGTTATTTCTCAAGTGTCACTTTGATTCCAGCAACACAAACATAATAATTATAACCGTTAGATCCAGAAGGTGATTCAGGCAGGAATCAAGTTGAAGCTGCCTGGACAATTAACATTAAGGGCCATCTTTAAGTCAAAGACTTCAGGAATGGGGAAAAAGTGCAGAATCTTACTTGGCAGTGAGCGGGAGAATGAGTCAAACATTGCTTCCAGATCTCTGGGCTGGGCAGTCAGATGGAAGAACAATGCCTTTGGGAGATTTACAAGACTGGCACATGAACTGTGGTCACAGCGATACACCCTTTATCCGAATGATGCTACGGGCTTTTTATATTTCAAAGTTTCAAGCGGCTCTGCTCATACTTTGCTCATTTCCCTGAACATAAGTTATAACCCAGTAAAGTGTTGTTAGCATTAAAAGCAATGCAAATTTTTCATTCTCCCCACACAGTGAACCACAGTCAAACTGGCTACATACATACATAACAATCATCTCATCTTTCAAGATAATAGTAGTAATAATAAATATCATCATCATCATCATCTACCTCAAGGTTCTGAATCCGTTATTAACATCCTAAAGTTTTGAAGACACGTATGGTGCCCGCGTGAACCGTTTCACAAAGAAGCAGACAATAAAGTAACAAAAATCTATCTGCCAAGTAAATGTCCATGAAACAGGTGTTTGTCGTAATCAATAAAAAAGCCAGTCCTGGATATATCACAGGTGCGTAAAAAAAAAAATGCCCGCACACGTTCCTTTTAAATGACTTAGGAAGAGAAGCCCACGCGCGCACGAAAGTAAACCAGAGTGGACGCAAACAATGTTGTGAAGGCGAAGCAGAAAGGGAGTGGACCCGGTCAGGGTTGACTGAGGGGGATGACGCTGGAGGCTCCGGATGAAGGGGCGGGGTGGGACGAGGGGGCTGTTCCCGCTCAGGGCTCGACCGGGTGGTTGCAAGTACACGGGAAGCTGCGGCCCTCCGCGCCAGCCGCGCCTCGTCGCAGCCCAGGTGACCGGCTCCTCGGCGACCACACGTGCGGCCGCCCCGCACCCGCCGCCCCGCTACCTCCATCCGCTCCCCTCCGAGCCCAAGAAGCCGCTCGCCCGGGAACTCACCGAGACTCCCGGCCCATGCTGCCAGCCAGCAGAAGGCCTGCGCCCTTAGGGACACTGCGCAGACCTGTGAAGAGGACAAAGGAGGGAGGCACCAAGCCCTCACGGTACCGAGCGAGGACCGGCCCTATGAAATGGCCAGAGCTCCAGCAGTGACCGCCATCAGAGCGTGGCCAACGAAAACAGGATGTGCTGGCGCCCGACGCGGAAGGAAGGAGCAGGCGGAAGGAAGCGGCTGCTTCCCCACAGCGCCACCAACCGGCTGGAGGCCGCGCGGCACGGGCTGCTCCTGCAGCGCCAGCCTGATTTTCCAGCGCAGCCCGCGGCGCTCATTGGTGCTATGGAGTGTGGCCTCAGCCAGGTCAGCCTTGAAAGGGTCTTTGCTGCAAACCACCGAGGAACCCTATGCAGCCTGCGGCTCTCCCAGGGAGTGTGTCTGTTTGCCTTAATCTGCATTAAATAATGCTCTGTCTCCTTATATGCTCTGTACTTAGACAGTCACTTATTTCTTCGAGTGCAGGAACATGGCGGCATCCAGGCAGACACGGTGTTGGAGGAGCCGAGAGTTCTTCATCTTAATCTGAAGGCAGGCCAGGAGATGACTGGCTTCAGCAGGCAGCCAGGAGGGCCTCTCACACTAGGCAGAGCTTGAGCAGAGGATCTCAAAGCCTACCCTAACAGTGACGTGCTTCCTCCAGCAAGGCCACACCCACTCCAACATCGCTGCACCTCCCCAGGCCAAGCATATTCAAACCACCAAACTGGGTTTTTAAAGAAACCAAAATTCCCACTACCGAGGTCCCTTGCAGGTAGGATGGGGGCTGGTCATTAAATCAAGAATTTAATGACCCTCTGGCCAGTGAAAACTTGTCTTGAGACAGCTGAAAGGCCAGGGAGGAAAGAACAAAGCTAGTAAACAAGGACTGCACCTGCCAAGGGGCTGATCCAGGCCTCACGCAGTCCAGGTGGACTTCCAGAACGCATTGTCTGTTCTTTCTCTGGTTTTGATTCTTTAAAAAAAATTAAAAAATTAAAAAAAAATTAAAAAAAAAATTTAGTTGCTCAGTGGTTTCCTGTATTAGGCCAGATTGTTTTTCAGGCAGGCAGCATTCTTCTAAGAAAGCACAGATGCCTCCCTTTTCAACAGTCATGTAGTTTTTTGCTAAGATTTGTCTTGTGCTCTGGCTGGAGCGTAGTTTACATTTGGAATTGTAGGGGCTCTGGAGAGTTAATGCCAGAGGCTTGAGAGGACATGGCAACTGCTGCTTCTGCTGGTTGCTGGTTGGATTTCTCCTAAATCTGTATATCCATCAACATCAAGAAGTGGTCTGAATGGCCAGGCAGTGGTGGCGCACACCTTTAATCTCAACACTTGAGAGGCAGAGGCAGGTGGATTTCTGGGTTTGAAGCCAGCCTGGTCTACAGAGTGAGTTCCAGGACAGCCAGGGCTACACAGAGAAACCCTGCCTCGAAAAACCAAAAAATAAATAAGTAAAAATAAAAAAGAAGTGGTCTGAAGAGATCTATGCTCCTTTCCCCCTCTGACCTTCTTTCTGACCTATCTAACGCTGAGGTGTTGGAAGGGATTGGGGTGGAGAAGGCAGTAGATTAAGAACCCAATAAAGAGCTGAAAGAAGCATGCTCCTTCCGTGACTGAAACCATTGCACCCTCCCGCTGGCAAGAGCCTTCTAAAACTGTGGCCCCTCTCCCTTCCTGTCACCCTTCTAGAGTTGAGGTAAGAGCCTCAGGTCTTAGGAAATTGAGTCAGGCTCTCTGAGGCAGTAGCCCCCTAGTGGTAAGAATTTTAACTGAACTTTTGGCTACTTTATTGGGGTCTTTTCCTACCACCTTTCGTCACCCTAATTCCATCCTTCTAGCCCCCAGCACTAGATTGGAGAGAAGGAAGGATAGAGGGGAAAGTGCACATCAATCTCCTTAGTGTCCTTCCTGCTGCTTAGGGGCATCTAGTTCCTCCAGCCAGCAACACCTCTCCAAGTCTCTGGCAGTCTGTATACCCCCTGAATTGCTAGAATGCTAAACTTAAACTAGCTCCAGAGTCACACCCCTGCCAAAGCACAAGAACAAATCATAGTTAGCAGCTGTGGACAATCTGAAGCAGCCCCATCGCTCACACCTGGGATTAAAACACATCTTCATATTAACATTTCTGTATTTTGAAAGAAACCAAAATTCTCACTACAAAGAATGGCTCGGCACCACCCTGCCCAGTGAGTTTCACCTGCAGAAATAGTATGATCAGTATGGAAAACACCCCACCAGTCAACCCACAAAAAGACAGCTGTCACTTCCTGCTAGCCATCTGAACATGTATATACACACCTGTCCCCCAGCCAAAGTGTGTGCACGACAGTCATCATGCAGAAAGAATGGGGTCCCTCACTGTTCCAATAAAGCGGTCTTAGTCTGTTTTGGGGGGTGATTAACCCTGTTATTCAGGGTCAATCAAGTGCATGCACACAAGCTGTCTCACTGAGGATCGTCTAAGAGAGATGTTTCATTGAATAATGTCTTAAAAGAGCTGTAACACTAAAATCCTCAGAGAAGCAGCATCCCCACACACACCTGCAGACCCCACTGGCTTTATCCTTCCAGCCTGGCGTGCAGCAGCATCTGGACACCCTGACAGAGGAAGCACACACATAGAACCACATGTGTGTATGTGTGAAAATAATAGTCTTTCATTCTTGAAACTAACGCACCTTGAATATTGCTTAGAATTACACTTGTGGACAGGCTGATGGTGGCACACTCCTTTGATCCCAGCACTCGGGAGGCAGAGGCAGGTGGATCTGTGAGTTTGAGGCCAGCCTGGTCTACAGAACAAGAACAGCCAGAGCTATACAGAGATTCCTTCCTTGTCTTGAAGAACCAAAAATATTTAAAATAAATAAATAAATAAATACTTTTTTTTATATATAAGTTGCATTGGGCCGGGCGCTCGCCTTTAATCCCAGCACTTGGGAGGCAGAGGCAAGTGGATTTCTGAGTTTGAGGCCAGCCTGGTCTACAGAGTGAGTTCCAGGACAGCCAGGGCTACACAGAGAAACCCTGTCTTGAAAAAACAAAAAGAGGAAGAAGGAGAAGAAGAAGGAGAAGAAGGAGAAGAAGAAGGAGAAGAAGGAGAAGAAGAAGAAGAAGAAGAAGGAGAAGAAGGAGAAGGAGAAGGAGAAGAAGGAGAAGAAGAAGAAGAAGAAGAAGGAGAAGAAGGAGAAGGAGAAGAAGGAGAAGAAGTTGTTGTTGTTGCATCGGCCATGGGGCTTTATTACATCAATTTTAAAGCCACTGATACAATCGCTAATGTAGTTTAAACTGTTAATGCTACCGCATCGCCTGCCTACATTACTCTATCCAAATTTAACATTTCTGTTTGAGTTTGCTTTTAAAAGATACTCTGCAAAGCTGAAAAGATTGCTCAGAGGTTAAGAGCCCTTGTTGCTCCTGCAGAAGACCTGGGTTCAATTCCCATTACAGACACAGTGGTTCAAGATCATCTATAACTCTAGTTCCAGGGGATCCAATGCCCTCTTCTTACCTCCCTAGGCACCAAGTACATGTATGGCACACGCACATACATGCAGGCAAAACACATAAAATTAATAAATCTAAGGCTGGAGAGATGGCTCAGTGGTTAAGAGCACAGACTGCTCTTCCGAAGGTCCTGAGTTCAAATCCCAGCAACCACATGATGGCTCACAACCATCTGTAATGAGATCTGATGCCCTCTTCTGGGGTGTCTGAAGACAGCCAGGCCGGAGCAAGAAGAAAGAAAAAGTATCTGAAGATACAGCTACAGTGTACTTACATATAATAAATAAATAAATCTTTTTAAAAAATAATAATAAATCTAACAAAAACAATCTTTTTTTCTTTTTTCAAGACAGGGTTTCACTGTGTAGCCCTGGCTGTCCTGGAAATTACTTTATAGACCAGGCTGGCCTCAAACTCAGAGTTCCCCCTGCCTCTGCCTCCCAAGAGCCGGGATTAAAGGCGTGCGCCACCACTGCCTGGCACAAAAACAATCTTAAAAGACATGTAGCTCAGTCTCAGACCACTAAGCTGGTGTGCACAAGGCCCAAGTTTCATTGCAGCACACACAGCAAGTCAGGGCAAAAGACAAAAACATACTTGTGAGAATTTCCAGCCACGACTGTGAATAGAGCAAGTACAATTTTTGTGACAGAGCCGGAGAGAAAGCTACACAATTAAGAGCAATTGCTGTCTGCTCTTGCAGAAGACTTTAATTCAGTTCCCAGCCCCCACAGGGCAGCTCACAACTGTTTAGAACTCCAGGGGATTCATCTGATTCCCTCTTCCGGCCTAGGCAAGTACCATATAGGCACATGGTACCCAGGCTAATGTGCAGGCGGGACACTCATACACATAGAATAAAAATAAGTAAATCTAAACAAAAAGGAGATGAATACAAGATGAGTAGAATATAAACTTTTTAAAAAAATGTATAAATCCCTTTTACAGTCTCTTGGGTAATGGCCCAGCGCTCAAATGTCAGGTTCAATGCTAGGCAAGCATCCTGTCGCTGGGCTCTACTACTACCCACACATATATGGACTTTAACCATTTCTTCCTTTAAATATGTGTACACTGACTCAAGAAAGGAGACATCAACCGCTGTTAGGCCTTGCGTCAAAAATGTTTAAATAAAATGTACAGACTTACTATTGGACAACTCAATTCCATTCACTTTATTTTTAGGATGGTTTCATTTCTCAGGAAGGAATGACACAGATACGAAGCTCAGTCCTTTAGGCAGGCTGATACCTGTCTGTCTATTCCCCTAAAAGTACGAGCCTGGTCCTACAAGAGGGATTACAAATCTCAGACAGTAGGGGAAAGGTGTAAGACTGGATTTCTAATTAAACATGAAAAATTGTCAATGCCATTGTTACCCTATTTGGTTACTCAGACCAGTCAAATTCAACCCTTTTAAATCAAGGAAACGATTACATTGGTTTTCTGTAAAGCCAAAGAATTTGATGAAGGTGTAAACCAATTTGCCCCCTTTAGAGACAGTGCAGTGTAGAAGAGTTGTTTTCACTTGTAAACTTCCAAGTTCCTCAGGTTCAGGGTACTTCAGGACTCCAGTAATCAAGCAGTTCATGACAGAAAATGAAAGTGAAGAAGTAGACGCAGAGATCCGTGAAGACCTCGCCCATCTTGCTGTAGGTGTCCATGGACCGGTTTATCACTTCAGCGGGAATCCCAGACAGCAACAGCGCAGCTGTCAGCACCGTGGTCTTCACCTTCTTCTCACCCTGTACCGAGGAAAGGAAAGTTAACCGTTTGCTCTCAGCAGACTACGCCTGCGCTCTACAGTCATGGCGGGTGCCGTCTCCCCACAGTTTTCAAAACTGCGGATGAAGTGTCAGAACAATAGCATGTCAACCCTTACTGAGCACAACAGGTAAATCCGATAATTATTAGGCAATAGGAGACAACAGGATGGCCAGCGAAAGTTTTGTGTCATTTTGGCTAGCCATGATGAAGCACATCTTTAACCCCAGCACGTGGGAGGCAGAAACAGGCAGATCTCTGTTTGTTCAAGGCCAGTCTGGTATCATGGTGAGTTCGAGGACAGCCAGGGCCTGTGTCATTTTGGAAGCAAGACATAAGTAACAACTTTAGAGATACACAATGACACAAGATAAAAAGATGAGAAAAATAAAACCCAATATGAGCATATGAATGAAGTGATAGTATGTGGCACAGAAACTGTGCTGATGTCTCATGTAAATAAAAGACAAGGACGGGATCTGGCAGTTCTGACACCCAGTATACCACCACATACAAGAACACATAGGAAGGAATTCAGAGTAGAGAGAAAAGAAGCCTGCACGGATGAGCAGCATCCTGTCAGAGGCAGAGGGGAACTCTATCATAAGATGAGTCTTGTGACAACAGAAAGCCTGAAGCAGAAGAATCTAGGTGTACTGGAGAGTGGGTCACTGCAAACAAAGCCACAGGAGCATCCTACAGGACCCTGATCACTGTGCAAAGAAGCACACCCTGGTTATTTGTGTAATGGAGTGTCACTGAACAGTGCAGAACACTTCTAGGAGGAAGAGAATATTTCTTCAGTAACTTTCTGGTCTCATTTTAAAATAGGTTTTTTTTTCTTGAGGCAGAGTCTGGTTTCAAATTTGCTATACATCTAAGACTTTACTAACCCTTCTACCTCCCCTTCCCAATGGCTGGGATCATGGCACCAACCTCTGAGCTCAGATCCACATGATGCTGAGCCTCAGACTCAGAGCTTCAATCATGCTAGAGTGATATCCCCGACACTAGGCTCTTTTTCTTTTAATTTTTTGAGACAGGGTTTCTCTGTGTACTCCTAGCTATCCTGAAACGCACTCTATAGACCAAGTTGGCCTTGAACTCAGAGATCTGCCTGCCTCTGCCCTGGAGTACTGGGATTAAAGGACTGTGCCACCACCACCCAGCCACTAGTCTCCTTTTTGTAAATTTATCTTTAGTTTATGTTTATAGGTGTTAGCCTATATGTATGTTCACTTACTGCATGCATGCCTGGTGCCTGCAGACACCAGAAGAGACCATCAGATGCCCTGGAACTGGTGTTACAGAATCGTTATGCTTAACCACTGAGTCGTCTCTCCAGCCCCAGACTCAGTTTTTAAAATGAATTCAAAGGTGATCTCTAAAATTTATTTAGGATCACTAAATACCTACTGGTAATTCAGCAATTTTAAATATATAAAAAGCTGTACAGTTAGCCAACAGAAAGGACAGCTGATGTCCACATAAAGAATCATACTGGAATATTCTTGCCAGATTTGGGTGGCACATTCCTTTAATAACAGCACTTGGGAGGCAAAGGCAGGTGAATCTTTGAGTTCTAGGCTAGCCTGGTCTATAGAGTAAGTTCTAGGACAACCAGGACTACACAAAGAAACCATCTCAAAACAAACAAAACAAAACAAAAGAATATTCTTAGCAGTTTTAATAATAATTTACCAAGTATGGAGATTCCCTATCAACAGGAGAACAAATGAATGAATGAATGAATAAATAAACAAATAAATTCAAACAATAAAACACTGTTCAGCGCGAGGTTGCAGATAGCCCACTGGTTAGAAGCCTTTACTGTTCTTGCAGAGGTCCTGAGATCAGTTACCAGCATGCACACTGGGCGGCTCACAAGTACCTATAATTCTAGCTCCAGAGAATATGATGCCCTCTCCTGGCATAATCATGCTTGTGTGTGTGTGTGTTGTGTGTGTGTGCACACCCCACAATTAATCTTTGAAAAGAGAGGATAATGAGCTACACATACAACTTAAAATATGGAATAATCTCAAAAATACCATGCAGAATGATGGCTTACGAAATGCACAGGGCTGAACATGGAGCTCAGAGGCAGAGCATGCAGAGCATGGTGCCTGGTCCAGCCCTCAGCACAAAAAAAGAAAGAAAGAAACCAAAGCCCTATTCAATCTGTGAACCCATATTTTCTCACCCAGAAGCCCCAAGAATAAGGATCCAATATTTGATCCAATGTTTGAACATCTACGTATGTTTTCCTCAGCTCTCACCCTATTGTCCCCAAACTGCAATAGATTTTCCTTTGCCAGCCGTGGTGGCGCACGCCTTTAATCCCAGCACTTCGGAGGCAGAGGCAGGCAGATTTCTGAGTTCGAGGCCAGCCTGGTCTACAGAGTGAGTTCCAGGACAGCCAGGGCTACCCAGAGAAAGCCTGTCTCGAAAAACCAAAAAGAAAAAAGAAAAAAAAATAGATCTTCCTTCTCTTTTTTTAAGTTTATTTATTTTCCAAGTGGTGGTGATGGCCCATGATTTTAATCCTAGCACTTAAGAGCCAGAAGCAGGTGGATCTTTGAGTTTAAGGCCAGCCTGGTCTACAGAAGGAGTTCCATGTTAGCCAGGGCTAAGCAGAGAAACTCTGTCTCAGAAAACACCAAACAAACAAAGATTTATTTATTTTACTATCTACACACCAAAAGAGGACATAGACAAAGGAGGGCATCAGATCGCATGGACGGTTTTGAGCTGCCAAGTGGATGCTGAAGGTTGAACCCAGAACCTCTGCGGGAGCAGTCAGTGCTCTTAACCACTGAGCCATCTCTATAGCCCAGCTCTGTGTTCTTTACCAAACCCTCCTCCTGTGATATAGCTTCATGGGCAAAGTATTTCCCTGGCATGCGTTATCCTGGGTTTGAAGCAAAACCGCCCCCTCCCCCACCCGTCAAGTCATAGACGTATGACTAAGCAAACTGTTATTTTTTCAGCACAAAATCTTGACACAAACTTTGATCACATGCTGGGTGTGGTAGCATCTGCCAGTGATCCCAGGAAGCTAGGACAGGAGAAGAGAGTTCTAGGCCTGCCTGAGCCACACAGCAGGGCTCTGACACATTCTATCACACAAATGATGCCATTTTTATTTATGTTTTTGAGGCAGGGCCCCCCCTACAGAGCCCAGGCTGGTTTCAAACTCGTGCTCTGTCTGACTTTACCTTCTGAATATTAGGATTACCTGCAAGCATCACTTGGCCTGACCTACAAGGACGTTTATCTTTGACATCAGGCAAATGAGATGATGTATGTGTCAAGCAGACTAGGAAAACATCAGTTCTCAGCCTCATTCTGCTGAGTAATTGTCAAATATTTCTCATTCTCAACATTAAAGTGAATGCCTATTAGCAAGGGTCCAAAATGGGCCCAGTAAATAATCACATTTGTTTTTAAATTAATTTCTTAATTAATTTTAGAACGAATTATTAAATTTTCTAATGAATCTGAAGACCACCACTTTGAATGTTTGTATTGCATTTACTGATTGGTTGATTGATTACTGGTTGAATGATAGTATGGGTGTGGAGATCAGAGGGTATCTTGCACAGGCCATTCTCTGCTCCCCAATGTGAGTCCTAGCAATCAAACTCAAGCCAAGCTTGGTGGAAATCTTCCTTATCTTCGGAGCCATCCTTGCTGGTCCTCACCCTGTAAAACTAACTCAGATCAAGTGTAACTAATGTTTCTCTTAATGTTTTTTTTTTTAGGCTTTTTTTTTTTTTTTTTTTTTGGTTTTTCAAGACAGCGTTTCTCTGTGTAGCCTCAGCTGTCCTGGAACTCACTCTGTAGACCAGGCTGGCCTCGAACTTAGAACTCTGCCTGCCTCTGCCTCCCGAGTGCTGGGATCAAAGGCGTGCGCCACCACTGCCTGGCTTAGGCTTTTTTCAATTAAAAATTATTTATTTTTATTTTTTAATTATGTGTATCTGTGTAGGCATGCGTACATGAGTGCAGGTACCTACAGTGGCCACTGTAGCTGTAGCTGGAATTACAGGCAAGTTTAAACCGCCTGACATGGGAGCTAGAAATCAAACTGTGTCCCCTGGAGCAGTATGTATTCTTAAGCACTGAGGTACTTTCCCAGCCCTTAAGTTCTTAAAATGAGTTAGTCATGAACCATCAAGATGGCTCAGCAGATAAAAGTGCTCACTTGCATGCTTGACAACCCAACTTGACCCCTAGAAGCCAAGTCGTGAGAAACCAACCTTTGGAAAGTTGTCCTTTGACTGCCACAAAAAGCATGTCCACACTCACGTATCCTACACACACACACAAATGCATGCACACACAAATAAATTGCTGACAGTTACTGAGTCATGAGTCAACCTAAATACACCATAATTAAGAAAAAACTTAAATTTACCTTAGGAAAATATCTGTATAGTCCCATGTACGCAAGTTGCAAAGTAAGAAATGGAGCGAATATAGACTGTGAAGATAGAAAATAAAATTAAGTATTTCCAGTAGAATTACTCATATCATGATAAATCAACTTAACAAAGGCTGTAAACGTAAAACAGTAGAGGAAAATGTTTAACACAGCAGCTGAAAGTATCCTTATTTCTGTAGAAGAGTAAAGGGAATAACATGGTCTGACTCTCTAACATAAAGCATGCTCCACTCATGTAATTTTTCAGTGTGCTCGCTCATACAAACTTTGTTCTCTGTTTGAGACAGGATCTTATTATGTAGAGCGGCAGTTCTCAACCTGTGTGCTGCAAGCCCTTTGGGATTCAAACTATCCTTTTGCAGTGGTCGCCCAAGACCTTCAGGCGATTCATAACGGTAGCAAAATTGCAGCTCTGAAGTAGCAACAAAAATAATTTTATGGTTGGGGGATCACCACATGAGGAACTGGATTAAAGGGTTGCAGCATCAGGAAGGTTGAGAACCAAGGGTGTAGAGGCTGGCCTTGAACTCATGATCCTACTACCTCAGACTTCAAAGTCCTAGAATTACAGGCTACCTTACCATACACAGCCCAAAAACTTACCTTTTAAGAGTATTCAGTGGTGCAGTAACATCTCTCTCCACTGGAGGGGACTGACAAGTGACTAAAAGCAAGTATAAAACCCAGCACGCCAAGAGAAGCCACAGAACCCTCTGAGTTGGGGGCAGAGTTGACACAAACAACTTGGCTTTCAATAGACAGGCTAGAGATGACTCAGCAGTTAAGAGCACTGGCTGCTCTTTCAAAGGACCCAGGTTCAAATCCCAGCACCCACATGGCAGTTCACAACTGTCTGTAATTCCAGTTCCAGAGGATCCGACATCTTCACACAGACATACAAGAAGGAGAACACCAATGTACATAAAATTAAAAAAAAAAAGAAAGAAACAGTTTGGCAGCTTGACATCTTATCGTCAACAAAAGGAAAAAGATCAATATGGCACTTAGTCTACATAATTACTTCTAAGATGTAAAAGGTTATCAAGGGGGCAAAGGAACAACCACTGTTGTGTGGCAGAGGCAAGAAACACCACATGGTAGCTCACAACCGCCTATAACTCTAGTTCCACAGAGCTTTGTCACCCTCTTCTGATTGATGTGTTCTGATGTATACTCAGCACACATGAGGTATGCATACATACATACATGTAGGCCAAGCACTCACACACATACAACAAGCAAATCTATTAAAAAAAAAAAAAAGGCATAGCTTTTGAATCATGACAGCACAGAGCCCTTAGATAAGAGCAGTTCTTGGCTCATATACTAAAATCATCTGGTCTCTGCTATGGTGACAATTTATCATCAGGGGAGACAATCAAATCTGTTGAACAGATTCTATTTAAGAAAATATTAGCATAAAAACAGAAGGTTTTTTGTTGTTGTTTGTTTGTTTTGTTTTGTTTGAGACAGGGTTTCTCTGTGTAGCCCTGGCTGTCTTGGAACTCATTCTGTAGACCAGGCTGGCCTCGAACTCAGAAATCTGCCTGCCTCTGCCTCCCAAGAGCTGGGATTAAAGGTGTGAGCCACTATGCCTGGCTATATAAGGCAGCCTTTAAAACCTGTTTTGCCTAATGATGTATGAAAATTTTATGTACGGACCCAATACATAGTAAGCATTCTTAAAATGACTACTGAATGGACCTACTTCAAATCAAGACATTGGGAGGCTGGAGCAGAGGCTGGGTGGGTAACAGTGCTTGAGTTCAATTCCCAGCACCTGCATGGTAGCTCACAGCTGCCTGCCATTCCGGTTCCAGAGGATCTGACACCTTTTTCTGATCTCAGTAGGCACCAGGCATGCATGTGGTACACATACATACACGCAGGCAAAACACAAAAGTAAATAAATAATAAATCTTTTGGAAAAAAGTTCTAACCAAGACACTGAACTATAGACTGTGTCTTCCTGCACTCTTCTATGTCCCATAATGCACTGTTATAATGATGCCACTACATTGCATAATGCAGAAACACTTTCTGAACTGTAGACAATTGCCTATACACAGCACCGCATGAAGTACATTTCAATGTCTCAAACTACTTGGAAAATTACTAGCTAATATACAGTACATTTAGGCATCTGGACTTTCAGTTCTGAGATGAAACTGCCTGGGTTTCACCCCAACTGTCAGCGGCTGTGTGACCTTGGGTAAGAGGATTAATCTGAGTCTTCATGGATTCAAGCAACATATAGTGCCTAGAGACGGAATTTAAATGAATTAATATAGGACAAGCATATAAAGTGGTACTTGGCATGTAAACAGATCTTAGTCATTACCATAAATAGGTTCTCATTCTTTAACTGGGAGAAATAAAAGAATTTATAATACACTTTCAAACAGCCTGATAGATCTGGTAATGCTGACAAGAAAGCCCTACCACAACGACTCAACTTGCATTTTTCTAGTTAATAACTGGCTTACCAAGTATTTGCAAACAAAGGCTCTGACGCCAAGAGCAAGCAGAGCACATCCCACCAATCGGAACACTCGAAAAGAGTCAAACTCTTCCGTCGTGCTTCCATCTTCCTGGCTGGGCTTCTCACTGATCAGCTGTTTGCGTAACTTCATTGCCTCTTCAAATCGGGAAAGGTACTGTTCTAGGCCGTGGTGGGAAGCCCTCTGGGCAGGGTCTGCTGTCAGGTCACCTCTGGTCCGCTGCCGGAGCTCCACTCCATCCTTACTACTGCACTCGGGTGGTTTAATGAATGAGTCCAGTTTGTCTCCCAGCTGGCTTCCCCTGACTTCTGCCACACCACTGGGCTGCTCAGTTACTCCTCCATCGACTGAATCACCAAGCACTACCCTCTTTGAAACTGAAGGAATGCCGAGGGAGTTCAGTTTGTCACTGTCCTGTGGCTTTGATTTTGTTTGATTTTCTTCTTCTGAGGGGGAAAAAAAATAAAGCCTTGTGTATTACATACTCACAAACTTCTAAAACACTTCCAGGACTTGGAAGGACTAGGTCCTAGGTCTTGGTCTCTAGGACAAGAGACCTAGGACTCTTGGTCTCTGAATCACAATAATTACTGGTGCAGAAAACAAAACTAGCTCCTTCGTCTTCACCTTCAAAATACAATATGCGGCCACAAAAAGGCACTCTGGCAGAGGGAAGTTCAAACACTGAGGGCAGAACTATTACCACGGCTAAGTAAACAAGCAAAGCTATCAGGGATGTCCCAAGGAATAAAGAATAGCTCTTTCACAGACAAAAATACCCAGAGATATGCCTCAATGTCGTCCACTAGCTGATACTGAAAAAATACAAAATCATTAAAGTCTCTTAAGGTTTCTATTTTACAGTTACATCTCTGAGCTGGGAGTGTTGTGAGCACAGGGTGTGGTTCACTATACCCACTGTTGCTGTCCCCGGGCAGCCATGAGCAGGCACTTTTAGGATGCTGTTCTACTTTTTAAAGAGAGAACTCTAAAAATGATAAAAATTTGCAAAGCAAAAGAATAAGAAAGGGCCTTGAGAAACACCAATACTTTAAGAATATCTTTGGATGGACCACTACAAAAAATATTTCCTGTGCTGTTTCCGATGATTTGAAAGTGGTACCCGTACCTCTCACTTATATTGTCTATAAGTTCAGAAGTACATCGCTAATGCCTCACAGAAATTTGTGAGTTCTACCAAGCTTGCAAAGAGTGACTAAAAAGCCAATTACTAAAGGAAACACCCAAATCGAAACTTCGAGAAGTCAAGCATAGTTGTGTTCAATTGTGTTCATAAGGAAACTGTACTGGACACAAGGTTACATGAAAGGTGAGTTTTCCTAGGGAAATGCAGTTATTGAAATGTGATGTATCTCTGCTAATGAAAGGAAATATCAGCGGGGACATCACATCTTTTGGAAAGACCTATAAAGAATGCTCACACATGTGTATTCACCTCTTCTAGAAGACCTGTAAGTGATAATGTTGAAGGCACTGAGCACAGTCAAGATAGGACCATAGGGTCTCTGATCCACAGTGGACGGACCAGCCAACAATTGAGTAATGACTGATGTGGTGGACGAGAGTTACAAAGCAAAAGGCAAAAGCTAGGTCAGGGGAGTAACTGGAAAGAGACGTATTTGGAGTGTATATGAGAATCTCCCTGGGGGCGCAATAGAATGAGAGGTCTGGGGATAAAATGCACAGCGTTCAATTAAGAAGAGTAATCAGAAATATAGGGGCTGCTGTCTCAGATAACCGTACACAGAAAAGCAGGAACGAAGCCTTTGTGGCCAGAGTGGAGACAATCTCGGGGCGAGGATCCAAGAAAATAGGAAGCAACAAGGAATCTCCTGGGGTTAAGCGACAATATAATATGGGTCGTCACCTAGGGGGCGGGGACAGAGTTCGGTCAGAGTGCATTTTGGGGTCAAAAGGTTTGCGAGCTGGAGGGGACAGAAGGATCTTGAAGATTCAAAGGGGTGGGCGGGAGATGGGAAACCGAAGCTCTCACCCGCGCCGCTCCCAGGCCTGTGAAAGCCCATGATCCGGTTGATGCGTTGCTCGGAGTTCATGAGCAGCTTTCTCCTCCGCAGCTCCGCTCGACGCTGAGAAGCCGACAGGCCCGAGGGTGCCGCGGGCCTGTCCCCGCCGTCGGTGGCCACAGGCACCGGCTCCATGCTTTCTCTACTGCCTGGATCAGGGTGACAGTAAAGGCGAGGATGACTTAAGGCAGGGCCGCAGAGTTCGGTCCCACTCCCATTGTAGTCCCGCCCTTTAGGGGGCGGGAGCTGAGGAGTGAGCATGCGCCGATGACCTGCACGAGGCTCTGCCGCCATGTTCAGTGAGGGCAGGCCAGGTTCAAGGGTTCTCCCTTCCTAGGTTGGCTCGCAATGCTCAGGTTTCTCACTACCAGGTTACTTCACAGCTGCTCTCGAAGGTGGAGAGACCGATGCCCTCCTGATGGGTAAAATGCCAGTGAGGAACAGGTCCATTTTATTCTCTGCCAGGAAGCAAAATGGAAGTTGCAGCGGCAGGAGCCTTTTACCAGTCAACGCGTCTTTGCTCCTTGGATACATAATTGTGGGTGCTGTGCTTTCCAGGAGCGTGGCCCTGGGATTTGGTGGCGGTGGTGATTCTAGTTCTTTACAGCACTTCTGCCAGTTTTCCCCAGTCTCTTCTGTGCCCCTGTCTATAAATTGCCAACACTCCCTACTTCCCTTCTCCGTACTCTTCTCTTGCCACCCTGTTGCATGCTTAAATCTCCTTGTAGAAGAGGACTTTGTATTATTATATATTAGAAAGGAACCTGCAGTATGCACCAGTAGTTTGTTCTGAGTGCCTCAGCATACGTATATTGTTAATAGCTCATTCGTTCTGAGTTCCCTGTCCAGCTTAGGTTGGTGGCGGGCTGTAGGAGTGCAAAGACTTAAAAACCGTTCAGTACTAGCCAGATTTAGTATTTCGGGAAGTGCAAGCTTGAATGGTAAAAATGAACTGTTTCATCCCTGCGACACTGCTCGTTTGACATGGAGTGTTCAGTCAGATCTCTGGTCCTTTGAATAAACCGCACCTCGCCACCAAGTGCCTTCTGTTTTCTCCTATGTGAGGAGAGCCCACACCCTGCCTGGTGAAATGCCAGTAAGGAGCAGGCTCGTTTTATACTCATTCGGGAAGCAACATGGAGGTTGCAATGGCAAGCACTTGTCCTTTTTTGTAGCAGATTCTACAGTATGACTCTGTCTCAATAAGATAGGATAAAAATAGAAGTTAAACACACACCCTAAATGGTCAAATCAGACCATGCCGTTTACCTACATTTTCTTGCTATCTAAAAGACCTTTAATTAGGTAAGATGTTTTGTCATATCAACATACAAATAAGTTATCAGATATTAGTGTGACCAGGGAACCTAACTGGCTCCTACTACTCAAGATGGAACAATTTAAACAGAAAAATGAATAATCTCAATAGATGGGAGGGGGGATCATGTCTGGGAGTATTACCCTAGCCAAAAGCAGGAGAGATGTGTCAAAAGCCTTTTAGAGCCAGCAACAGGGAGACAGAGGTAGGCATATCTGTTTGAGTTCCTGTCAGTGAGATCTACTTAGTGAATTCCAGGCCAGCCATGGATGTATGTTGAGACACTGTCTCAAAAGTCAGCTGGGGCTGGAAAAATGGCTTAGCTGTTGAACACTGGGTGCTCTTCCAGAGTACCTACATTCTATTCCCATTACCCACATGTCAGCTAACAACTATCTATAACTCTATTTCTACAGGATCCAATGCCCTCTCCTGACCTATGCAGGCAATGCATGCATATAGTGCATAGACATGCAGACAAAATAGCTATATGCATAAAATAAATAAGTAAATTTTAAAAATCAACAACAACAAAAACAAACAAAAAACTGGTAACTGATAACTCTGAAAGTTATGGGCCCAGCAGTTAAGAGCACTGGCTGTTCTTCCAGAAGACTGGGGTTCAATTCCCAGCACCCACATGGCAGCTTACAACTGTCTGTAACTCCAGTTCCAGGGGATCCAACCCCATCACACAGACCTACATTCAGGCAAAAACACATGAAATAAAAATAAATTTTAAAAGCCAGGCAGTGGTGGCGCACACCTTTAATCCCAGCACTTGGGAGGCAGAGGCAGGTGGATTTCTGAGTTCGAGGCCAGCCTGGTCTACAGAGTGAGTTCCAGGACAACCAGGGCTACACAGCAAAACCCTGTCTCGAAAAACCAATAAATAAATAAATAAATAAATTTTAAAAATCTGAAAGTTATCAAACTGTGAAGTCATATATTTGTGATTGGATGTTTCCTTATGATTTTTAATTATATCATTTGCTTGGAACCAAATTGGCACAAACATTCACAAACTACAACAGTTAAGGGTGTTTCTAGGAGACATCCATAAAATGCAAGCACATAGCGTTGGTTTTACTGAGCAGAGTATTGTCTATAGCCCTGATGATATGGCCAATTGTACATGAGCACAGCAGACCTTCAACCTGGATTATTTGGCTGCTGTTGAGCTTCTCAGTGTTGACATCATACCACTTCTGTGAAGCAGCAGCTGAGGAGACACCCCAGAGCTCACCATAGCCCATGAAAAACCCAAGGAAGGGGTCAAGCCTGAGGACTGTGATCAAGCTAGTTTGAAGGTGGTGGTTCTGTCATGCGGTTTAAGAGTAGAGACGGGTAGCAAACTAATGAAAGCCATTATGTATGACAGTGCTTGTCAGCGAGGCAGATCAGGTTCCCATTCGATGGACAACCAAACAGTGAAACACACTCACTCACCCAGTAGGAAATGGAGGCTCAAGAAGCAATTGGTATGTTCCATCCATATATGAGAGGTGTCTACTAAAATGGAAGTTGCTACTTTACTCCAGAATTTTGTTCTACACCAACAGATTGTCAGCTAGCCATAATTTGCCTAGTATGATGGTGTATGCCTTTAGTCTCAGCACTGGGGAGGAAGATGCAAATGGATCTCTGTGGGTTTGATGTAAGCCAGGGCTACATGCCTGATACTGAGTACATACTGAGACCTGGAGGGAGAGAGAGCTGCTGTCTGCCCCACTCTATCCTGACTTCCACCACACAGTGTTCTCTCCTCTTACATCATTCCTTCTCCCTTCTGAACAGAGAGTAACCGGAGCATGGGGACTTTCACTGACTTTACAAACAACTAAATGGCCAACATTACTGTCTTAGTCACTTTTCTATTGCTGTAAAGAGTCACCATGACTAAGGCAAGTCTTATAAAAGAAAGCGTTTACTCAGGGCTTGCTTGGAGTTTGGGAGGGTTATTAGACCATCGTGTTGGAGGATATGGCTAACACACGGTGCTGAAACAGTAGCTGTTTAATCCCAGCACTCAGGAGGCAGAGGCAGGTGGATTTCTGAGTTCAAGGCCAGCCTGATCTACAGAGTGAGTTCCAGGACAGCCAGAGCTACACAGAGAAACCCTGCCTCAAAAAAAGAAAAAAATCCCCTTCTCCTCTACTGGCATGTTCATTCAGATTTAGTTTGTTTGTTTGTAATAGTGTTGAGTGTTTTACCTGCATTTATGTATGTATGTTCATTGTATGCACGCAGTTTCTGCAAAGGCCAGGAAAGGGCATCAAATCCTCTGGAACTGGAGTTATACATTTATAAATGAGGGACTGGAAAGATGTCTCCGTGGTTAAAGAGCACCACCAGCTGGCTGCTCATCCGGAGATCCTAAATTCAATTCCCAGCAACTGCATGAGGGTTCACAACCATCTATCAAGGGATCTGGTGCCCTCTTCTGGTCTGCAGGCATACATGCATATGTGTGAGTCAGCATTCACATATAAAACACATAAATAGTTAATGAATTATAAATGGTCTGGGGAGGGGGCTGGAGAGATGGCTTAGTGGTTCAGAGCACCAACTGCTTTTCCAAAGGTCCTGAGTTCAAATCCCAGCAACCACATGGTGGCTCACAACCATCTGTAAAGAGATCTGATGCCCCCTTCTGGGGTGTCTGAAGACAGCTACAGCAAGCAGGGCAGGATGAGAAGAAAAAGTGTCCGAAGACAGCTACAGCGTACTTACATATAAAAGATAAAATAAATCTTTTTAAAAAATGGTTTTGAGCTAACATAATGTGGGGACTGGGGACTGAACTTTAGTCCCTGAAAGAGCAAGTGCTCTTTCCCTCTTCATCCAGTCCCCTCATTTAGTGCTCTCTCTCTCTCTCTCTCTCTCCCTCTCTCTCTCTCTTTCTCCCTCTCTTCTCTTCTCTTGACTGCTTCTCTCTACATAACCATGGTTGACCTGGACCTATGTAAACCAAACAAGCCTAGAATTCAACAGAAATCCGCCAGCCTTTGCCTCCCACATGTTGAGATTAAAAGTGTGTGTGCACCATGAGCAGCTAACTCTATATTCCAGCAAATTATTTTGTTCTTAACAACAGCAAAAAAAAAAACCCAAAACAAAACAAAACAAAACCCCAACAACATAAAACTCCTTTTATACCTTGTTTAATTAGAGAATTTTATTTTGTCTTTATTGGAGTTTGGAGATGTATTCGTGGGGGGTTAAGACAGAATCTCTGTCAGTAGCTCTGGCTGGCATGGGACTCACTATGTACCAGACTGGCTTCAAACTCAGAGACATCTTCTTGTCCCTGCTGCTGAGTGCCTGGTATGTGTGAAGACCAGAAGAGGGTGTCACCTGAAACCGGGGTTACAGTCATTGTGAGCCACCATGTAGGTGCTAGGAACAGGACCTGGGTCCTCTGTAAGAACAGCAAGTGTTCTTAAACACCTAGCCATCTCTCCTGCTCCCAATTCTGTCTCTATTAAAAACTACTGAGCCACCAGGCAGTGGTGGCACACGCCTTTAATCCTAGCACTTGGGAGGCAGAGGCAGGTGGATTTCTGAGTTCGAGGCCAGCCTGATCTACAGAGGGAGTTCCAGGACAGCCAGGGCTACACAGAGAAACCCTGTCCCGAAAAACAAAAACAAAAAAAAAAAAAAAAAAATTCTTAAATTTACATAAACTCTCCAAGTCCCGGATCAACAGTCCCACCCCCACCCCCACCCCTACCCCCTGTTTCCTTCGAGCAGGACCAAGCACAAAGAAAGACACATTCCTTATAGGTCTACACATCCTTATAGTTTTCTGGCACAGCAGACGGTAGTCTTTAGTAACTGCTTCCATGTAAGAATAGAAAAATGGCAAACTACGAAAGCTAAAATGATTCCTTACAAAGTTTTGAATTTATGTAAGTACGACAGTTAGCTCTCTCTAATATCTTTCCAGGCATCGTTATCTTCAATTCTTCAATGGGCTAGAAAAGCAGAGCACTCCCTCTTTATGCTTCTACAGCATCTTTTAATTCTCTAATCTTGGTTTCCTCGTCCTGGCAATTTCATAGCCTCATGTACTCTCCCTCTAATTCTATCCATTCCAAAATTATATATGAATTCTTACCTTTTCTATCCATCCCTGTCTTAGTCAGGGTTTCCATTCCTGCACAAACACCATGACCAAGAAGCAAGCTGGGGAGGAAGGGGTTTATTCAGCTTACACTTCCACACTGCTGTTCATCACCAAAGGAAGTCAGGACTGGAACTCAAGCAGGGCAGGAAGCAGGAGCTGATGCAGAGGCCATGGAGGGATGTTTCTTACTGGCTTGCTTCTCCTGGCTTGCTCAGCTTGTTTTCTTATAGAACGCAGGACACCAGCCCAGGGATGGCACCACTCACAAGGGGCCCTCTCCCCTTGATCACTAATTGAGAAAATGCCTTACAGCTGGATATCATGGAGGCATTTCCTCAAGGGAGGCTCCTTTCTCTGTGACAACTCCAGCTTGTGACAAGTTGACATACAGAACTAACCAGTACAATGCCCTTTCCTCCTGAGACCGTTCTAACTCTATGTCCTTGACATCTCCAAGTTCACCCTGGCTAATGGATGCAGCAGTCATTGGACCGGAGGGTACATGTGCTTCCTCATGATTTCAAATTCAAGGCCAAGTCTGGCAATGAACCATTTCCAAAAAGAACCATGTAGGCTTTGGGTTTTTTTTTTTTTAAATGATTTATTTATTTATTTTATGTACATGAGTACACTGTCACTCTCTTAAGACACACCAGAAGAAGGCATTGGATCCCATTAAAGATGGTTGTGAGCCACCATGTGGTTGCTGGGAATTGAACTCAGGACCTCTGGAAGAGCAGCCAGTGCTCTTAATCGCTGAGCCATCTCTCCAGCCTCCGTGTAGGCTTTTATAGACTCTGTGGTATGTTGTCTAGATCCTTTCTTATGACCCTGAAGGCCAAGCGGAGGGCCTGCTCCTTATGCTCCACAGCCTCATGACCATCTCCATTCCTCGTTCTTGAGAACTGCACCTGTTTCATTTGCTATGGCATGATCAGCTCTGAGAGATGGGGGAAGTATATTCCCCAGAAAGAAAGATTGAAAGTAGAGTAGTCAAGACAGCAGACCAACTTTGGGGCAAGAGCAACCATCAGCACACATGGGGGTCATGGGATCAACGGCCTAGCAAGACTCCAGGGGCAGGTACTATGTCACACCTCCCCTTAGGCAGCCATGCTGGATCTGGCAACAGGCAAAGCTACACAGAGAACCCCACCCCCACCTCCGTATCCCCCCCAAAAAATCTGGCATAGTGTTAGAGGATTTTCTGTGAGAGACTGAGTCAGTTTCTTGGTTCTGATGTTCTTAACCAAGACCCAGTGGCTCCCAGGTTCACTGTCTCACAATTGTGAAGAACCAAGAGCCAGGGCAGTAAGTGGACAAGCAGAATTTTCTGCCTACACAAGTGAGGGACTTAAGGTGAGCTACTGGTTCCTTGGCTCCGCCCATCTGTACCCAGTATATGACTTTGCTAGGCTGGGCCTGTTTATGAGGCTTCTGACCTGAGGGAGTGTAGGGAACTCTGTGGGGAGAGAGAGCAGTGCCCAGGAAAAACCTCCTATCTGAGAAAAACTTGCCAAGTTTCAAGGTCAGAGAGGAAAAGGCACAATCGAAACGGTTATCTTAACCCCCCTGTCTTAAAATTCTCACCCTCTGGATTCAACTTTTCAGCTGAGTAGGGGTGGAATGGGCAGAGAGGAAAACAAGGAACGTGAGGCTCAGGAAAGAGCACAGCAGTAATGGCAGGGCTTCGGGGGAGGGAAGCCTGTGAGCTGAAGTTTTGGGTAAGTGGTGAGAAGAGCCACAGGTCGTGGTGATACTGAGCAAGTCTGGAGGTCAGCACTTCTGCATGCCAATAGCATCGCAGCCTTTTGTCCTGAGTTTCTTCTTGGCATCAAGCAACTGCTAAGAACCACTGAGGCACACCAATCGATCTTAAATTGTATTCAAATTTGTTCTCGTTGAACGCAATTCCTTTTGTTTTTATTTAAAATTATTTAAGTGTATGGGTGTCTGAATATCTGTGCACCGGGTGCCTGCGTTAGTGCCTTCAAAGACTAGAAATAGAAATGATCTGTCATGTCAACAGGAATTAAAACCAAGTCTTCTAGAAGCACAGCCAGTGCACTTAACCACTGACCCATCTCTCCAGCCCCAGTTCATTTTCTTAACACCGCTTCATTTTTCTAGGGTTCAAATCTTACTCCTAACTTTCTTTTGTCGATAGAAAACCACCTTCCTATAGATTCCCCTACAGGGGCAGGTCTAAAATGTTTGGTCAGTCCCAATTCTCTAGAGGCATCGAATACCACACTGTCCCCTCTGCCATGGCCAGGGCCTACTCAACTGAAAAGAAAAAATGAAGTCATAGGTAAATAGATAGAAGAAATATCTATATATAGATATAGATATATAGATATATCTATATATATATAATTATTTTAATTTGGGACTGCATAGGTCCAGAGTACATGACCATCACATCAGAAAACATGGAGAAGAGAGGCTGAGATGGAGTAGTAGCTAAGAGTTTACATCAGATCCACAAGCACAATCCAGAGTGACAATGAAAGAGAGGGAGGGAGGGAGGGAGGGAGGGTTATGACATGGACTATTGAAACCTCAATGACCACACCCAGTGACACAGTTCGTCCGAGGCCACACCTCCTAATCCTTCCAAACAATTCCAATTGGGATCCAAGCATTCAAATGTATGAGCCTATGGGGGCCATTCTCATTCAAATCACCACAGAACTAGAAACAGTTTTGCTGAGGTAACTGAGGCCCAGAAAGAGAAATGACACATCTTCTCTGTCTTGTTTGGAGGCTAGATTTGGAGGACAGGTGGAAGCCAGGAACCTAAAAAGGGCCTACTGGTGGGTGGGGCTGTTAGGGAAGCAGGCATTGCAGATTAGGTAGGTCAAAGGAAAGCGGAATGGTAGAAGACTGGGCTAGTCTTACGTCAACTTACTTGCAAACTGAATTTATCTGAAAGGAGGAAATGCCGCCATAAGATCCAGCTGTAGGGCATTTTCTTAATTAGCGATTGATGGCGGAGGGCCCAGCCCATTGTGGGCGGTGCCATCCCTGGGTTGGTGGTCCTGGGTTCTGTAAGAAAGGAGACTGAACAAGCTACAAGGAGCAAGCCACGGTGGGGGCGGGGTGGGGGGGGGAGCAAGCCAGTAAGCAGCACCCCTCCATGGCCTCTTCAGCAGCTCCAGCCTCCAGGTTCCTGCCCTGCGTGAGTTCCAGTCCTGACTTCCTTTGATGACGAACAGCAATGCGGAAGTATAAGCTGAGTAAACCCTTTCCTCCCCAACTTGCTTCTTGGCCATGTGTGTTTCAACCCAGCAATATAAATCCTAAGACAAATATTGTGGGTGAAAGGTTAAGCAAAGAGGGTACAGGAGTACGGAAAAGTTGGGTAGAAGCAGAGCTAACCCAAAGGACGGGTGTATAAAGACCATATGGGAGTCAAGCGTGGCGGCACGCGCCTTTAACTCCTGCCCTTGGGAAGCAGAGGCAGGCGGATTTCTGAGCTCGAGGCCAGCCAGGTCTACAGAGTGAGTTCCAGGACAATGAAGGCTACACTGAGAAAGCCGTCTCATAAAACAGAAACAAAAACAAACAAAAGCCAATATGGAAGCCCACTGTCTCACAACTATAGAACTGGATGGATAGTAGAATTCGTTCAATATGGTAGAAATGGGGGGTAGCAGAGGGTTGAGTGGGTGTGGGGGAGAAGAGGGAGTGGGTGTGGGGATCTAGATTAGGGACTTGTGAAAAGATGGAAACCCACTGCGTAGTAAGCTCACCTTCAAAATGTAACTAGAAAGGGGAGCTTAAACAGGTAGCATGCATAGGGCGACAACGCCAGTGCCAGAAGGCACGGGTTATTGAGCAACAATCGGAGTGCAAAGCATGAGATTCCTCCTGATTGGCTGTTGGTCAGGGAGGCCCCAGAGGTCTCTGAAACAACGGCTACTGCCATTGCTCCTGGTTACATGATAATCCCTTACTGCTGAAGATACCGAACACTTTGGCTCAACTTGACTGGGAAACTTCCTCCCTACTATCCAGTGTCCATAGGGTCAGAGGTGCTATGCAGGTTGCTACATACGTGCTGGACAATGCATGGCACAATACTGACTTGCAGGTAAGATGCGACCATAGGTGCAATGTTGGCGTGAGTGTTTTGAGGGAACTAACCACTCTCTGCTTGGATTTGAGACCTGATTCACAGGAGGGATTTCTTGTCTGGCGCTCCGACTCTTAGTCAAAGCCCATACCTGGAGAAGTCCCAAGCCCTAGCAGAAAACCTGCTGTTGTTGTTTTGCAGAATGGCCACATTGTGGAGTCGCCTTATATTTATGTTTACATCGATAGACCTGGAGTACTCTCAACCTGGGTCAGAGAATCACACTGCGGTCAATGCAGAAACATACTAACTGGTCAAGCGCTGGGAAGAACAGACGGAGCGCTCAGCTTTAAACCGCCATCTTCATAGCCCCTAGCCTTCCTCACCCCTGCTAAGGCTCAGGAAACTTTGACAAATGGGCAGAGGAGAGATTGCAAGAGCTGACGTGGTGGGAAATGCTCTCTCTTCTAGGTATGGCACAGAACAAGACCTACACAAGTCCAAGCCAGCTAAAATTCATCCACAGACAGAGTGGGTGATCTCCAAGTCTCACCTCACGCTGAGAAGCTTTTGGTAGTCGGTAGCGGCAGGGGAAGAATCATTTTTGAGGGTATGGACAATGGTAGGTTTACCATGCTCCAGCGAATGCCCTCCGACCTCCCCCCATATATGAGCAGCACCAGTTGGATCTAGTGAGTTATCAAGTTAGAAAAAGAAGGTATGAAGTTAGGAGAATAGATATTTCATTGTATGGGTGCACAAAATTGTCAAAGAATTAAAAAAAAAAAAAACAACCACACATTATAGAAAAAACTTTTTAAAATTGGGGGGCATTCAAGGCAGGGTCTCACTATGTAGCTCTGGCTGTCCTGGAACTTACTACATAGAATAAGCTGGCCTTGAACTCACAGATATCCACTTGCCTCAGTCTCTCTAGTGCTAGGACTAAAGTCTTGTACCATTACTTGGCTGACTAAAAAAAAAAAAAAAAAGGTCCTCAGGTCCAAGCACTACACTCCTGAACTTCTGAGCCCCCAGAACCATGAGCAATCAATTTCAATTGCTCAACAGAGGGAGAGAGCACACAAAGGCTGTGTGCATCCACTTGATGTTGTGGCAGTCCATGGAGAAGTGCACACTGTCAAGGAAGGTCCTGTGCTATAGAGTTAACCCCATGAGGGCCAGGAGCAGCAGCTGCTACTGACTGGGGATCTAACATCTCTCTCTGTGCCATTTCACAGTGTCCTCTCTGGCTTCATTGCTTCTAAAACCCATCTTGCAGTCCAGCTTGGGTCCTTTTAGTTGTTGCTTTATGAGACAGGGTTTCTCTGTGAAGTCTTGGCTCTCCTGAAACTCTCACTTTGTGGACCAGGCTGGCCTTGAACTCAGAGATCTGCCTGCCTCTGCCTCTCGAGTGCCGGGGTTAAAGATGTGCATCACCATGCCCAGCCCTTACATTGGATTATTAAACCTCAAATGATCTGTCTAGGACACAGATTGAAATCTGCCCAGATTCTGTGTGAAAACCCTGCACCCCTAGAATAAAAAACAAATTGCTTGTGGATTTCTGAGTTCGAGGCCAGCCTGGTCTACAGAGTGAGTTCCAGGGCAGCCAGGGCTACACAGAGAAACCCTGTCTCGAAAAACCAAAAAAAAAAAAAAAACAAATTGCTTAGTGTGGCCAACACAGATCACGACTCACTCCAGCCTCCCCTCTGCCCAGCTCCACAATTCTGTAGGGTCTGGGGGCTGCAACTAACCATTCCTGGACTCCTGAGCCCAGTGTTCTCTCCAGCTCCTTTGTATGTGTAGATTCATTCCTCTAGAAACTTTTGTCATTCTGACAAATTCCTGCTTCACCAGCAAGCTTTCCCCAATTTGTGTAGCCTGTCACTGTGCAAGTCTGGGGCACCTTGATGTCTCTTCAGTGTCCCTCAGTTCAAGAGGCCTCCCCAGCAGTCAAAACCATCATCTTCTTTGAGGCAGAAGAGTCATGGGGCCCAATACTTTACACCTCCTGCAGCCAGCTTTCTTCCCAGAGGTGGGGCAGTGGCAGTCTTCTCCCACTGAGAAGGCAGGAGGAGTTGAAGGGAGGAGACTGGAGCACCTGTCACTTGGGCTCTGGAGGTGGGTACCAGGGAGGTTGATCCCAAGCCACAGCACTTGTCATGGGAGCCAGGTAAGCCTCCCTCTTTATGCCTCACATTGTCATCTAAAGAAAAACCAGCACCTAGCTCCTAGGTAGTGTGCTGGCTATTCTTCATTGCAAACTTGACTACATCTGGAGCCAACTAAAATCCAAGCTACTGGGCACACCTGGGAGGGATTTTTCTCTTCTCTTCTTTATTTTTTGGACAGGGTTTCTCTGCGTAGCCCTGGCTGTCCTAGAACTCATTTTGTAGACCAGGCTGGCCTCAAACCCAGAGATCTACCTGCCTCTGCTTTCCGAGTACTGGTATTAAAGGAGTGGGGCATCGCCATTTTTTCTTGATTGGATCATTTGAGCTGGGAAGACACCCTACCCCTCCCCCACAAAATTTCAGCCACACCATCTGGGGGCAGCCTACATAAAAGAAGGAATCTTTGCTTTTTGCCTGTTTGCCCTCACTCTTGCTGGTAAGTCAATCTACCCTGCTGCTGAGGCATCCCTTCCCTGGTATTAGAACCTACTTCTTTGGGATTCACACAGACTGTGAAGGCCAGCTGAGCCACTCAGCCTTGTGTACTGAGCAACTTTTAGATTCTTGGCAGACAGCCATTGCTGGACTAGCCAGGCCACAGTCTGGAAGCCACTCTAATAAGCCCCATATATGTTCATTCATTCGATCAGCTCTGTCTCTCTAGAGAACCCTAATCTACAGTCATTACTCCCACACCCACACTGGCTAGGTATGCTTACGTCCTGGCACATTCTATCCACATTAGGGATGTTTGCTGATCACTAGTGCATAACATGGGCAAGGAAAACACTGGCAGACTGTCTTCTGCTTTGCCCCGGCTCACCAGGGTTCAGCACTCTTCCATTCTCCAGGAACACGAGAGAATAGGGAGCAAGGAAGGGAGGCTGCAGATGTGGGCTCCACCAGCTCCTGCCTGGGGTGCCCGCCAGCTCCTGCCTGGGGTGCCCGCCAGCTCCTGCCAGGGGTACCCGCCAGCTCCTGCCAGGGGTGCCCACCAGCTCCTGCCAGGGGTGCCCGCCAGCTCCTGCCTGGGGTGCCCGCCAGCTCCTGCCTGGGGTGCCCGCCAGCTCCTGCCAGGGTGCCCGTCAGCTCCTGCCAGGGGTGCCCACCAGCACAATGATAGTGTAATGGGGGAACCACAGGGGAATATGGGCCTGGAGAGTATCTTCTTGGCCTTCCTTCTCTGGTCCTACAGCCCTAGAACAGGTAGACAGGACCCTCACCTATTCAGGTTTTTCTGCATGCCAGGTCAGTGCAGAGCTGGGGGCTTTGCTGTCACATCTGTGTCCACACACTCCAAGGGGCATTAGTTATTGCCCAAGGAGACATGAAAATCCAAGATGAGAAGACTAGAGCTCACAGGCAATGCCCTCTCCATCTCCACAGCTCTGTGCCTTAAGCCAGGCATGCTTGTCTGACTGCTGGGGAGAAGCCTCTGTCTCTGTGGAACCCGAAGCCTTACCCCGTCCATCTCAGCCTCTCTCTGAACTTACATTCAGGTTGTACAGCCCACAGCCTGCCCAACCGCACATGACAAGGCTGAAGGCATCCTCTGAGTCCTGCAGCAAGCTGAGAATTCTACCCTCTCAACTCTGGAATGCAGCCCGTTCCTTCTGTGGCACTCTGGGTGTCCCACTGGTAAACCAGTTAACTGCATGGACTGCCCCTCTACTCCTGCTCCCAGTGTGAAGCAAGCCTTGCTCAGACCCAGTCTGCACAGCTGCTCATTTGCCTACTCTTGCTGGTGCTTGGTGTGAGCTAATCTTATGTTTTCAGTCTAAACTTGAGTGGTTAAGAGATCTTTAAGACAAAGTGCCTCTAAGCCCTGCTTGAACAGATACGTGGCCAATACTTAATAAAGCTTGCTACAAATTTGGCTCAAACATTGTGGTCTTATTTTTCTCAACCGGTGGGATGAGGACTAGGCTTTCCCAAGTACCCCCCAGTCCCATGCTCTGCCTCAGTACCCACCCTTCCTGCCAGCTGGAAATCTCCCCTCCAGCTGAGAGAATACTCTAGGGATTCTGCAGTTTCTCCTCGGTTTCTCCCACCTCAGGAACATGGCTCCCTTCTGAGCTGTCCTGTCCCCACCCGTCAGGTCCTGTGGCTCCACTTCTTCAGTTACCTTCCTCCCTTCTGCCTATTTCCCAGTAAGGCCGGCTGGAGTACCACGTCAGAGACAGAGCTCAACCAGACAAAGCCAGAATCGAATCTGGCTTCCCAGGGGTGGCAAGGGGCCCATGAGCCCCGGTGGGTGGGGGGCCATCAGGGCCAAACAGGAACCCTGCCTTTGGCTTCTGCCCATCCATGCCTGCCACCATCCCCCAACCCCAGTCCAGTTCCTTGCCAGTATCTCATCGCCCTCTGCAAAGGTTTACAACCAGTGGCCCATAAAACATTTTGTTTGGCCCGCCATAGCTTTTCAAAGTTTTAGTTAACTGCTGACATTAAAAAAAAAAAAAAACAAAAAAACAAAACAAAACCAGAAAATTCTGCTTAAGAATCCAGCATTCTAGTTTCTTTTGAAAAGTGAGCTCTGGTACCAGTTCCTCCGAGGCGGCACCAGCTACAGCCAGTATCAGCTGCTCCTTTGAGCGGGGCTTCTGTTCTTCCTCCTGATGTCCTACGCCTCCTGGGAGCAACTGCCATACACGCTGAGTGGCTTCTGACTACATCCTTGCGAGGCTGTTCTTCCAGAGGAGCAGCCTGTCTCTGCTGAGGCTGTCCTGACCCCCTTTTCACTGCCTCAGGCCTCAGCACAGGTGGGCAGGCAGCGCAGGGCAAGCAGGAAGACAGGGTGGAGAATGTCAGTCAAGAGCCACACCTCCAGCCTCTCTAAAAAGAATTTTCCAGCAGCATCGCAGGGTCTATCTGTGTTCTGTCTTGGGCCTGTCCCTGGGAAGCAGGGTGCTGAAGACATAGACTGGCTGGCTACTCCTTCAGGCCTCTCTGCATCCTCTTGAGCTGGGCCTAAGGCCTGAGGTTTCCTGAGCTGAGCAGCATTGAGGTCTAAAAGCTTCCTTACAATTTAGCTCTCAGCCAAACGTGCACCACGGAGTGGCTGTTTTATCGCAGTCCAACATGACGTTGAGAACAGTGCAGGGGGCCCCTCCTATAGACAGTGCCGTGCGGGAATCCACCCGGTACTTCACAGTGTTCAGGCCTCCCTCCCGGTCCACCTTGAACTGTTCCTGGAAAGAAAAGGAGAGAACATGAACCTACGCTTTATGGTGCCAGCTGCTCACTTGTCTATATTAAGAGAGAAGAAGCCAAAGCTGGCACATTGCCCACCTGTACCCCCTCAGTAAGGAGAACAGACTTTTTTTTTGGTTTTTCAAAACAGGGTTTCTCTGTGTAGCCCTGGCTGTCCTGGAACTCACTCTGTAGACCAGGCTGGCCTCGAACTCAGAAATCCACCTGCCTCTGCCTCCCAAGTGCTGGGATTAAAGGCGTGTGCCACCATGGCCCGGTGAACACAGACTTCTATAATACAGATAATACAGCTACAAGACAGGGGTTCTGGTGCATGGGCTAAGCCTTCCCACCCCAACCTGCATGGACTCAGGTCTGGGCTGATCCATGGTGTCCAGATACACACAGCAGCCACCAAACAGAACAAAGTGCTATGGAGAATGCCCAGCACGGGGGAGTGGCACCATTTGGGTCAAAGAGGAACTTGGTGAAATGATCAGGCCTATTGGTTCCTACCTATCCATCACCACTCACTGAGGAGACTAGCCAGCACCTGTTTTTGAGCCGCAATGCGTTTCTGGTCCCTCTTCCGCCAGGCCGGGTCATGCAAGTGGCGAAATGTCTGGTACCCAGTTGTGATTCCCGAGGGGCGGAAAAGCTAAGGAGAAGAAAGGATGCAGGCGTCAGGCTGCCTCTCTTGTAGTCTTGGCCCTTATCACTAACTCCTCCTCTGGGACCCACTGGCTGCCTCGGGCAGAGGCTCTTAGGAGCCATCCTGTAGGAAAGGAGACTAGCAGAGAGCACAGAACTGGTTAGATGAGGCCCAGAGTCAGGGTAAAGGCAGGGATCAGAACCGGGGGGACCCCAATAATTTTGATGCCACAATAAAGGGAACCCCAGGACCACCGTGTAAGCCAGGGCCAGGCAGAGCCAGGGGGAGCCTTACCTGGAGGCCAGCTCCTTTGATGCGCCGGTAGAATTCGTCATCCTCTCGGCCCCAGCCCCAAAAGCGGTTGGACATTCCGTTGCACTGACACAAAGACAGGCAGTGTCTGTCACATGCCCCCTCCTCCCAGGGGTGCACTTTGATCTCCTACTGCTCGGGAGAACCAAGTATGAGCCCAGCCAACCAGGCCCCCTTTCTTCTTCCTGCCCTGACTGTTCTGAGTGAACACAGGGTGCTGCGAGGTCCCTTCACTCCTGCAGTGGGAATGCGGTGCCTAGGGGAGGCTCGGCACATCTTAGTTCCGCCCTGCTTTGAACAGGAACTGGACAGGTATTTGATTAGTGTCTCAAGTGTCAGCTCTCTTCAGAGGGCAAAAATGCCAACTGCTACTTTTTGCTTTCCTCTCAATTTCATTTCTCCTGAGGTGGCTCTGCCCAGGTCTCCTCTTGTGTTTGAGGGACAACTGGCTCTTTTACACTCTTGATTGGCATCTGCTCAGGGGCTTTGTTTACAAAACTGGCTTCAGCCATGGAGGACAGAGAAAAGTCACTCTGGTCCTCTCACCCACCTGTGCCCCTGGGTCCCATCAAGAGCCAGTGTGCTTTAGTTTGGGACTCCTGTCTAGACTTCTGGGGAGGGAGGGGCTCCATCTCCCCCCAACCAGGCCACATTTTACAGGCTGTGGCTACATAGCCTGCTCACACGAGCGGAGTGTAGAATAGCAGCACTGAGGCCTGGGGAGAGAAAGGAAGACCTGGTAACCTCGCAGGGAGCTCGCAGGGAGGGAGAGGTTCTGCAGGCTCTCCCATCCCTAGCTCCCTGTGGCCATCTGACACTGTGGTCCCAGCAGAGCTCTCCCTGGCTAATGTGCTCACTCCTGGTTCCCTCACAGGTCTCTGGCTGCTGCTGAGTCCCCTGTAAGGCTCTGGCAATGCTCCCTGTGCTGGGCCCCAGGAAGGCTGCTCTACCCTCCCAACTGCCTAGACCCACGACGGGGAGGATCCCCAGCACACCGCCGAGCTTGTGGGCTGGGTCTCACCAGCTGGTAGTGCTGCTTGGACAGCAGCAGAATGCCGCCCACATAGGTCTTGTAGTGGTAGAGAGGGTGGAGCTCTGGGGAGGCCACATGGAAGGGCCCAGCCTCCGGGAAGCCATAGTCCAGCTCCTCACTGAGAGGGAGCAGGTCCACATCATGCATGGCGATGTAGTCTGTGCTGTTGCTGCTCTCCAGGAAGCCCACATTGATGAGTGCTGCCCGATTGAACCTACACAGGATAAATAATGCAGGGTAGAGGAAGCAAGCTTGTCCATCAACCTAGCTCGGGCCCTGGCTGCACATGAGAGCTTCTTCGCTGTCACCACCCAGCACTGACTTCACCGTGGAACACTGCCCCTCTGCTTGCTGCACAAGGGTTTATGCCAGAAACTGTTCAAAATACATGGAAGAAATAGCAGCAAGAAACAAATCCCTGTTCTCAAGCAAGCCAAGCCAGATACTGAGATGGAAACTGGCAGGGCAGGTGGGCAGGTGTTCTAGCTAGACAGGGCTGCCAGGAGGGCCAGAATGGCAGGCAGCATCTAAGGTGGAATTTGATGGCTCAAGGGAGTGGTCATCTGGAAGCTGGGAGACTAAGCTCCACACAGCGAGGGTAACTGCTAAGGCCAGCAAGAGCAGGTGCCGTGTGGCTCTAGTTAGCACACTGAGAACAGACCAGGGGACTGGATAGAAGCTGAAAGGCAAGAGGTGATGGTAGCCTGGCTTAAGGGGTCAGCAGAGAAAATGGTGAGAAGCAGGCAGATTCTAGATGTGCTTTGCTGATGGGCTGGATGTCATGACTAAGAGCAGGTCTTTGTCAAGAGAAGGTGAGGTCAAGCCCTTTGGCCTGCGTAACTAAAGTAGTTCCACTTCCTGAAATGGAAAAGAGGAGAAAGTAATCAGGTCTGAGGGGGCAGCAATCAGGAATTCAGCCACAATCCTGTTAAGCTCAGGCTGCCTCTGAGATCACTAAACGGAGCATCACAAAGGAGGCAGAAGATGCAGGGCTGGAGCTCAGAAAGAAGGAATGGCATTTCCAGGGACTTAATCCCACGAGATAGGATGGGATGGGATTCCCCAGGGAGAAGCCAAGGAGAGGGGAGTGCTGAGCTCTAGGGAACAGTGATCCGATGGTCTGAGAGACTGGGACACTGAAAACGAGGTGAGCAGGGGTGGCCACTGAGATGAGGGAAACCAGAAGTTAAGCAGAGGCTTTAGATAGAAAAGGATCTGCTTAGCAAATGGGACAGGACAAGAGCCTGGGATTATGGAAGTTGCCTGTGACCTCAGTGAGGGATGCTGCAGGTCATAGAGGAGATGTCTGTTGAAATAGTCTTGAAAATAGCTGGGTAGTGGCGGCGGCAGCAGCACACACCTTTAATTCCAGCCTTCAGGAGGCAGAGGTAGGGGGATCTCCTGTGAGTTCGAGGCCAGCCTGGTCTACAGAGTGTGTTCCAGGACAGCCAGGGCTACACAGAAAAACCCTATCTAGAAGAAAAAAAATCAAAAATAGAAAAGGAGGAGGAGGCGGAAGAGGAGAAGAAGAAGAAAAAGAAGGGGAGGGGAAGAAGAGGGGAAGAGAGACAGAGAGAGAGGAGACAGAGTGACAGACAGGGGGCACCCTGATAAAAGGAAAGGGACGGAAGAAAGAAGCAGGGACATATCAGACAGAGAACTCTTTTTCTTCTCTTCTCTTTCTTTCCTTTTTTGTTTTTAAAAAAAATAATTATTTATTTTATATGAGTACACTGTGGCTGTCTTCAGACACATCAGAAGAGGGCACTGGAATCCATTACAGATGGTTGTGAGCCACCATGTGGTTGCTGGGATTTGAACTCAGGACCTCTGGAAGAGCAGTCGGTGCTCTTAACCGCTGAGCTCTCTCTCCAGTCCTCTTTTTACCCCTTTGTCTTTGTGTTTTGTTTTTTAAGACAGGGTTTCTCTGTATAGCCTTGGCCATCTTGGAACTCGCTCTGTGGACCAGGCTGAGATCCACCTGCCTCTGTCTCTCCAGTGCTAGGATTAAAGGCAGGCCACCATCCCTGGCTCCCTCTTTTAAGGCATAAACTTAGTTACAGAGTGGCAAAGGACAAGTCGTAAGCCTAGGCGCTCTCCTTCCACCACGTGGGGTCACCAGGCTTGGAGGCAAACACCTTCACCTACTGAGTCGCCTTGCCTCCCAACTGTTGTCCGTTTAGAGGAGCGCTATCTTGGAGCAGCTATGTGCATGCTGATGTGAAGCTCTGAGAGGAAGAGCAAACTATGCAGAAGAGGGGCCCTGTGGCCAGAGCACTGTCCCTGAGAGAGGGAGAGGAGTCCCAGAAAACCTGGGACAGTGACTGCTGGGAGATGAGTGGAGACGGCAGGACTGAGGCAGTGCTCCTCCAGGGACCCTGCATTATTGCTTCTCAGGGTCCTCACTCAACATTCTACACCCAGTGATCTCTCTAAAGCAGGCTTTAGACCAGAGCCCACCCCAAAGACTCCCACTAGACCCAGTGAGAGTGGCCTACCTCCTCCTGCCATCTGGCCCTGACTCTCAGTAGCCCTTCCCAGGCCCAATCCCTGAGCAAGAAGAACAGGCGCTGGACGCCAAGGGCAAGGAGAGAGGCACTGGGATAAGTGGTGCAGGCTCAGGAGCTGCTCCTACCTGAAATGATCCACCTGGTTAAGCACATAGATGTGATGCTGGATCTTCTTCCTGCTTAGGAAGCGGTGCATGTGGGGCACAAAGACCAGCAGCTCCTCAAAGCGTTCCCGAAAGGGCACCAGCACTGCCAAGCGGTGAGGCCCCCATGATTCATCTTCTTCCCAGTGCTCAGGAGGTGGCTCTGGGGGACAAGCCCGGGGTGGACCCGAGGTCTCCTGCCCTTGTCCCCTGGTCACCTGGGCCATATCTCCAGAACAACTGAGCTGCAACCAGAGCAGGGAGAAGAAGACCAACAGGAGAAAGGCAATGAAGAGGTGGAAGACGGAGCATTTCCGGCGGAGGCTTCCAGGAAGCAACCTGGCCCTGAGGTAAGAGTGGGAAGGAGGTCAGGAGGACGGGGCTGAGGCCCTTTCAGGACCCTTCTCTGGTCTCTTCACATGTAGGCCCGAATGACTGGCCTCCTCTGAATGCTGAGGAGTTAGTGCAGAAGCAGTGCTTAATGTTTTTGTTCATGCTACTTCCACATGTGAGCAGTCCATTCACCTCTAAAGCCCAGCCTGTGCTGCCCACCAGGACTCTCTGAGACTATTCAGAGCTGTCAGGACTGCCCCAGTCATTCAATGACTTCTGGCACCCTGGTGGAGTCCCAGTGGAAGCACTCAGAGGAAGGGGCGGGTTCATTGTTTCCTATCTGTTTCTCCCTAGGGCAGTGTCTGGAGGTCCTGAGCAGTCCGAGGGGTTCCAGCTTAGAGAGATACAACCACTGACTTCCAAATTCCAAACTCATTCTTCAGAAAATCCACCCCAACAGAAATGTTACTTTGTTGTGCTGCTAAGGTGCCCAGAAAACTCCCCAAGAATGGGTGTGTGCTGACCTAAGCCCCAGGCAAAACAGCCAATAGTTAGTCTAGGAAGCTCAAAGCGACCCAACGAAAGGTCCAAAGGGATAGTGGCAGGTCACAGGATAGCCCATAGGGTGTGCTGAAGGAAGGTGGAAAGGGCAGGGCTAGGTCCCACACCTGTATTCTAATTTAAGAACCTGGACAGACACTGATATCTCAGTCACTGGGTGTCTAGGAAACTGCCCTTAAGTTTAACGATTATAAAACAACAAAATCCAAAAACAAACAAAAAACCACCCCAGGTGAAAAGCATTACACAGTGGCCAGAGTAGATTTTGAGTTCAAGGCCAAACTGGGTTACATAGTGAGACTATCTTGCAAACAGACAAAGAAGCAAAAAAGAAGCCGGGCAGTGGTGGCGCATGCCTTTAATCCCAGCACTTGGGAGGCAGAGGCAGGTGGATTTCTGAGTTTGAGGCCAGCCTGGTCTACAGAGTGAGTTCCAGGACAGCCAGGGCTACACAGAGAAACCCTGGCTCAAAAAACCAAAAAAAAAAAAAAAAAAAAAAAGAAGCAAAATAGAAACAGTGGAATTCACCTTTGCCCCCTCTGGAAGTTTCTGGGGACACCAGGAAAGGTGGTGAGAACCTAAGGAGGTCTCCTCTCCAGCTCCCCCTGCTCCTGCCCAAGCGACCAGCCGAGGAACCTTCTTCATAACTTCTAAGTGCCAAGAATCGGCTCTCAGGTCTTGTAGCTCCTAAGATCGCCTGTGATCATCTTGCCCACTGGTCCTCGCACTGTTCTTCACGGTCAACCCTACGGCTGTTCTGCCTCTGCTTGCAGGATTAATGCCCAAACCCTTAGTCTAACAGGCTCAATCCTCTGTCCAGGTGCTCTGTGATTTTGCCAAGTCTCCGGATTCTCACCACCGTTCACTGTCAATCGGGGTAACATGAGGCCTTCCCCCTTGCCACGCTCTTCCTGCTCCAGCCCATTCCCACCGCCCTTTTGTTTTATCTGCTGAGCAGTTTTCTACCTTTCTACTTTGGCTTTCAAGGCCAAAGACCCATGTCATACCCCTCACTGCTGACTGCTCCCGCCAAACTCCCTGCTTTGTGTTCCCAGGGTACCTGGCACTTCCCTCCTTACAGCCCTCACAGGAGACGGGCTGCACGATCCTCCTTTCAGAACATGTCACGTTTTTATCTGCGGCCTCAGGACCAGCCAGCCAGAAAAGAGCTTGTCAGCTGTGTTAGGAAAGAGTTAAAGCAGCCCAAGCATGCTTAAAGCATACACTGGAGCCACAGCCACTCCTACCTTTCTCTAAAGACACAACTGCAAATCTGGAAGCCAGCATCCCTGAAGCCAGGCCTAGGTCCCACATGCAGCTGAGAGGTTGCCTGGTAGGACTCCCCTCACAGGGCTTCTGACTTACCCCCCATCGTCCTGTAGTGATGGTTTCCACTGTAGAGCTGTAGAGCCCAGACCTGCAAATGGCTTGACTAGCCTGGAACCTTTACAGATTCTTTCTTGCACTCTGGGCTCTTTCTGGGAGTGGGACTGAGACTTACAAGATGAACAATGGGGAACAGACCTCCTTTGGGGAAATAAACAATGACCATTACCCAGGAGCAAGGCATGGATTGGACGGTCCATGTGCTTTCTTGTGCTGTTTCTTCAATTCAACCTTTTCTTTCTGTGAAGAACCTGTGCCCAAGGACACTCTCGTTCTTTGCTCTAAAGGCCAAAACCACTGAGGGTCCCAATTCTATCAGTAAGTGTTGATACAGAACACTGAAAACAGATACTGCTGGTGCCACCTGGTGGTAGTCTCCAGAACTGCAGTCCTGGATGCTCCCACACTCAGGTTCTCCTGGAAGATTTAGAAAGGGGATGGAGGGTCTCCCTTATCAATCACTGCCTAAGGTTAGTTGGGGATGCTTCAAACCCAAACAGGCTCATTCTAGAGCTTCTATGCAGTTACTACACTATTATATATTTGTCACATGGATCTTTGCCACTGTGTTAAAAGCATAGAAGGAACATCAATCTATTTTTCTGAGAACACAATAAGAGACAATTATCAGAATATAGCAATTCTCCTCTATAAACAGTCTTCACCATTCTTCAATGAGCCCTTCCAAGTAGATATTATGATACTCATTTCAGAGATGGAAAATCGAGGTCAGAAAAATTAAGTGGTCTAGTTCTGGCTACCATTGACCATGTTTCTATTATATTACTGTCACCTTTTAACACCAAATCGACAAAAACAAAAACAAATGAACAACACCTCCCCCCCAAAAAAACTGTGCCCACTAAATTCCAGAGCCTTATGACATCTAACATATGTGTCACTCATTAAATGAATATATACTAACATATGTTTGGAGAAAGAAAATGGGGGCAGGAAGCATATCTCAAACCTAAAGTGTAATACCCCTTAAATCTAGTAAGGAAAAATCACCTCCCCCATTCTGTCTCAGTGAGAAATATTTTAAACTCAGGTCTGTGCCAGACTCACACCTAACGCTCAAACTAAGCCCCACACAAGCACAGGAAATGAACTACTGGGTGTGTCTAGTATAAGACAGGCAATGGCTAACCAATCAGGAAGAGAACACAGGAAGCACTGTCTGGTGTGATCTTCCCGGCCAGCCGCAAAGTATGAGAGAGCATGAAGGCAAAGGATAGGACCTGAAGTCACATGGATATGACGGGGTAGACAGAAAGAAATAAAGACCCTCAGCGCCACAACACAGAGAGATCCGCTGTAAGAAGTGAACAGAACCAGCTGCTGTATGAAACCATAGATGAAAAAACACATAAAAGACACACGAGAGAAAGGGGCTAGCTAGATCAGTAGTTCTCAGCCTTCCTACTACTCCAGCCCTTTTATACAATTCCTCATGTTGTGGTGACCCCCCAACCATAAATTTTGTTGTTATTCCATACCTGTGATTTTGTTATTGTTACGAAGCGTAATGTAAACGTGTGATACACAACCCAAGGGGGTCGCGACCCACAGGTTGAGAACCACCGGACTAGCTCAAGGTCTAAACAAAAAGATCAATGGAGAGCAAGACAGAGACCCAGACACAGGGACGCGCAGAATAGAAGCTAATAGAAGAAGAGAGACATGCAGACAATGCCAACGACGCCCCTCAGAGAACCACAAGCACTCAGGGTGACCCCCAGAAACCCAGATGCGACGGCGTCGGGCTGCTAGATTCTGCAGCAGGCCGAGAAAGGAATGGCACCCAGGTGGACGCGGCTCCTGCCGGCTGCCGACGCTCACCTGCCATCCTCCCAAGGCAGCTGCGCCGCTTTCCTCCGGGAGGGCAACATCGTGGCGGGTAACAGCAGGACATGGGGCTCTGGCTCCCAGCCCCGCCGTCCGGCCTGCCCAGCCTACGCGGCGTCTCCGCCCCCGCCCCGCCCCCCGGTCCGCCTGGTCCGTCCTTCCGGCCGGGCCGGCTGCACCTCAGAGCCGCAGCCTATAAGGTTCTGCTGCCTGAAGGACCGATGGCGGGACCGAACTTCTCACTACCAACGAGGCCCCACTGGATATCACAAGAAAGGGAGCTCCCTCCCTTCACCCAGGTCAAAGGCCAGCAAACAAGCAAGAGTCTGGCTGGGACTAAACATGTACTCCAGAATAGCACATCTGGGATAAGGTACATCTTCCTCCTCTCCCCCCATACCCCCCAGTGAAGGCTGGCAGCATCGCAGCATTCCTACGGTCAGCCCAGCAGAGTAAGTGTGTTCACTTTGGAGCACAAGACCCAGCTCAGGATTCAGAGCTGATCTTGGAAGACTGACTGTGCTCCAAACACTGCTCTGATAATTCAACAACACTGAGGCAAGTCGATTTTTCTGTGACGGTTTCATAACTTGGGTATATAAATTGTTCTTATTCTGTATGGTCATTGTAGAAAACGAAAACCCATTTGGTGCAGTGCTTGGCATAGTCACACTATATAAATGCTGTCGTCCAATTTGAGAACTGAAAGAATGAATAGGAGACTGAGCTCCCTATTTGTGTAAATTTATCCACTCTCTTAACCTCATGTATTGCCACTTCCCACCTGGGAAAAAGAGGCAGTTATTAGACTTGATGTCTGCTCTTCTTTCAGGCAAAATTCAATATTCTAATAAGTACCTAACATTTATTTAGCTCTACTTTGTGTTACTCACTATTATTCTAAATTCTTTATTACTGTACTTTTATTCAGTCTTTACAAATAGGTATTATTCCCATTGTAAAGATGAAAGACCGGAGGCACAGGCAGGTCACTGGTTTGTCTACATTGTCTTTTTTCCAGCCACAATCTATGATCTTGCCAGACCTCATTATAGAAGGTTGTGAGCCACCATGTGGTTGCTGGGAATTGAACTCAGGGCCTCTGGAAGAGCAGTCAGTGCTCTCAACCTCTGAGCCATCTCTCCAGCCCCCAACGAGGCAGATCTAAAAGGCAGAAAACATAGCAAGGATGGAGCATGATGTTCACAGGTGGAGACTGATCTTGGAATGTGAGGCCCTGTGCCCACTGGAAGATGCTCGCATGCTCTCGTGCGCGCGCGCTCTCTCTCCCTCTCTCTCTCTCTCTCTCTCTTTCTCTCTCTCTCTCTCTCTCCCTCCCTCTCCTTCTCCCTCTCCTCTTCCTCCAGACAGGGTTTTTCTCTGTAATCCAGGCAGGCTGTCCTGGACTCACTTTGTAGACCAGGCTGGCCTCGAACTCACAGAGATACACCTGCCTCTGCCTCCTGAGTGCTGGGATTAAAGTTGGATACCACCACACACGCATGGCCTTGTTCCATTCTCTTAAGTCCATGTACCATCACACCCCCACCAAGAGTAACAGGCACAGGACAAGTCTTTCTTCCTTTTTTTTTTTTTTAAATTGGGAAACCAATGTAACAAACCCACATTCATTGAAAATAAATTCAGTAACTAAGACTCTGTAGGCTCTGTCTCCAACCAGCACCAAAGTCTGTTTGGTTTGATACCAGTTGCACAAGCCCCAGAAAGGACAATTGTAAGAAACTAAAATCAACTTCTGGGCCCCTTTCGTGCACTGCAACCCCTCCATTCTCTTAACCCTAGATTAGCAGGCTGGTTCTAAGCCAAAGGCAAGAAAAGCAAGGTTTCTGGAATAGCAAGGAGCCACTGATACACCCTGACCTGCTCAAAATCCCACAGAAACAAAGGAAGACAGAAGGAAAATCAGCTTGCTGGCCCACCCACTTCCCTCCCGAAACCTACCCCAGACAGCAGCCTCACATCCCTCATCAGTAACACTGAGATTCTGAGACACCAAGGGCATTGCCAGCCCCTGAGTGATTACTGCAAAAGGTCCAGAGATGGAGGTGGGAAGGGCCTGTCCCACCACAGGCTCAGCATTAGCCAGCAAGGTTGCTGTCCTCCACTTGAGCCCGAGGAATGGGGCATGCTTGCAGTCCCTCTCTCCTCCAGAACATCTACGGCTGAAAACCAGTCCTCCTCCCAGAGAGGAATTGGTTTCAGGTCCTTTTCCCACAGTCTGGAAGAAAGATTGCCTATAAGGCTTGGGACAGCTACACCAACTTCTTGGCTTCAAAAAAGCTCTTGAGGTGCCGCATCTGCCAGACACCAATGGCCACGAGGATGAGAGTCTGCAGGATGGACCACCACAGCACTCGCTGGTTGGTGCTTTCGCTGGTTTGTCTGAAGCGCTCCTCTCGCCACTGTAGGGAAAGAAATGGCAAGTTTTAGTAGTCCAAGGCTGCTGGAAGCGTTGTGTTCCCAGCTTACGAAGATGCCCCAGGGCCACCCACTCTGCCCAAAGTATGCCCAAATGCCTGCGGGGACTACCTTCATCGGCAGCAGTCAGATGACTGCTGGCAGACTAATACATTTCTCCTAAGTCTGTCCATTTGTCAGATACAGTTCTCATTTGACCCTTCCTGATACCTAGAGAGTGGTGGGGACAACTCCAAGTAACAGTGGTGTCCTGGAGCGCTCAGTGAGGACTTCTGTCCAGGTCTTTCAATCTACTCTTTAAAGATCACATGTGTCATATATTCAGAATGCAAACTGGTGGGCTGGAGGTGGTTTGTTTGGTTCACAGTTTTTCTGTTTGTGCTTTTTTTCTTTCTTTATGATGATACAATTTCATATCAGGCAGTGGTGGTGCACGCCTTTAATCCCAACACTCTGGAGGCAGAAGCAGGTGAAATCTCTGTGAGTTCGAGGCCAGCCTGGCCTACAAAGCAAGTTCCTGGATACAGAGAAACCCTGTCTCAAACTAAAAAAAAAAAAAAAAAAAAAAAAAGGAGGAGGGGGTAAGGGGAGCTAAAACTGCAGGCACTGTACAGTTTTCCCTGTTTAGAAGGGTCACTACCCATCAACCCATCAACTACAATTCATTCATGACACCTGTCTGGTTCCCGGTTGCAAAAAACTCAGAGGCTTTAGATTCTGGGGGCACCCAGAACCTTTAAAACTGCTCCAAGGTGCTGGTATTAATTATCATGCTGTTCTCCTGTTTGTCACTGTGATTTACTGTGATGCCAGGCTCTTACGAGGCTCAATTACAAATGGACTCTGTAACACACAGTCACCTTTTAGACCCACACTCTGGCATAGGTAAATGCCCAGGGCTTCCATCATGAAGCCCTCCTGCAACTCCTGGCTGCAAAGCGTGCTAGCGGCTGGCCAAGCACTCACCCGCTGGTAGTCCTGCTCCTTCTGGATCTGCTCCACTTGCTCCACGAGCTGTCGGACTCTCAGCTGCAGCTCACTCAGCTTGTCTTTGGCAGCAATTTCTGCATAGTCGTTCGCATGTTCACCCACTTGGATGTCAAGGTGAACTCTCTGGGGATGGAAGAGTGAGAAGAGAGTGAGGCAGGCCCACTGCCTTTGAATGCCCGACTGGCAGCTGATCTCTCTACTGTTTTGTTTTTTTTTTTAATTCAGCTCACATACTGAGACCCACTCAATGCTATGGGGCTCCAGGCATACCAGCAAAAATATTAAGTTTGGGCTAATGCTCTATCCGATGTTCATACAGTTTGTTCTTTGTAACGGTGGCTCCCGAAGATCAGCAAAACTTCAAAAAGCAAAAACACAGATTCAAAAAACATACATCTGTTTGTACTGGGTATGAAGACTTTTTGTTCATTCTCTAGATCAATTCATATGCCATATATACCACTAACATTGCATTAGGGGTTATAAGTAATCTAGAGATGATAGAGTATACAGCAGGATATGTATGCATTGTATGAAGGCACACTATTAAGATCACAGGGAATGGTTATAGAAACTGATCAGCCACTATGCCCTGTATGTCCACTGGAAATCCAATGGCTTTAAAAAATACAAAATCCAGTACCTGCCACACTCATAGTACAAGTCCCCAGTCCTAAGCAGGGTACACTGCCTGAAAGCCTTTGGTCACCCATGGATCTACTTACCAGCATCCCTCCAGCAAAGAGGGAGAACTTGGTGGAATTTGAGTGAAGACAGATCTGGTGCTCACCAGGGGTGTGAGAGGTGAATGTGAACCTGCCCTCAGAGCCATACTGCCGGGCCAGGATGACCTATAGATAAGAGGGAGGATTTTAGTCAGTGATGCTGCTGAGAGGCTAGAAAAAAGTGGCAATAAAGGCTGATAAAGGCTCTAAGTACCACAAAAGTCTTCAAGTAGAGCCTTGGACATACCACAGCACTAAAGGATCCAAAGTTACTCAGCCAAAATTACAAAATGATAGCAGAGAACTATCTGGGGCAGGGATGAAAGATCTGACATCAGGCTGGCAAGTGACTTCTCCACAGAAGGAGTGCTCCATATCCACTGTTACCTCTCTCAGGGTTAGTAGCCCACACTGGCCTCTAAGGTGGAGCTGGCCTGCCTCTACCTTCCAGGGGCTGGGATTTACTGCAGGTTCTATCATGACCACCATGTTGCTGTTTTTTTTGTTTTTTAAATGTCTATTAATTTTTTAAAGTATTTTTTTTCCTTTATATGTGCAAAAGTTTTGCCTGCATGTATATCATATGTGCTCCACGTGCATGCCTATGAGTTGTTGGGAGCCAGAAACTGAACTCTGTTTCTGAACAAGAACTACAAATGTTTTTTGTTTTGGTTGAGACAAGGGTTTCTCTGTGTAGCATTGGCTGTCCTGAAACTCACTCTGTAGACCAGGCTGGCCTCAAACTCAGAGAGATCCGACTGCCTCTGCCTCCCAAGTGCTGGGATTAAAGGCAATGGGCCACCTTTAAGAGCATTTGTCTGACTGCAAGTGCTCTTAGTTGATGCTCAGCCATCTCTCCGGGCGCCTCGATAAAAGGTAACTTCTACAACTATTTTGATGGTTAGTGACAACAAAACTATTTTTGCCTTTTGTCTTTAAAACATTATTTGTCAAAACTGAAAGGTGCCCCTCTTTGAAAGTGCTCCGTTTTATGAAATTAAGGCCTAAATAATAACCTTAGCATTAGCAACTTTGATAGTCATCACTGCAATTAATACACTTATTGCTAGAGTAAGTGAGCTTCCATTTCACAGGCTAGGGAAGTGGTTCAAGGCCAGTAACTGAACTGGGGGAGTCACTCAGTGCTAAGTTGAGAACAGGACCTGCCCAAGTTCGTAGAGAAGATCCGGCATTTTCCCACACCACCAACTGACTTTCTCCATCGAACAAATAGGAAACTAACAAAGAAGTACTGGGACGGTTAAAGGCCATCTCACCTTGTCCTCGGGGTCTTTTACCTCCACGAACATGCCAAGCCCAGGGGTGGCGGGCTGGTACTCCTCCCGCTGTTTGTCATACAGCTGCGTCCGGTAATTTCCTGGAGACGGGCGGAAAAGGGAAGATGAGAAGAGCTCGAAGAGGTGCCGGGTTCGAGGCCAAAGAACCAGTGCCAGGCTAGCCACCCGGAACGGGTCGCATTCCCCCGCCCCAGTACCACTGACTTGTCCCAAACGCTTCCCTTCTCCCCCGCACCAATGACCATGGTCTCGTCCGGAATCTCCTCAATGAAGCACTTCTTCTCTGTCTCTCCAATGTGGAAATAGAGCGCGTCTCCGCGGACTACAAGCCACAGCAGTAGCAGGAAGGCCCGCATCCCTCTCCCCAACAAGAGTCCGGGTGAGGTTCCAACAACTCGCACGCCTCGCACCGCGGCCATCTTGCCCTACCTGCATGCGCAGGCGCAGACTGCCGAGCCACGTAGCCCAGCGGAGGCCATCGCAGTGCCTGCTGGGACTGCGAGTTCCGCCGTATGGACTACAAGTCCCTAGATACACCCCGCCTCCGCGCGGCAATACCTGATTGGGGCCGGTTTTTTCGGGACGCGGATTGGGGTCTCCAAAATGGAAGGATTTTCTTTGATTTAGCCAAATCGCGAGGTGACTGATAATGGTCGTCAGCTTGCGCAACGAATATAAGCGGAGGCAAGATTCGAACTTGTTTCACCCAATAGTATCTCCCTCTTCCCCATCCTCATCCCTTTTTACTTTTGTTTGTTTTGAGACAGGGTCTTGCTGTGTAGCTTTGCCTTTCTGGAACTTAAGATGCAAACTCCGCTGGCCTGAAATTTGTAGGGATCTTCCAGTCTCTGACTCTCAAGTGTTGGGATATAAGCATGCAACACTATGTTCAGCCATTCTACTCTCGGTTACCGTTCGCGTGGTCTATTCTTTCCCACTCCTATCTTTTAAGTGTATTTATGTCTTTATTACTTTATTTATATTCAAAAATGAACTTATGGGCAACATGTAATTAGATCATGCCTTTAAAAAGCCATTCTGCCGAGCTCTACCTTTTATTTATTTATCTATCTAGCTTTTTTTTTTTTTCCGGAGCTGAGAACCGAACCCAGGGCCTTGCGGTTGCCAGGCAAACGCTCTACCACTGAGCTAAATCCCCAAGCCCTATTTTTTAAAAATAGTTTTTAATTTAGTTTATTCGCATTATATGTTTAAAATTCCACATTCCTTTCTATATAGTTGCAGGTCAAAAATACTAAACAGTTTCACGGTTTGCTGAAATATGTTACATAATAGCTTGCCTAAATCTCTTAAAGAAACATTATTTTAAAAGTTCCAACAAACTCTTTTTTAAAAACTCCCAGCAATGGTTATATCTGAAATGTATCCAATTTAATTAATTATAAAAAGGTTAAAAACCAACATGACAGATTTTTGCTTTTCCCTCCTCATTAAAAACCCAGACAATGTATCATATCAAGAAAGTTCAAAAAGTTATAGCAGCTGCTATCTTAGTCACCCTTGGAATCACTGTCCCTTCTCATGGGTACAGGGCCCCCCACTGAGGACAGCAGCATGTCTTTGATGGGGTTCTTGGGATTCTCCTCCAGGTCTATGTTGATTGCTCCCGACTCAGACAGTTTCCACTCCAACTCATCTCTGGTCAGGTTCATGCCACATTACGCCAGAGGACCGATGAACTGTACCCTGATATCCCCTTCCTGGTAGAAGAACGCCATGGGGAGATTCCTGTCAGAGTAATTGGGTATGCAGGTCGTTGAAATGTTTTTGATAAATTTCACATTGGGAAACTTCCTGGTGAGTCTACTCAAGTGATGGTTTATCAAGGAGCAGAGGGGAATCCCTTGTTTGTACAGGTGTAAGACCACCCAAAAGCCCTCACCAGCTCTCCTAACTTCTTGAACATAATCCTTTCCCGGAGATCTCTAAAACTTCAAGTTTGTCCTTCAGCTGAGTTGCTTTCCATTGAGCTAACTTTGCTGCTGGTACATCTCCATAGCTCGTTCATCCTCCTCACTGAATTCATCTGTTAGACCCTGATCTGGACGAGATCCCCAGGAGAACTCTTAAGAATTGCTGACCCGATGCAGAGAAACAGTCTTTTATTGATCGCAAACCTTCTCACTGCGCGGTCAGAGGAGTGCAACCCAGTGTCCGGGGGGCTTGGCATTTTTATACAAGCATAATCAGGGATTCTTTGGATTTTAGGGTGACAGGGGGAGGTGACAAGGGATGTCATCTTTCAAACATGATATCGTTTGTTCAGGTAGTGGGGCGGAATCGCACAATTGGGAGGGGGAACTCTTCTTACCTGGGAAGTAACTTTATGGTGCTATCAGGAACTAGTGTGTTTTTATAAACTGGCCATAACTGTCTGTGGATGCTTGGCTACCCTCCTCTCATGGCCCAAATGTGGGGCATTTATCTCTTCAAGGATGTTTGTTTGGTCTTCGATCTTCCCAAGGACAGGTGCCAACTGCACTGGGAAGCGCTTAGCTATCTATTAGAGTGCCAGCCTCGGCCTCAGCTACACCAGTGTGTGTGTGTGTGTGTGTGATTCCTAAGCCTTAATAATTTGTTGCTCCAGAGAGGGGGGTGTCATTTTGAAAACTGGGATAACAATATTTTGGGCCAGAACGGACCCTCTCTGCAAGGCCGGGAAGGGAAGGGAAGCTCCGTGTTGGGGGGAAGGGGGGAAGGAGGGAAGGGGGGGAGTTCTGCAAGGGGCTTGAAAGAGCAGAGGCAAGCTTCCTGCACCTCTTCAATCCTCATCCTCCTCCAGCTCTTCCAGAGTCATGTCTTCCTATGTGTTCACCACTGACCACTGGAGGAGCAGCTCCTCCTTTTCCACTTCCTCCTCCTCCAGCTCTTTCAGGCTCCCCTGAGGGGAAAGGAGGCCCTTTTTACATAGGATGTCATTCCACTTGGGGTCCTGCTTCTTCCCTCCAGTCACTCCAAGCTCTACCTTTTAATTGTAGAGTTTATGCCACTTACATTTAATTTAATCATTAATAAGATTTATAGCTATCATTGGTTTTTTGGGTTTTTTTGTTTTTGTTTTTATTTTATTATTATTATTATTATTATTATTATTATTATTATTATTATTATTTTTTTTTGTTTTTTTCGAGACAGGGTTTCTCTGTGTAGCCCTGGCTGTCCTGGAACTCACTCTGTAGACCAGGCTGGCCTCGAACTCAGAAATTCACCTGCCTCTACCTCCCAAGTGCTTGGTTTAAAGGCGTGTGCCACCTCTGCCCGGCTTATAGCTATCATTGTGTTGTTTATGTTTGTCTTGTTCTTCACCAATACCTTTATTTTTTTTTTGATACACTCTTTTAACTATGTAGCCCTGGCCAGCTCAGACCTTGTGTAGACCAGACTGGCCTTCTTGACCTCATAGAGCTCTGTCTACCTCTGCCTCCCTAGTGCTGGGATTAACTTAATCTCTTCATGCTTGTAGGGTTGATAAAGGATATACAACCCTCTCTCTAGGCTTTAGATTGATGGAGATAAGGAAAGCCCGCACAAGAAGAAGAGGGAGTCCCATATTGTAGCTCAGACAAGAGTGAATGGAAAATTTACTGAACGGGCTGATAGTGCAGAGAGATTTCATAGAGCAGGAGATCCAGAGGGCACCACAGAAATGCTGAGGAGGAGAAACAGCAGGAAAGCTAGATCTGATCCCCCTTTGGGCATCTGGAGTACAGGAGGGCAAAAAACCTAATTGCCAATGCCATTAGCCATCTCCTCGATGAAGCCCTTGTACAGACTGTAGAGCTCAGACAATCCCCTTTATAATCCACGAGAACCAGCAGCTACAGTAGCAGAAGTGGCAGGGTCAGTCTGATCTGCCAACTTTATCCCCTACGCTTCCAGTCCTGTAGCCCATCCCTATCAGCTGCCTCTTTAGGGGCAGCAGTGTTAGTGCAGCTTCTCACTCTCCTTCAGGGATGCTTTCTCAGCCCCACCGCAGATAACAAACAAACAAACAAACAAAAATCGAAACAAAACAAACAAAAAACCACAGTAAAGAAAAAGCTGTTCAGGCTTCTTGCTAACGTGGTAAAGACTTCAGCAGGGAAGAAGTTGTCCTATAAAGTCTGTGTGGTAACTGTCTCAAACAGGAATTAAAATGGTAGGGACTGGAGCAAGTTTGTGATCTGAACGTGGAGGGCCTTAGCTTTGGAGTGGGCAGATGGGCTTGTGCTAAAAGAACTGCAGAAATAGGGACTGGAGAGATGGCAGTGGTTAAGAGCACTGACTGCTCTTCCAGAGGTCCTGAGCTCAATTCCCAGCAACCACATGGTAGATACCATCTACAGTGGTATCTGCTGCCCTATTCTGGCATGCAGGCATATATGCAGATAGAGCACTCATTAAAAACAAAACAAAAACAAACAAACACACCCTGCAGAAATATGAAAGTGTAAAAGAAGAAATTCCTCATCTAGAGAACTAAAAGCAGCAGTTGTGGATGATCTTGGAGGTGTAAGAAGGTGGTAAAAATGTAGTTGGAATAGACAATGGGGTTTGTATTCTGTAAGACTTGGGCATGGTGGCTTCTGCCTTTAAACCCGGTCCTAGAGACACAGAGGCCGGTGGATTTCTGTGAGTTCAAGGCCATCCTGGTCTACACAGTAAGTTTCAGGCCATCCAAGGCTACACAGTGAGGCCTTGTGTCAAAATTAATTAATTATTAATATTATAAATATTATTATTAATTAATCATTAAGCATTAATTAATAGAGCCAACTAGTGGAGGTGCACACCTTTAATCCCAGCACTCAGCAGGCAGAGACAAGCAGGTCTCTGAGTTTGAAGCTAGCCTGGTCTACAGAGTGAGTTCCAGAACAGCCAGGGCGACACAGAGAAACCCGGTCTTCAACAAAACTAACTAAACAAACAAACAAAGTAAGTTAAGTAAGCATCCTCATAGCAGCTTTGAAATTGCCCCAAAGCTAAGCGAAAGTGTTCCCTATAGCTAGCATTGGAAATGTCGCTCGCAAACTTATTTGTTTGAACACAATCTGTAAAAGTTGTGGCCCTTCGGACACAGTGGCCTAACAGAAGTGGATCTCAGGGGCAGGCCTTGACAGCGATGCTGGTAGTCTTTGCTCTTAGTCACAGCCCACATTCCACATTCCCTGATCTGCTCACACACCTGCAACTTTGCTAGAGCTGTCCCATTTGCTCTGCCTTCCTTGTCCTGATGAACCGCATCCTATGGACTGTGACCCAACACGGACCTCTCTTCCCTTAAGTTGCTAGGTATTTGGTAGGCATTTGGCCACAGAGATGTAAAAGTCACTGAGACAGTGTCCATCAAAGAATGGCTAAAGGGGCTGCAGAGACGACTCAGTGGTTAAGAGCATTTGTTGCTCTTACAGAGGACCCAAGTTCAATACCAAGCACCTCTACATGGTGATTCAAAACCAACTGTAAGTTCAGTTCTAGGGGATCTAGCACCTCCTTCTGACTTCTTCAGTCACCAGGCATGCATGTGGTACACATACACACATGCAAGCAAAACACCCAAACACAGAAAATAAGTCCAAAGGGGAAAAAAATTAAATCTTATTTATATGAATACACTTTTCCTGTCTTCAGACACCCCAGAAGAGGGCATCAGATCCCATTACAGATGGTTGTGAGCCACCATGTGGTTGCTGGGAGTTGAACTCAGGACCTCTGGAAGAGCAGTCAGTGCTCTTAACCACTGAGCCATCTTCCCAGCCCCTCAAAGAACAACTTTTTAAAGAAAGTAAATGTCTAAACTTAAGGCAGGTTCTATGTACAATGAAATAGTATTCAGCTTTTAAAGGGAAGGAAGTTTTTTGGCACACAGTACAGTATGTGTGAACCTTGAGGACAATGTTGAGTAAAAGAAAGTAATCCCAAAAGATATATTCTACATGCATATGTGCAGATATAGACATATACTATATGCATTGACATAGATATACCATATGCATAGACAGACATATACTTCATGCATACGCATGGACATATACTATATGATATGCATATACTATATGCAAAGTATCTGGAGCAGTCAAGTTCACAGAGACAGACAGGGACATAGTAGCTGACAGGGCTCAGTGAAGTTGAGAGATGTTTTTTCCCAGAGTTGAAGTGTGAAATGACATGAGTTCTGAAAATATGTTGCACAAATGTGGATGTGTTTAATGCCATTGAACTAGAGACTGTAAGGTTAACATGGTTTGTCTGTTTTACCAGCCGTTTTTAAAAGCCTTAAGAGAAAGAAAGAGAAAAAAAGAAACACAGACAGGCTGGCTATTGTAACCAGATGAGCACTTGGGAAAAGATAACCTCAAAATCTTGAAGCTCACAGTGCCCTGGGAAGAGCAATAGACTCAGTCTCACAGTATAGACTTGAATTCACAATATAGACCCAAAAGTCAACAGAAAGCCATAGGCAGACAGTTGAGAATAAAGATGTTCTCACCCTAGTGCATAAGTGATAGTAAAGCTTCTCTCTCTCTCTCTCTCTCTCTCTCTCTCTCAAGATATATTTTATGTGTGTGTGTGAGTACACTGTTGCTGTCTTCAGACACACCAGAAGTGGGCATCAGATCCCATTACAAATGGTTGTGAGCCACCATGTGGTTGCTGGGAATTGAACTCAGGACCTCTGGAAGAGCAGTCAGTGCTCTAAACCACTGAGCCATCTCTCCAGCCCTGGAGAAACTTCTTAAGCTACACTTGGTGGTAATACTTTACTCCCCTAGGCTGGTTCTTAGCACTTATTTTAAAAACATTTTCTTCTTTATTTGGGGGAAAGGGCACACATGCTGTACTGCTCATGTGTAAGTCAGAGAGCAACATTTTGCTCTTTTCCTACCGGGGAGCCCTGGGGATCGAACTAAGGCTATCAATCTTGGGAGCAAGCCCCTCTACCTGCTGAAACATTCTGACACTTTCAAACTCGTTAACCGATTTAATCCTGGGTATACTGCTATGAAGTAGATCGGTAGGATTCTGATTTTTTTGAAGGGAAGCAGGATCAAACATTCTGCAAAGAGTATGGTAAGCACCTGTAGTCCCAGCTGCTCAAGAGGCTGAGGCAGGAGTGGGATTTGAGTTAGGAGTTCAGGCAACATAGTAAGATCCCGTTTCCAAAGGTCATCCCCTGACCAAAGACTCATTTAATTTCTTACTCTGGATCAGGTCTTTTGTTGTTGTTGTTGTTGTTTATTCATTTCCTGTGTCTAAGAGTTTTGCCTGCATGTATGTCTGGACACCACATGAGTTTCTGGTGCCCGCAAAGGCCAGAGGCCATTGGATCTTCTGGAATTGGAGTTACCAATAGTTGTGAGCTTTCATGTGGGTGTTAAGAAGTGACACTGTGGCTTCTGCAAGGGAAGCAAGTGACCTTAACCACTGTTCATCTCTACAGCACCGGAATCAGGGCTTTTAATGTGTGCTGGACACAGGAAATTGTAAAACATCTTTGTTAATTGCTAAAGATAGCAAGTGATGTTAATGCAGGGTTCTAAGATTGACAGGGAAAAGCCAGGCATTGTGGTGAACACCCTAAGATTGACAGGGAAAAACCTGGCATTGTTGTGAACGTCTTTAACGTCAGCACTCAGGAGGCAGAGGCAGGTGGATCTCGGTAAGTGGAAGCCAGCTTGGTCTACAGAGTGAGTTCCAGGACAGCCAGGGCTACACAGAGAGACCCTGTCTCAAAACAACAATAGCAGCACAAAATAAACAAACAAAACAAAAAACCACTCAGCTACCAGATCCCTACATTCCAGCAGTACAGTATTAGTTAGGGACAGTATTAGATTCCTATATTGGCAATGATTTTTTTTTTAAAGAAAAAAAAAATGACAAATCCAGATTTTAAACAAAAGTAAAAGAACTTTCGAATAGGGCTAGGCCTAGTGAGTCCTTGGAATCCCTGCACTCCATCGCTGAGGCAGGAAGCTTTGAGTCTGAGGTCAGCACGAGCTTTAAACTAGTTTAGACAAAAGCTGAAGAACATCCAGCGAGTTGGGGTTTCTGAAGCAGAAGTCCCTAGGGAAGTTCTCTCCTGGATCTATCTGGTCACCAGAGACAAAGACAATGACACAAAAGCTTGAGACATTAGGGGTGCTATCCACAGTCCTGAACAGAGAGTGGTCCTTGTTCTACAAACTATAGTAAAGGACCCTCCTTGTGTGTTGGGATTGGTTCTAATGCTTTGATTTCATCAGGAATCTGTGTGTCCAAACGCTGAAGGTCCTTGTCCAAAATTGGATTTTGATGGATCAATAAAGATGCCATCGGCCAATGGCTGAGCAAAGGGAGATGGGACGGGATCTTTAGATTCACATGGGCTAGGAACTGGGAAAAAGGAGAGAATCGGCATGATTTGGGGGTTGGGGAGGGGGAGGATGGGATGTAGGAGCTACAGGAGAGAAAGCCAACCAGCTAGGTTGCTAACCCGACTCTACCGAACTGGACTGCTGGTGCATCCGTGAAGTGTTTGCGAGTGGATTGAGCTGCCACTGCTAACCTGTGAACTGAACTGCCGATTTCCAGACGTCACAGATGGGAGTTGCTCCAGGGAACCTTTCTAACCAGGTCCACTTCCCCTGTATCCTTTCTTTCCTACTACCTCTGGTTGGCGGTGGGCTAGAGGGGAGGCTAAAGCATTTAAGAACTGTCATTAAAAATAGGTTTGGAAAAAAATTAAAGTTACACAGGTCAGCAGCAGCAGCTCTGTCCACTTCCAAACACTTCCTGGATACATCAGCAGTCCAGTTCGGTACAGTCGGGATAGCAAACATGAATCAGCAGCTGTGAAGACAGCCAGGCCTTAGCCTCAGCATGAGTCAGCAGAAGGGACGAAGGCCAACAGGAACCCCAGGAGAAGTTCTCGGCTGTGCCTCTCTCAGTGAAGTGAAGATCAATGAAGACATGAGACCCACAAGCATTGCACAGCTAGCTCTATAAGCAAGCCAAGCTTAGCCTCTGACACTCAGTCAAGTCCTAGTTCTAACCCCCCAAACATCACACGTCCTCCACGGGTCTTGCCTCAGCACGTGTGTCTGCCTCAGCTGAGATCACGCTGTCAGTCAGCCCGAGTCTGTGAAAGCAGCAAGAAACTGCGGCACACCACCAGAGGTTTTTTGGTGCAGTTTCTCTCTGTGGAGTCCCAACAAATGAGGCTCAACTACACAGTGTAAGGTGGACCAATATCAATACACGTGTGTCCTTATCAAAGAATCCTTTATCACGTGTCCTTTTGCCACCGACCGCCTCAGCCGGGTGTAGGGGGTCCCTGGGACGAGGGTTCTCGAAGACTAGGTGGGTAAGGATTCGGTGGTGACAAACAGAAACAAACACAAAAGCAGTTTGAATCTGAGTGTGTTTTGCAGCTCTCAAGCAAGGGTTTTTATGCGTAAAGAAACAAGTATCACAGCTCTTAGAAGGTGTATTCAGTAAAGCAATCATAAATATCATCATTATCTGGCACAGTAAGGCACAAAAATCATCCAGCTATTACAGTTCTGAAAGAATACATACAATAAAACAATCATGAGTAAAACAGATGGCATCATTGTTATTTGGCACAATAGAAACCACCCAAGTATTACAACTCTAAAAAAATCTATCCAGTGGGGCAATCATCCAAGGCTAGTGTCATATTTCCAAAAGCAGGTTAATAATTTTTTTGATCAGTTATTGTTTAACATCTAATACCTGATTTTTTATAAATCTTCAAAGTGTAAATTTAAACTATTTTAATTCTTTTTATTTAAAGCTTTACCACATACCAAAGCCCACCTCCAATAACACATGTGCAGCCATATGAAGTTTCATTATTGGGAAAGTTTTTATCTATCACAATACTATATAATTTTATAAATGATTTATAAAATAAAGCGCTGGTTTTCCCGGAGATCAGGTCATGGCTAGTGACCTCATCTCAAGGGGTGGTTTCTTACCCATTTTTCTCACTTAAGATCTTGGCCTAGGCTGGGAAGTGGTGGCGCACGCCTTTAATCCCAGCACTCGGGAGGCAGAGGCAGGTGGATTTCTGAGTTCGAGGCTAGCCTGGTCAGATAAATTGCCATGAGAACTACGGCTCAGTGTTTTGTTCCAGGTCAGAGTTCCACAACCAGTTCCAGGAGGCCTCCTTCCTTTGAAGTTTTTGCCTCAGTCTGTGGAACTGTCACACAGATTCTACTGGGGTAGGTGTGGCGCCGTTTCACGTGCTTGCTTTAGCAGAGCATCCTTTCACGTACGTCTGCTTCAGCGAAACGCTCCTTCGAGAGTCTGCCTTAGCAAAAACCATCCAACACAGCTGACTTTCCAAAGGACCCTTCCGCTTCACTTCATGACTATAACTTTGCTGCTGTCATAAATCATAATGTAAATATCTGTTTTCTGATAGGCTTAGGCAACCCCAAAGGGTTGCGACGCACAGGTTGAGAACCGCTGAAGCCGGCACTTGGTGGGGTAATCTTTTGTGCAGTGCGTAAAGGTTGTCTGTGTATTATTCAAATGCTCATTCATGTACCTGCAGAGATTTGAGTACAGGACTTTGTACTGTTATTTTTATGAAACATGACTTTGACTCGGTGTTTTGTAAACATCTTCTCTATCACCTTCTGATGGTTTAATAAAGAGCTGAAGAGCCTGGGCAAAGCAGGAGAAGAAAGGTAGGCTTCCGAGAAGAGCTAGGAACTCTGGGAAAGAGTCCCAGGCGGTAGATTCACCGGTCAGATGTGGAGGAAGAAGCGGATGAGGGGATTCAGGAGGTAATGAGCCACATGGCGGAATGTAGATTAGTATAAATGGGCCAATTGAAGTATAGGGCTAGTTGAGAACAAGCCTAAGCTAAGGCCAAGCTTTCATAACTAATAAAAGTATCTGTGTCATGACTCGAACAGCTGGTGGGTTAGAGACCTATGGTGATATCCACCCAGGCAGTGTCTTCTCCTTTCAGTCAATCTTTCTTGGGTGTGTCTTTTTGTAGGTTCCAGACACCCAAGTTGATGGTCGAGATTAACCACCATGACCCTTTATCTATTGCTACTCTCAGTGTAGGCACACTGACAAAAATCTTCCCGCACTGCTTTTCAACATTAATTGCCTCTGTAATTGATGTATTGGAGATGAAGGACTAAGCCCAACTTGTTGGGGCTACCAGAACTTAGACTTTTGCCTTAAACATGCCTGATAATAGACTGAAGCTACTGTGCCCAAGCTGAGGAAGCTGTGGAGCCGTGAGACTGGGAGAAGTTGGTCTGGAGCAAGAGTGGGGTCGAGGCACGTCCAACCTTGGAAATCTCATCCCGAGAGAGATCATCAGGAGTAGGACCATGCCCCCTTGCCACGGGGGGGCACATAGCCCTGTGGCCCGCTCACCTTTGCCTCACCTGAAGAGGTCACACAGCCATTAGCCAGGTTAAATATCTTTTCCACTGATAAGGTCGTGTCTGTCAGCATCTGGAATGCCTCATGCAAGTGAGGTGTCCCCAGCACCCTGGCCCTGGCCAATGATGTACACTCACCCCACAAAGGTTTAAATGACCTTTGTTCCCCACCCCCAGTTAAATGAGCTTCTCAATGAAACCTGCCTCCCAAGAGTCTGCTCTCTTCAGCTTATTTGCCACCTGAGGTCTCACTTTCCCTCTCAGGCTGCCTGCTGTGATTACAGATGGTCACACCATTAGGGAGATTGTGATGGTCACACCATTAGGGAGATTGTGATGGTCACACCACTACAGAGATTGAGGGTGGTCACACTATTAGGGAGATTGAGAATGGTCACACCACTATGGAGATTGAGGGCGGTCACACCATTAGGGACTAGACTGGGCAGCAAGGGGGAATGACACTATGGTGGTTTGAATATGGTTGACCAGGGAGTGGTACTGTTAGGAGGTGTGGCCTTGTTGGAGTAGGTGTGTCACTGTGGGTGTGGCCTTTAAGACTCTCATCCTAGCTGCCTGGAAGCCAGTCTTCTCTTACCTGCCTTCAGAACAAGAGATAGAACTCTCGGCTCCTCCTGCACCATGCCTGCCTGGATGCTGCCATGCTCTCATCTTGATGATAACGGACTGAACCTCTGAGCCTGTAAGCCAGCCCCAATTAAATGTCCTTATAAGAATTGCCGTGGTCATGGTGTCTCTTCACAGCAATGACACACTAAGACAGACACACCTTCACTTTTTTGGTTTTGTTTTGGTTTGTTTGTTTTGAGTCCATTGTTGTTGTTGTTGTTGTTTTGTGAGACAGGGTTTCTCTGTGTAAAAGCCATGGCTGTCCTAGAACTCACTTGTACACCAGGCTAGCCTCCCACCTTCACTTCTAAGTTAACATGTAAACACACACACACACACACACACACACACACACCACTTTAAACAGTTACAAAAGATGTAATTGTCATATATGTTTTCATATATACACATACATATGCCTGCACTTTAAATAAATTTTCTTCCAAGCTCTCAGAGCATTATAAGATGCTAATGAAACATGGAGGAAATGTCTGTCATAACTGCTCGTTCACAGTGAACACATAACACACTGTGGTGCTTCCTCACAATGGGGTGCTACTGGAATGAACTATTAATACCCACGCCAACCAGGATGACTTTCAAAATTATCGTGCTGAGGGAGGTAAGCCAGATAAAGTGGGACGTGTCCTGTGTAAACTAATCCATAGGAACCTCTTTTTTTTTTTTTTTAAGACAGGGTTTTTCCTTGTAGATCTAGACAGCCTGAAACAGGCTGGCCTTGAACTCAAGAGATTCACTGCCTCTGCCTCTGAGTGCTGGATTAAAGGCATATGCCACCACCACCAGGTACTTTGTGAACTATACTGTATGTTGTATACAAGGCACAAAATGTTCTGTAGAGACTGGAGCAGATGGGTTATTGCCTAAGAAGAGAGGCAGTGGAGACAGGGATTCCAGTAGGTGGCTTCATGGCTGAATTCTCATCAACAGCATGTGATTGAAAAGGTTACCTAGTCATTCCTCCGTGTGTCACTACACAACCTCCCTGATTCTTCCTTCCCATCTTGTAGTTGACTGAGGAGGACTTTTAGAACCCAGAAGAGGCAGAGCCACAAGGCAGAATGCTTAAATGACCTCATGAACAAACCCTTGTTCAACCAATGACTATGGCATGACTGAAAAAACCAAGGGGCTAAACCTTTGACATTTGAGTCCTGTTTGGACAGCAGTTATCAACACTGACTAATACATAGACAATTATCATTGTTCCCCCAAGAAGTTAACTGGCTGATCTCTTCAAAGTAAAGTTCCATACAGATTCGGGCTGAGTCCCAGAGACTCATATCATGCTCAGCAGCAGTGGACCAATCAACTTGGGAGACAGCCATGTTGCTGGGCCAGTAGTGTCAGTGAAATGGTTGGGGAAGCAGACAGTTTAATGGCACCAAAGGAGTCATATTGCCAACCAGTCTTTCAAGAATTTCTTTTGGGTTGGGCATGGTGGCACACGCCTGTAATGTCAGAGCGCCAGAGGCAGAGGCAGGCAGATCTCTGTTTGAGGTCATCTTGGTCTCATAGTGAGATACAGCTAGGAATAAATAGTGAGACACTGTAGTGACAATTTTGGAATTTCAGTTTCTTTAAAAAAAAAAACAAACAAAAAACCAGAAACTATATAAGAATGGCTTTAAAAAAATAAAAAAGATTTATTTATTTATTACGTATATACACCATTCTGCCTGCATATATGCCTAGGCCAGAAGAGGGCACCAGATCCCATCACAGATGGCTGTGAGCCGCCACATAGTTGCTGGGAATTGAACTCAGGACCTCTAGGAAGAGCAGTCAGTGCTCTTCACCGCTGAGCCATCTCTCCAGCCCCTGTTTTTGTTTTCATCCCTGGTTTTACCTGTTATGGGGCAGATAGTCCACAGCAGCTGACCATGATTTGCCTCATGCTCTTTCCTTTCCTCTCCATCCTCTCTCCTCTCTTATCTAGTGTTAGGGGTTGAAAGGATGAAGAAGGGTAGAAGAAGAACCCACAAAGCAGAAAGACCAGCTACAAGTGGCACCCAGACATGGGGCTAGGCAAAACAGGAAATTTGATTTGAAATACCATAGAAAATATGGCAGGGATTGAAGGAATGGAGAGTCCTGTTCAAGACATCTGCCAAAAAATAGTTGTGGCTGCTACTGTTCAGATATCCTCCAGAGGGCATTGCCTTCTTTTTCCCATATCCTGTTTTTGTTTGTTTGTGGTATTTTGTTGTTGCTGCTGGGATAATAACTGTGCAATGGGAAAAATTGCAGGTGGAAATGAAGAAGCTGGAAAAACAAAAAAAAATTGGCTGAAATGGAAAAACAGATGGGACCACTCTGCTCTTACTTCTGAAAGGGTTGCAGAATTGGTTGTGCAACTGGAAAAATTTCCGGTACGTGTGGAAGCACTTGGGAGGCAGGCAAGAAGCACCAGAAAAGGGGGCACAAAAAAGCTCAGCCCCAGTGACTGAGCAAGAGTGGGGGAGTTTCTCAGATGCAGGAAGAAGGAAAGGAACTACCAGAGGGCGGTGAGGCCAGAGAAAATCCGAAAAGCTGGGAGGACAATCTGATGAAACAGCCTGTTTCGAGGGTTATCTCAAGGTTACTGTGTTACCTGAGTGGGAGGAGGGCAGCCCAGGGTTACAAGATCACTATCAGCTTTGCCGGTAGCCATGCTGCACGTGTCAGTTAATGTATGCATATGAACTGCATACAGACTGCACACATCTGTATGGTGTGTAACAAGGTCCAGACCACATTTATAGATAGAATGGTGTCCTGTAGAAATGAGAGATCTAAGATGTTTTAAAGAAGATGTGAATTCAGATGGGATGCACTTGCCTTCTGTGAAACAAATTCTGAATGACTGGTCTACTCAGAATAGAATGATTCCCCAAGTCTGAAGGGGATTGGTAACAGCTGTACTAGAGGCCTATGTTGCAATGGTTAACGAGGTGGAGGGAACAGGCTGTGAATTTTGAACAGCAAACTAGGACCAGAGGAGAGAATATGGTCAAAGATCAGTTGCTGGGTGAAGGGTGGTGCTCTGATAGACAAGAACAGATGCAACTTGATGATGCTACTATAGAACAATGTTGATTCGTGGCTTTAAGAGCTTGGGACCAGCCGGGCAGTGGTGGCGAATGTCTTTAATCCCAGCACTTGGGAGGCAGAGGCAGAGGCAAGTGGATTTCTGAGTTCGAGGCCAGCCTGGTCTACAGAGTGAGTTCCAGGACAGCCAGGGCTACACAGAGAAACCCTGTCTCGAAAAAACAAAAACAAACAAACAAAAAAAAAGAACTTGAGATCAAGTTGAAGAGCCTAGGGATATGGGAGGAGGAAGCCAACTCATTTACAAAGACTTGTGTCTGAATGTAGCATGGAGTAAAATACAAACAGCAATCCACAAGATCTGAAGAAGCCTTCATTGATTTTTTACAGAGATTAGTCTCAGCTGTGAACAAAGTTGTATCAGGCCCTGACACAAGATCTTGATAGAGACCTTGGTATGTGAAAATGCAAATACCAGATGTAAAATAGTCTTTAGATCATTACAGACACAGGCAGTACCTATGGACAAGTGGATAGGATCGATATTGATTCTAACATGTACCATACTAACATCATAGGTCAAGCTATAGCTAGAAGTCTCTGATATTAAAATGCCCGATGTTTTAGTTGCAGGAAATATGGTCAGATATCAAAATGTCAGGTGCTTCAATCATGGGAAATGTGGTCTTTTGCAAAGAGACTGTGACCAAGCGGCTTATGGCCTCAGATCTCAAAATACTTGGTGCTTTAATTGTGGGAAATTTGGTCATTTGTAACAAAAGTGTGAACAAGGTGTCTCTAAGGGGAAAGGTTTTTCTAGATATAAATCAGAAAGAAGGCCTAGGCTTCTAGGGGTGTGCAGGTGATGTGGCAAGAGTTGCCTCAAAAGGGAGTGGAGCAGGGAGGTAAACAGCTAGCCATGTGGTGGGGGTTAGACCAGGAAGTCAAGTTGATTTAGATGAGCTGGTGGAGAGACTGCCCAGCAAAAGACCTACAGCTTTAAGCTATACGGAAGTCTCTGTGCATCATTTATACTTCAGGTGAGCCCTTGAAAGCTCTACAATATTTCCTGCAACAACTGCTAGAAATAATTTGTAAGCAGTTTCCTTAATCTGTTATTTATCACTACATGGATGACATTTTGTTGACTGATCCTGACACAGTTACTTTAGAGAAAATTTTTAAGGAAATGCAAAGAATTGTGCCATGGTGGGGGTTACAAGTTGCTCCTGAAAAAAAAAAAAAACCTTCAGGGTTTTTCTATTAATGCTTTGGTTACACAGTATATGAACAAAAAATACAAACACAAAAGGTACAGATCAGAAGAGACCAGTTTAAACTCTTAATGATTCTTGAAGATTAAGGGGAGATTTTAATTGGCTCTGGCCTACCATTGAATTAATTACTCAAAGAGTTAAGTAATTTGTTTCAAACAATACAATGAGATTCCAAGGTGATTAACAGCTGAAGCAGAGAGCTAACTCTGCTGAACAGAGACTGCAAGATGAATGTGTGGGTTACACATGGTCTTGTGTGCCATTTGTTCAGATGCTAAGTTCTGGGCCCCAAGATCAGATTGCAGTCTGAACATGGGCATTGTAGTGACCAACGTCTTGTAAAGAATGTTCCCCAATAATCACTGACAGAATAACAAAGGGCTGGAGCCTCTGACTAGGCAGGAGAGAGGAAGGCACGACTTGAGACTGAGTAGGGGGTCTCAGCTAGGGACCATGAAGAGAAGGAGAAAGAAGAGGACAGAAGATGTGTTGTGCCAAGAAGCGTTTGTAAATCCCCAAAACACCACTAAGGAGCCGATTCTGGTGCAATTGCATTAGAGTCTCTTTATTCAAGCTTGAGCTTGGGCTATGTACTGGCTGGTTTTGTGTATCAACTTGACACAAGCTCGAGTTATCACAGAGAAAAGAGCCTCCCTTGAGGAAATGCCTCCATGAGATCAAGTTGTAAGGCATTTTCTCAATTAGTGATCAAGAGGGGAGAGCCCCTAGTGAGTAGTGCCATCTGTGGGCTGGTAGTCTTGGGTTCTATAAGAAAGCAGGCTGAGCAAGTCAGGAGAAGCAAGCAAGGCAGTAAGGAACATCCCTCCATGCCCTCTGCATCAGCTCCTGCTTCCTGACCTGCTTGGTTCCAGTCCTGACTTCCTTTGCTGATGGACTCCAGCTTGTGTCAAGTTGACACAGAAAACCAGCCAGTACAACGAGCTTACTAATAAATTTCAGTGCTTTGTGTCTTTTATTCAGGAAATACACAGGCTAGAGTGGGCCAGCCACCTCCCATAAAATCATTACACTATTTGATTGCATTTTTGTTATTTTGCTTTCAACTCATTCTCCTATTTGGCTCATTATACCAAGATCGTATTGTGGAATGGATTTTCTTAGCACACAAACAAAGTTAAAAAAAAAAAAAGATTTTAAAAAGCTTCTGATTTAATCATAAAAGGTAGAATAAGGGGCAGGAGAGATGGCTCAGCAGTTAAGAGCACTGATTTCTTCCAGAAATCCTGACTTCAAATCCAAGCAACCACATGGTGGCTCACAACCATCTGTAATGGGATCCGATGCCTTCTTCTGGTGTGTCTGAAGACAGCTACAGTGTACTCACATAAATAATAAAGACTATATCAATTGTCAGAAGCAGACCTGGAAGAACTCTTGGTACCTTAGTACTAATGCTGAGATTATTACTTTATGAGTAATCAATGAAGATTGGCAAAGAACTTGTAGCAACTATTTGGGAGAAATTAACAAAACCTTAGCCACTAATCAGAAAAGTGATTATTTAATTGAAAATGTCCCTGTTTATAATTTCCCACTATACACAGCCTAGTAACTGAAACCCTGCCTACTCCTATTCTCCCTAGTAAATGGCTGTAGCCACATATATTTAACCAATATCTCTAAATCGGGGAACAATATTTATATAGCATCACTTGGTAATACATGAGGATCTGGAAGTCGTGGCAACCAGATCTCGGGGAATCAGTATTTAGTATTGAATACATGACTCACTGGACCAACCCCCAATATACAACATCTCAGACCACTAGATGGGTCACTGAATAGACTCATATTTATTTGTAGAATCTATTCACCTATTTTATTTTATTTATTTTAGACAGGGTTGCTCTCTGTAGCTCTGGCTATCTTGGAACTCACAGCAATCCACCTGCTTCTGTCTCCTGAAGGATGGAATCAAAGGTGTGTGGCACCATGCCCAGCTAACTGTAAGATTTATTCTTTATTCTCTAGTGTATATACCACGCCTCCCAAGCATACCACTGACCTGTTAGTTACTTAGTAGCCATCTCAGTTATTGATTGACTGTCATGGTATTAAAATAATAATTGTGCCCAAATAACTTTTATTTTACTGAATGGCCCCAGACACAATTACAATATGTTATTATAATTGTACTTTTGGTGTTGTTCTCTTACTTAATTTTCCCCCTAAATTACATCTCTGTGTTTGTGTTGTGTATATGCACCATGAATGTAGGTGTCCTCCTTCAGAGGCCAACGAGTCAGAGTCCCTTGAAGTTAGAGTTACAGGTTGTTAGGCATCCAATGTGGGTGGTGGGACTGGAACTCAGGTCCTCTACAAAAGCTGTATGTGCCCTTAACTACTGATCCATCTCTCCAACCTCTTACCTAATAAAAATATATACATACATTACCACAGTATTCATCCTAGGAAGCAACATTTTATACAGGTGGAGGGAATTTATACTGTACATGATTTCCGGCATCCACTGAGGTCTTGGTGTAGTCCTTAAAAGGCACTCTGAAAAAGCCATCAAAGCAGTGGCCAGCTCCTCCTTCCCGTGCCAACCTATGACTGAGGTCAGATGGCCCTGCAGGAGCTGTCAAAAATGGTGGCTCCTGTCAAAATGACAGCACCACGACATCCCCTCGGTCTGTAGCCATCGCTGGAGCTGTCCACGGTGGCTCATCACTTTTCCCACCTCAGCAGAAGCGGCCCTCAAGAGCTATCCATGGTGGCAAAACCTTTCCCGCCTCAGCCTACTTCTGCCATGAGGAGCTGTCCACAGTGGCGACATCTTCTTTCCTGCCTCAGCCTACAGTCTTGGTGAAAAAGCAGCGCAGGAGCTGTCCCACGGGAACTGTCCCCAATGGCTGCAGCACCTCCTCTCCAGTCTCCCCAAGCAGTCCCACAGAGATGGCGCCTCAGCAAAAGCCTGCTATGGCTGGGAAGGACTTCCCACCCTAACCCATGGGCCTGATGAAGGGAAAGGGGGAGTGAAAAAAAGACACCAATCCCTGAGTTTCCCACAGAAACTCACCAATCCCTGAGCTCCCCAAGCTCAGGACTTGAAATCCCACCAATCTTCAATCTGGAAATCTCTGCTCTGAGAAGCTCTTCCCCCTAAGAAATCCTATATAAGCCCTGCCCTTTGTTTAATTTCCTGCTGCCTGTTCCCTGGACCCTCCAATAAATTTCTTTCATGAGATTGGCTGCCTGGTGTGACTATCTCATTGGAAGAAGACAAGAAGCAGTGAAGAGAAGAGAGGAAGCAAGGAAGAGCAGGAGCAGGGCTGAGGCTCCTGAGCTCAGCGGGGGACACCCTCCCTGAGAACTGCAATGCTCTGCTGAGGAAGCTTCCTCTCAGAGCTGTGTGGTTCCTGGGCTCCCGTGTCTCAGGACACCTGCCAGCTGAGCAGAAACACTTGGAATGGCAAAAGATGGCTGCATGTTCTAGAAATCAAACCTGCTAATCTGTTTCAACATCATGAAATTGGAGTTCTTATCAGAATAAGTTTTTCAGAATGCTCTGTCACTTCCCTCCATGGTACAAAGCACTGAGCCTAGGGCTTCCTGCATAGGATAATAGGCAAGTACTCTGTCATGGTTGGGGACTTTTCTATGCCGTCCTTTGCCTGAAACTATGACACAGAGACCTGGCGTATTAATTATATACTTCTGAGCACTATAGCTGGACAGCTACTAATCTATTGTAACCCATCTATGCTTGCCTGGACTTCCAGTCACTTCCAGGAACTCTGGGCTTTTCCTTTTTAGCATTTAAACATGATTTACTCGATCCAAAGTTTGGCTGTGTTCATATTTCTTCTGAGTCTGTGTTTGGCTTCTGCTGTTTCGCCAAGACCTTGCACTGTGGTTGGCCTGGCCTCTGTCCCGTTTATGCCTTCCATGTGTGACCAGGATATGTGCCTCCCCAGAGCCTGACCCCTAGCCCCTCTTGGAAGTTTTTCTTGGACCCAGGAGGCATCTCCTCAGTCCAGCACATGCCCCCACAGCTCAGGACTTCCTTGCAGTCTCCTATCCTCCCACCTGGCTAGGACACTGCTTTGAAAAGTGCTTGTCTGTGGGTCCATGCTGGTCGAAGAGCTGTTTTTTTTCTAAGCAGCAGGGGCTTTTTAAAAAATTAATTTATTTTATGTATTTAAGTACACTGCAGCTGTCTTCAGAAACACCAGAAGAGGGCATCAGATCCCATTACAGATAGTTGTGGGCCACCAAGTGGGTGCTGGGAATTGAACTCAGGAAGAGCAGTCAGTGACCTTAACTGAGTCATCTTTCCAGCCCCAGTAGGGGCTTTATTTATTTATTTATTTATTTATTTTTTTGGGTTGGTTTTGTTTTTTTCAAGACAGGGTTTCTCTGTGTAGCCCTGGCTGTCCTGGAACTCCCTCTGTAGATCAGGCTGGGCTCGAACTCAGAAATCCACCTGCCTCTGCCTCCCAAGTGCTGGGATTAAAGGCGTGCACCACCACTGCCCGGCAAGCAGGGGCTTCTTAAAAGATCCTCTCTGTGTTTTTTCCTCAGCCATTTTTTTCTCTGTAGCCAGCCATACCTGGCCTCCTGAGAAACTGTGTTGCTAAGCAACTGTTTTTGCCAGCTACTCTATGGCTTTTTCTCTCTTAAAGCAACAGAATTAAGAAACTGCTCTGCATCTGGAGTGTGATTGTTTCTCTTCTCACCCAAACTTAATCTTAAGTTTGGATTTCTGTCTCAGATTCTGTGTAAGTACTTTCCCGACATTCAGTGCCAAATATAGCTGCACTGCCTCTCACCCGGGACTTTTCTAAGCTTGATTTCTATGCCCCATGTTGGGCACCATATATCCTTAAAAAATTTTTTTTCCTCCTGAGACTTTGTTCCCAGAAATGATGACTCTGAAACTTCTTATGTATAGGCCAATAACCTGGGCTCTATTCGATCATATCTCAATAATTCAGTTCATTCTCTTCTAGAGCCACATGGTTGTATAGCTACTTCTCAGATTTATGTGTCTGTCTCCTCAGAGTTTGGGTGAATCTCTCACCCACCTGACTCATTTCCAGAATTCTTTCTCTCCCTGCCAGGAGTTTTTTGTTTGTTTGTTTGTTTTGTTTTTGGTTTTTCGAGACAGGGTTTCTCTGTGTAGCCCTGGCTGTCCTGGAACTCACTCTGTAGACCTGGCTGGCCTCGAACTCTGTCAGGAGTCTTACTTTCAAATTCTGCCTCAGATCACTGGCCAAAGTCTTTTTTATTGACAGGTGACTGCTTCTACACAGTGCACAATGACATTATGCCTGTAATTTCTCCACCACGTGGCATTACCTGCCATCTTGGCCTCACTCTGACACCTCCTTCTTCATCTGAGTCCTCATGTTGAGTCCTCTTGTAGCCAACTGAGACCTTCTTTCTCTTAGAGCACAGAAGTACCACCTTATTCTCTCCTGCTCAGCTATAGCCTGACCAGCTCATTATTGACCAATCAGAAGATAACTGAGGACAATATTTTACAAAATGCTGAGTCAGGAAATGCTTCATTAAAAATGACAATACCAATTCTGGACTACATTCAGATCTCTGGGTACAGAAATCAGCACTTAAATACACAGTGTTCAAAAACATTCCCTGACATTGCCCCCTTTTAGGCTAAAAAAGGTTTTTTTTCTTAGATTAATAAACTATATATAATAAGAACAGTTATGGAAACTGTCTTAGTCAGGGTTTCTATTCCTGCACAAACATCATGACCAAGAAGCAAGTTGGGGAGGAAAGGGTTTATTCAGCTTAGACTTCCACATTGCTGTTCATCACCAAAGGAAGTCAGGACTGGAACTCAAGCAGGGCAGGAAGCAGGAGCTGATGCAGAGGCCATGGAGGGATGTTTCTTACTGGCTTGCTTCTCCTGGCTTGCTCAGCTTGCTCTCTTATAGAACCCAGGACTACCAGCCCAGGGATGGTACCACTCACAAGGGGCCCTCCCCTCTTGATCACTAATTGAGAAAATGCCTTACAGCTGGATCTCATGGAGGCATTTTCTCAACTGAAACTCCTTTCTCTGTGATAACTCCAGCCTATGTCAAGTTGACACAAAACCAGCCAGTACAGAGACTATCGGGTAAAATTACTGTTGAGATTTGTTCTAATGCTTTTGTCTTAATTTGGCTCTCACAAGCCATGCTTCCAGATGTCGAGGGTCTATAGCTGGCTTTGATTAGTAATAAAGAATGGCTGTACAGCCAATGGCTGGGCAGGGAGATGGAGACGGAACTTCTAGATTGAGCAGGCAAAGGACCTGGGGGGAAGAAGAAGAGTCACCATGATGGGGAAGCAGAAAGATCAGACTAAAAGGCCCATCAACATGTAAAAATCAGGGTAAGTGGCCACAGGGGTCACTCCCCTGACTGTGTCTGGGACAGCAGAGAAAAAAAATATCGAGTTAGCAAATATTAATGCAGGAATACCGGAGGGAAGTGTGTTCTAGCTGCAGGGACAGGGAGGTGTAGAAGTGCCCAATCATTGAGCTAGTTAGGCATATCAAAAATCAACCTGGGGTGTGTGTGTGTTTCATTCATAAGTCCATGCAAACTGCAAAACTAGAATGAAGAATCACAGCCAGCAGTGGGGATTAACCTTGGGCCTTTCTGAAAGGTTTCTAGCTCCCTCAGAGAGCTTGAGCTCAGAGGTGCTGGAAGCCCTTGCTGTGGAGAGGCAGGCAGGCTGCTCCAAGGCACAAAGAGAGTCAGATGGTATACACTGCATGCTTCTTACAAGCATATAATCAAAGGATAGAGATAAATAAAATCTGATTTAATTATTTTAAGGCTAAAAGAAGGTATAATGGTAATTGCTTAAATGTTCTTAAGTATACATAGAATAAAGAAATCCAGGCCTTTGATTTCAAATGTAGGAAATAAGGGCAAGGAAAGAGAATAGAAGGAATAAGAAAAAATGCATTAAAAGAAAAATTTAGCCGGGTGGTGGCACACTCCTTTAATCCCAGCACTTGGGAGGCAGAGGCAGAGGCAGGCCAATTTCTGAGTTCGAGGCCAGCCTGGTCTACAGAGTGAGTTCCAGGTCAGCAAGGGCTACACAGAGAAACCCTATCTAGGAAAAAAAAAAAAAAAAAAAAAAGCAGAGGATATGGGCTGGAGAGATGGCTCAGTGGTTAAGAGCATTGATTGCTCTTCCAGAGGTCCTGAGTTCAATTCCCAGCAACCACATAGTGGCTCATAGCCATCTGTAATGGGATCCGATGCCCTCTTCTGGTGTGTCTGAAGACAGCTGCAATATATATATTGCATATATGTATATGTATACACACACACATATATATATACACATATATTGTCTTAGACAGGGTTTCTATTCCTGCACAAACATCATGACCAAGAATCAAGTTGGAGAGGAAAGGGTTTATTGAGCTTACACTTCCATGCTGCTGTTCATCACAAAAGGAAGTCAGGACGGGAACTCAAGCAGGTCAAGGAGCAGGAGCTGATGCAGAGGCCAAGGTGGGATGTTCCTTACTGCCTTGCTTGCTTCCCCTGACTTGCTCAGCCTGCTTTCTTATAGAACCCAAGACTACCAGCCCACAGATGGCACTACTCACTAGGGGCCCTCCCCCTCTTGATCACTAATTGAGAAAATGCCTTATTGCTGGATCTCATGGAGGCATCTTCTCAACTGAAACTCCTTTCTCTGTGATAACTCCAGCTTGTGTCAAGTTGACACACAAAACTAGCCATATATATATATACACACACACACACACACACACACACACACACATATCTTTAAAAAAAAAAAAAAAGCAGAGGATATTGAGCCTAATCTGTCTCAAACAGTAGAAATGTAGGCCTTGATCTCACTATTCAAAATTAATCATAGGTTGGAGAGATGGCTTGAGAGCAATGGCTGGTCTTCCAGAGGTCCCAAGTTCAATTCCCAGCAACCACATGGTGGCTCACAACCATCTGTAATAGGATCCGGTGCCCCATTCTAGTGTGTCTGAAGACAGCGACAGTGTACTCATATACATAAAATAAATAAATCTTTAAAAAAAAAATTAATCACGTAAGAGTAGAGGAGTACTATCCCAACAGATAATATTTGTTTAGATTGTTTTAATTATCACAATGAAGATGATTATAAGTTTGGTGGTATTTATGATATTAAAAATCCGCTGGGAGGGAAGTCAAGCTACTAAATTAATTTCATCTATACCTTTAATGATTTCTGGTTGCTGGACCAAGGACATGCTGTTTTGGGACAGAGGCTCTGTATGTGTTGATAGAAAAGGAGAAAAGGCGTTGGACCGCTTCCTGAGTGATATGGTTCAGATATGACAGGGGAAGATCCCCTGAAGATCTTGGCTACAGAAACGAAAAACTCGAGAAAATCAAACAGGACAGGTAACTTGATCTGCTGATGCCTTGACATGGGAACAGCCCAGTAACTGGCTTAGACATAACAATGTCTCTAGCTAAATCTTCAGCTAAATTTAGACAATAAATCTTGTTGTTTGTGGAATCCTTGAGATTCACTGTGCCTTCCTTCATATGGCTTTATTGAAGATTTATCACAATTGGTTATTGATTAAATTAACTCATAAAAAAAGACAGTTATCTTTCACCTGCTCAAACAAGGGGCAAAACATCATCCTTAACTGATCTGTGCACCCCACACAATCTATACGAATATCTTAATAGCACTAAAATTTTGGTTGTAAGATTCTTATGTTACAGAATGTACAGCTCTGGCAAGATTCATCCTCAGGGATGCTGATGTGACCTGCTGTTCTAGCCCCTGCCTCCTGATTCTGTTTCCGGAGAACTGCTTCCAGAAGAGCTTCAGGAATAGCTGGTGATTCCAGATGACCTCACTCATCCAGCCTTTCAGACGGATCCAGTTAGAATTTCAGCCAAGTCCTGAGCCTTCTAATCGTACCAAGGCTGGATAACAGATGCTAAAGCAGCTTTCTTAAGTCTCACCAATTTTTCTAATTTTTCTACCATCCCCCATTTAAAGAATTTCTTGCTGTCCCTATTCAGCAGGAAAAAGTTGTGGAGAGTCCTCATCCCAATCCCTTGGGTTTGGGTGTCTGGTTATGTTATTTTATAAATTATAGATAGATTGTCATTTTATGGGATAATTTGGAAATGGTCATAATTTTGAACAGGTGGGAAATAGATGGGATGATTACTAAATTTATCCTTAAAGCATTGTGTAGCCACAATTTTACATTGGTAGAAATCTTTATAATTGATGCAAATTGAAGTTATAATTTTTACATTGGTACAGAATTTATAGGCTGATACAGATTTAAGGTTTTTATTGGTATAAATTTCTTATATTGATACAAAACTTGAAATTAATATTGTTACTTTTTGATAGGCATTGTGCTTATGCCACTCATTTAAGAATACAAGGCTTAGACTGAGTCCTAATAGCTGCTATTACAAACTGTTTAAGGTGGTTAATGCAAGTTAAGGACCAGATAACAAACTCATGGTTCTTTTAGATTCTGATCTAAGTATATGAAGGTGCTTTCTACAATATTCAAGTAGAAATAGCTTAGAGTAGTCAAGGCTTAACAATTCAGATTTACTTTATATAGATAGTCTTCAAAAACACCAGAAATCCACAGAATATGGCATTTAATTTTAATTCTTTATGAAGGATCATTTGACTAGAGACATGTCTGCTCCTGACATGTCTTGGTTCACAGACTTGGTTCAAAGAAGAGATTGAGCTCTTTATTGACCTATCATAAGATGATGGAGAATGATTTTTTTTTTTTTAATAAAAGACTGACTTAGGAAATACTTCACAATAATTACAATACCGACTCTGGACTGCACACAGATCTCTAGGTATTGAAATCAGCATTTAAATACACAGTGCACAAAACCATTCCCCAACATACTCTGCCTTTGAACTGTAGCCTGTACCTTTAGTTTCTTTGAGACAGGGTTACAGCATGTGGTTCATGCTAGTCTTGAACTCTAAGACAAATGCTGACCATCCTCCCCCTCACCTTGCTTCACTGGCGGCTCTGTCTTTTGTTGTTGTTTTGGTTTTTCAAGACAGGGTTTCTCTGTGCAGCCCTGGCTGTCTTGGAATTCACTCTGTTGACCAGGCTGGCCTTGAACTCAGAAGTCCATCTGCCGCTGCCTCCCGAGTGCCAGGATTAAAGGTGTACACCACCACTGCTGGCAGCTCTGTCATTTTTAAAAGGCCACCTTATCTTGACCTCAATAAAAACATAATGGTTATATGAGAATATAGCTCGAGTCTTTTAATTATCTGATAGTGACACTGATAACTGACATCTGTCGTGAGGTCTACATGTTCGGTTGTATGTCGTAGCACCCAATTGTAATCATGACATTTAAGAAGCAGAAACCAGAGGGCTGAAGAGATGGCTCAACGGTTAAGAGCACTGACTGCTCTTCCAGAAATCCTGAGTTCAAATCCCAACAACCACATGGTGGCTCACAACCATCTGTAATGAGATCTGGCGCCCTCTTCTTGTGTGTCTGAAGACAGCTACAGTGTACTTACATATAATAAATAAATCTTGGGGCCGGAGTGAGTGGGGCTGGAGCAAGAAAAGAAAAGAATAAAGGATCGAAACTGGGGCCTCTGGAGATGAAGGACCAGGAGTATGAAGAAGAAGAAGAAGAAGAAGAGGAGGAGGAGGAGGAGGAGGAGGAGGAGGAGGAGGAGGAGGAGGAGGAAGAGGAGGAGGAGGAAGAGGAAGAAGAAGAAGCAGCAGCAGAAGCAGAAGTCAGAGGAGCAATCCAAGTTACAGGCCAGTGTGTCACATAGTGAATCCCAGAGTAGGGTAGCTAATTAATGAGATACTGTTTCAAAATACCAAAAATAGGTTAGGTGACATAGCTCAGCGGTAAAAGCACTGTCATCAAGCCTGATGACCTGAGTTCAGTTCCTAAAATCGACTTGATGGAAGAAAAGAACTGAGTCCCAAAGTTGTCCTCTGGCTTCCACATGCACACAGTGACACCACAGACAGCACACAGTGACACCACAGACAGCA
>JADRCH010000062.1:5059850-5226367 GCA_019843965.1 Rhynchomys soricoides
GGGGCAGCTGGTATGGTCAGCCCTCCGTGGTACAGAGTGAGAACGCAAATCTGGGGGGCTGGGGGGGCAGCTGGGAGTGCGCTCTCTATTCCAGAGCTTCTCACCCCAGCCTAACTATGGCCACATCCTTTGTTCAGCTCCACCCTGACCTGTCCAACTAGGGCTGGAGCCCACCCTGGATCCATTTCTAGATTCTCGTAGGTGATTTTGATTGTGGCTGGATCTGGGAGCTGCTAACTTGAGGAAGTCTAGCATCGTGTTTTGTTTTGTTTTAAGGGGGTAGAGTCTGAGGACAAAGCTCAATGGTAGAAAACTTGTATAAGGTTTAAGGCCTTGGGTTTGATTCCTAGCATCACGTAAACAAAAACAGGCTGAAGAGTTGGCACAGGCTTAAGAGCACTTGCTGCTCTTCCAGAGGATCTGGGTTCAATTCCCAGCACCCACATGGTGGATCACACTGTCTGTAATACCAGTTCTGGGGGATCCAACACTTCCTTTTGGCCTGTTTAGGCACCAGATATGCATGCAGGCATACACTTAAAACTAAACAAACAAATAACAACAAAAATCTCGCCTTCCTCCACTTCTTGAGTTGACTATTCAACCACTAGTCTTCTATTGTATATTAGCCTACTGTGTGTCTCTGCTGGAAGGTTGGAATTCTGTTGTATATTAGCCTACTGTGTGTCTCTTCTGAGTGATTGGAATACAGTGTGTCTTGGAACACTGTCTGTCTTTGGAAGTCTTGTAGCGATGACAGATTTAAAAATTAAGGTATGTGAGATAGGGCCATGCATGGTGGTGCATGCCTGTAATTCCAGCATTCGAGGCAGAGGCGGGTAGATCTCTTATCATTTTGAGGCCGGCCAGGTCTACATAGTGGATTCCAGGCTGGCCAGGGCTATGTAGTAAAACCCTGGTTTTTTCTTTCATTTGTTTGTTTGTTTAAGTTAGGAGATCACTCTATTGGAGAGAGCTGTGTTCATTCTGACCAAGAACTTGGAGGATTTGTAATTGGGGAAAGAGTGTTTAATGGTCCTTCGAGGGCAGGCAGGAGCGAAGGAAAGACGAGCTTGTGTCCTGGGAAGGGTCTGAGTTTACACCTTTGCATCACCCCCGTTCTTCAGATTAGGTAGCCGTTAGCGGAATAGCAGGGGGAGCATGCTGCAGTCTCATCATCTGCCTGTCTCCCCGTACCCTCTACCCAGATCTCATGGCTCCCTTTCTGATTTTCCCCCATTGGAATGAAAGAAATAGGTATCTTTATTCTGAAAAGGGGTGTGGGAAAACTAAGGCAGGAAGAAAGGGCCAGAGGAGCTGCTAACTGAAGACCCTTATTAGGAAACGGCCATGTTGTATAACATGGGGGTTCAAAGATGCCTTGAAGGTCACTGTTTAGTTCTTTGTCCTGTGCTTCAGGTAATAAATTTGGTTTGGGCAAGTCTTACTTAGTAAGTTTCCCTATCATTTCTTCCAGGGCAGAAGAGGAAAGAAACTAACGGGTATTGAGCACCTACTGTGTGCCAGACCCAGGCCAGGTACTTTACATAATTTATTTCCTTCTGTCCTCACAACTCTGTGAAGTATGGTGTTATTCCCATTTTATAAATTGAGAAACCTAAGACTCAAAATTTGAGTAATACTCAAAATACTAAAAATGGCAGAACAAGGATTTGAACTTAGAACAATGTCTCCAAAGTTCATGCTCATTTCCCAGTGAGAGACCTGTCCTGGACTTAAAAGTGGTAGAGCAGCAGCTGGCCGAAGCATCTGGGTAAATGAGCAGCTTGGGCCTCCTTGGCTACTTGTACTGAAGCAGATTGAGTATGGTGGTTAGGCTTTTGGGATCCTTAGGATCAGCCAGCCTCGTTGCATCGTCCTTACTCAGCTTATATGACCAAAGAAGGTTCTCTACCAACCAGCCTTAGAAAATCAAGCAGTTTTCTGCCTACTGGAAGGGCCACGCTTGAGTAAGGATTGCAGTAAAAGCTCTAAACCACTGAGGTGGGGTTTGGTCAGCTCCTAGAGCATTACTGCAGCTCTGGTTTCAGGCATTCTGAGAGTCTTAGTGGTGATTACCTTCTCACCAGAGCCATGCCTTCAGCATAGCAGGTCAGGGAAGGGACTGGTTTTGATGTTTTAAATTCTATTCCTGGTGTTAAGTAACTGAGACCCTGAGCCATGAGGGCTTTAAAATTCCATTTATTTAATGAACGCCTGCTATGTGACAGGCAACAAGCCATGCTTGGTTTCTGAACATATGTAAATGATCAACAGCCACTCCATGCCTCAGAGAGCTCCGTTCTGCCAGGAATATGACACAGTGTGACAGGCTACACTGAAAGAATTACTTTAACTTAGAAAGTTATATTGACCTTTGACTAGGATCTTATGGGATGCTAGGAATTTACCACAGAGTTGTCCAGTGTGTGGAACAATGGTCTACATGAGAAACTGTAGCTACTGTAGTCATCTGCTTTGCCTGGGTAACAGGGAAGCTCTTGAAGCTTAGTGTCTTGAGAGGTTAGTACTCTCATGGGCTATTTCAGAATAGAATTTGGAACCTGTTGCAGAGCAGCTGGCTAGATACAGCATGTGTCTTGGGAAATCTGGTACAAACATCCGTGAACTCTTGGGACTGAGAGGAACTCCTGGGAGGAGACTAGGCTAAATGTTGAAATTCAGTCCAGCTTCAGAACAGATATTGGCACCTGTCTGGTCTGCTGATCAGGGTTATTCTCTGACACTTGATAAACTGGACAAAAAAGCCAATGTAAAAAAGTTGAGTCATGTCCCAAAAGCTGCCCAGATACACCACAAGCTATATAATTGTTGATAAGAATTATTGCCTAGCTCACAATAGGCCCCAGGTTTTATCTCCAGAACTGGGAAAAAAGACTAATAATGTTTAAGTTACCATATTAATATAAATCACATTTTTTATGAAAAATAATTATGTGGCGGCCCATGAGATGGCCTAGTAGCTAAAGGCTCCTGCTGCTAAGCCTGGTGAGCTGAGCTCAGTCCCTGGGATCTACGTGGTGGAAGGAGAGAAAACTCCTGAAGTTGCCCTGATGTTCACACATACATATGGTGTGTGCTCCAGGGCAGAATGCATGTATACTCATGCTCACAATAATAAAGAAATGTGCTATTTAAAAAAATAGTTATTATATATATTTAATTTTATATACTAAGATAGGAAAATGGTCCCGTTTTCATTTTTGCAAATTTTTTACTGGAGTAGAGCTGGGAGGGAGGGGGACATGCTATCTAAGTGGGAGGATCAGCGTTTAGATCCTCAGCACTCAAGTAAACAGCTAGTATGGTCATGTCTGCCTGTAACCCCAGCATATGAAGACAAGAGGCTAGCTGAGACTTACCCACCAGCCAGCCTAGCCCAAAATGTGGAGCTCCAGTTTCAGATTGGAGAGACCCAATCCCAAGGAAATAAGGCAGAGAGTGATAGCGGAATGCACCCAGCACCCTCCTCCGGTCTCCCATGCACTTCTGGAACAGGCTCCTGTATGCACAGGTTACACACACCCTGCTCACCCTGCACAAAGCCACGAGCTCACTGTTAAGTCTTTGTATTTATTTTACACTAAAAATCCATTGTCTGAGCCTAGCAAGGTTGTGCATGCCTTTAATCCCAGAAGCAGGCAGATCTCTGAGTTCAAGCCAGCCTGGTCTACATAGCAAGTCCCAGGCCAGCCAAAGCTATGTAGTAAGACCCTACCTCCAAACAAGAGTGAAAACAATAAAATGTGATGTGCATCTAGCATTTCAGATGGATTCCTCACAAATGTATAATTCTGTGAAATCGTGTTTTCGACATTCAGGAAATGGGTTTTATTTATCATGCCAAAAAATAACATTTGTTAATAACACCAATTCCTCAGTCAAGTATTGAGCCACTCTAAAGTTCCTGGGAAGTGATACAAGCTTTCCCAAATTCTGAGTTTTTGTTTGTTTAGATTCTCACTCTGTAGCTCAGCCTGGCCACAAACTCATGGTAATCCTCCTACCTCAGCTTCCTGAAATGCTGGGAGTAGAGATATGAGCCATGATGGCTGACTTTCAAATTTGAATTTTTGATCCAAAGCTTGAATTTTTATCATTGGCCACCAATACTTGACAGTTTTTCTTGAAGTAATAGGCTTATTTTGTTTACTTATTCTTTTGAGGAAATGTCTGCTAATATTCTTGTCCAAATAACAAAGACATTCTTTCAAGGTAAAACTGATATTGCATGGAATAAAAAAAAGAAAAAAGAAAAGAAACTCCCTTAACTTAATGCTTCTTGGACCAAGCAGAAACAGTTGGGCTGGTAGAGGAGCAGAGACACTGGATTCAGTGGCCACAATTTCCAGCTTCCCGCACCCTAGCTCCCCTGCCCTGGGATGTGCATGCTATAGCCGGGTTCCTGTGAGCCATCCCTCGCTATAGAGGCTCTGGGTTCATTTAAAGCATGAAACAGTTATATAGAAATCTTTTTGGCAAAATACAAAATCAGCAGAACCACTAGAATTTTTTCTTCATGTTTTGCTTAGACTAACCCTGTACCCCAGAGGCTCTAAAATGTAATCTAAGGTGAGTGGGACAATTAGCTGCTGCCTGGGGATTCCGGGTTTAAGAATTAGTTCCCTGAGCCTTTGTGAAGAAAAAAATACTGGATGTTTTTATCACTCGATGACCATGTTTTTGTTCAGAAATAACAGTACAGCTTGGAGAACAGCATGTCGAAAGCTGGGTTCCCAGACTCAAGGCATAAGGCACCATGTTTACCAGGACTGAGAAATAGTGGGTACTGCAGTTAGAAAGAGCCCTGGGCCAGAGCTTGCTCAGCTGTAGCATTAATGAAAGGAATTGTAACATCTCTTAGGTCTCCCGAGTTTCACCACCCTTAACAATGAAAACAAAGATATGGGCTGGCAAGAGGGCTCAGCAGTAAAGATTCATACTGCCAAGGCTAATAAGAGAGAATTTGCTCCTGAAAGTTGTTCTCTGACCTTCTGCCATTGTGTGCATATACCAGCACATTGCCTGTACACACATGCGCGAGCTCATACACACACTCAATGTAGTTTCAAATTGAAAGCTGGAGAGATGGATCAGTGGTTAAGAGCATGAACTACTCTTGGAAAGGCCCTGAGTTTGATTCCCAGCACCCATGTTGGGGTGGCTCACAACTGCCTATAAATTATCTCCAATACTTCTGGCTTCCAAAAGCACCTGTAAACACATATAGACATAATTAAAAATAATAAAAACATACTTAGAAAAATAAATAAAAATTAAAGCAGAGATAAAAATGATAAAAAATGTCAAGAGACAGATATGGCGGCACACAGCTGTAGTCCTAGCATTCAGGAGGCTGAGGCAGGAAGACTGACAGTTCAGTAGTATCCTGGGCATGAATCCCCCCCCCTTTTTTTTTTTCCTTGAGACAGGATTTCTCTGTAAAACCTCGGTAGGCTGTCCTGGAACTCACTGTGTAGACCAATCTGACCTCAAACTTTAGATGTTTCTCTGCCTGCCCACGTGCTGGGATTAAAGGTGTGTGCTGCTATTGTCCCCATACCCCATCCCTGCCTGTGAGACCCTTTCTCAGAACAAGAAAAAAAAATGGCACCTTGTACCCAGAGAAAGACACCAGAGCCTGAGGGCCTTTTGGGGGGGGGGCTTCCAAATTGTGTGGTCCTGAGAAAAGGCTGTAAGTGTACTGGACTTAAGAAAGCATTGTGGACAGCTAGTCCTTAGAGTACACTCGGTAGGGACAAACAGCAGGGCCTACCTTACAAATCAAGTGCCTACTGTCTTGATCCCTTTCACTGAGTGTTTTGTTTGTACAGTTTCTTAGACCTTTGGGCAACTCTGCAATGCAGATGGTGTTTGTGCTTCAGTTAAAGCTTAATGAACTTTCCTTTATCAGGAAAGACAGCCTGCTCTGTAGAATGACTTTCGTTAATGGCTAATTCATGTATTGTGTGGCCTAATATAGCTCTAGAAAGGGTCACATTATTTTCTCAGCTGGGAACATCTAACTGTAATCCTTACAGATTTGAAATTGGAGCCATACAGGTAGAGGGTCAGGATAGAGAGGTGAGGACCTGCCCTATAGGACACAGTAATTTCAAGGATGGTATCACCACAATGCCTGCCAACTGTGATGCTCTGAGGATGCTTCACAGGTCTGATGAGTTAGCCTTGAGCCAAGCCCTGCTGCACTGAGTACCTGCACTCAATAGAAAACTCTCAGGAAGGCAGGCAGACATGTTTGAGGGCAGTCTGGTCTACATAGGACAGCCATTCTTTAGGATTGTCTAGAGGGGTGTGGATTTACAGGTCTTAAGTAGAAGATTCCCTTTAACAAAGGGAGAAGCAGGGAAGTGCAGGGTATTGGAGAACTTAAGCTTTGATTTCCTGGGGTTAAAGGCAGAGACTAAGATGTTTAACAGAACCCAGACAGGGGGGTTTATAACTGTAATCCTAGCACATAGAAGGCTGAAGCAGGAGGATTACTACAAGTTTAAGGTCAGCCTCCGCTATACTGTGAGATCTAGTCAACCCCTAAGCCCCATCTCCTCCAAAAAGATATCTAACATCTTGCATTCGTTGTGTATAAGAAGTTCTCAGTCGTACAAGATTCAGTAGTGGTTTACTGTTTCCATGGTTCCTGTCATGAAGTTAGTACCCTCTGTTTAGCCAAGATCTGTGTACTCTGAGCTGGGGGGAGGTTCTTTATCACATTGCGTTTGATCTCTAAGCTGACCTACAGATCAGGACTTAGTGAGTAAGTAGACCTGGTCAGTATCACCCAGCTTAGATACCAAGGTCGCTCGCTCAGGGTGAAGGCCAAAGCCAGGGCTTTCTGCTGCACCACACCACTTTCCACACATACACACTGTTCACACACTTAAATTTGCTTTTGAAAGAAGGCATTTTTAAAATTTTATGTATATAAACATTTTACCTACATGTATGACTGTGTACCACAAACATGGACAGTTCAAGCAGAGGCCAGAAGAGGGAGTGGGCCCTCTGGAAATGGAGTTATGCACTTTTGTGAGCGTCCATGTAGCTGCTGGGAATCGAACTCAAGTCCTTTGAGAGGACAGTCAGTGCTTTTAACTGTTGTGCCATCACTCCAGTCCTGAGAAGGCATTTTTGTTCTGTGGGGTATACAGTATACACTTGAATTATTGCTCAGAATCATATATCAGCCGGGCATAGTAGGACTCGAATTTAATCCCAGCATTAGGGAGGCAAAGACAGGTGGGTCTCTTAAGTTCAAGGCTAGCCTGACCTACATAGTGAGTTCCATAAAACCAAAATATTTTAAATCCCTATATAGTGTACTTTATAGACTGTATGAAAATTTTATGTGTACATGGTTCTGATTTTGATCTTTGGTATTGAGAGAGAGAATAAAAGACTGATTTAAAGAAGATTTTTACTATTTTCAAACTTTTCTTCCTGGCCAGACATGCTGGCACATACACTTGCCCATAATCCTAGATGCAGGAAGATGAGGAATTCAGGACCACCCTTTGCTAAATAATGGGTTCAAAGCCAGCCTGACCTTAATGAGACTTTGTCTCAAAAAAATTAAAACAAGGAAAATACCTAGCAGTAACAACCCCATGTCATGATTTTTAGGACCATCGTGTCTTAGTGAGGTGAGAGGTGTCATGAGGACTCTTGTCCTGGGTTGCCCGTGGCATTCTTATATACCACTAGGCACTAAGCCTTGCATGTTGGGGCCTTCCCCTGTCTGTCTGCAGTTAAGACACCTTTGAAAATGTCCTAAGTGCTGTTCTCAGAAACTCCTCCTTTGGGTCCTTGAGACGGCTTAAAGCTGCCGGAACTTGCTTCCAAACGTTACAACCTGAGTCCAACCCCCAGTACTCACATGGAGAGAGAGAGAGAGAGAGAGAGAGAGAGAGAGAGAGAGAGAGAGCGCAACTCCAGCCACTCGTCCTCTTGCCTGTGTGCACACAGCACACAGCACACAGCACTTATGCTAAGAAGTCTTCCTCTGCGTTCATTGCTCTAACCGTTCTTGGTTAACCTGCCTTACGTGTGAACTGTCACGGTGAGTTCCGTTTGCACTGACCGTGAGCAGCTGCCTTGCTCGTTGGGACAGCCTGGCAGTGGTTGACTGTTTTATAAATCCCACTTGTGAAAGTCTTCATCTCGGAGCCTCTCTCCCTAGGCCTTACACTTCCCTGAGTGTCTCCTTGTATTCCGTTGTCACTGCTGGTTCCTTCCTTTTGTGAGAGACCAGGGACCCAGGTTATGGCCACTTAAGGATACTCCAGTCCCAGTTCATTGTGAAGAGGTGATGTCACAGGAAACAACACACCCTTCCTAACACATTACCTAGTGGAGGGTAAACTTCAAAGTTACTTGCAAGTTGTCTGTTTCTGTGACCAAACTGCCTGCAACCTAGTTGCTTAGAACAATTCCATTTACTATTTCTCCTGAACCTACTGCGTGATGGGGTGTTCCTGCAGCTCTAAGCAGGCCTGTCTGGTTTAAGCTGGACTCACTCAGGTCTGATCAGCTGACTGGTTAGGTGGGAACACTCCTATTTTCTCCAGGTGCCACCTGTGAGGCAGGAGTCTGGCTGTTTCCTCATGGTGTGTCAGAGGCACAAGATCATGCAGGCCATCCATGCAAGGATACAAGAAGAGCATATATACTATTCAGGCTGGTACTGCCAGCTTGTCTGCTAACATCCTGTTGGCCCAAAGGATGGGCCATGTGCATTGTCAGTGGAGGGAGACTAGGGTTGGAAAATAAAGGAAAATCATTAATTGGGGCTCTAAATATAAGTAGGTTTCCATTCAGGACCCCAGTGTGAAAGGAAACCTTCAAGTGCAAATGATTGGGTGAGGTTTGTTGTAGAGGGAAGAAACAGGCTGAGTAATGATCTGGGCCTGGGCTGTGGCATACCTGTACAATTCTGTAGGGTGGGTAGGAAGCAGAGCTCAGGGAGGTTAAATAGCTTGCTCAAGGTTGTCAGCTGACTCGTGTTGAGGCTAAGATGGAATGTATGTCTGTCTGTCTGACCCAGAGTCCAGGACTTTTTCCACCATCCTTACCCAAAAGAGCACCAGGGTCTGTCTCTCCCTGTTGTTTTGTTTTGTTTTGTTTTGTTATTTTTCCATTTTTACAAACCCTTCTCTGAAATCCCACTGCAATGCTAAAGGAAATAATCATTCATCTCTCTGGAAAACGTCCGTGTTCTTCCTAACTCTCCGAGGACGGAAAGTCCATTTTCCTTCCAGGTGAGGACTGGTCTTAGCCTGCATAGATCTGTGGCCCTTCCTAGGCTCATCAGGGAGGGAAGAAGCATCTCTGTAGATTTTGATATGTTGAGGACATTTGAGCATGAGTTTTGGAGTCACATTTATTGGGATTCAACCATTCACTAGCTCTGTAACCTTGGGCAACTCATTTAACTTCTTGAAATCTGTTTCTTCATCTTTTAAAAATGGGAATAAGAACACCTGGTTTGCAGAGCTGTTTCAAGGGCTAAGACGAAATTGTTTCTAAAGTGCCTGGCCCAGTGCCTGGCACGTGATAAGTGGTGTTATTAATAATGTTAGCATCATTTCTAAGGCAGCCTTTCCCCCTCCTGGGAACCCCTGTGTCTGTGTGTTGGACAGGTTCCCCCTACCTCCAGCCAGTCTGTGCAGACTTGTTGCCTGCTGTGTCACCGAGAGCGCAAAGGCTGGGAAGAAGGCCCTTCACAAAATGGACTGGTGTTGCAGGGTGAGAAGCTGCCCCCTGACTTCATGCCAAAGCTCGTCAAGAATCTCCTAGGCGAGATGCCTCTGTGGGTCTGCCAGAGCTGCCGAAAGAGCATGGAGGAGGCTGAGAGGCAGACAGGTGGAGACCATGCAGTGGCGGTAGGTAACAGCTGACAGGTGACCCTGGATGCACAGCTGCTTCCTCCCGCAGGGAGCTGAGCTCTTTCCCCTGGCCATAGGAGGCTCTGCCCAGGCTGCTCGGAGAAACCACCAGGCTGCACTTAGTATTTGCCAGCTGGGTTCAGATTTGAGGGAAGAAGAGATAGGCCTACTAGTGGATGTATGTAATTTTGATCCTGTCCATCACCTGAATTCAGCCCTGTGCCCACTTGAAAGGCCAGCAGTATGAAACAGATCAGTGGAGGTCTGAGGTGTGCCTCAGTCAAAAGATATCAGTAATGGCTAGGAGCTGTGAAAGACTGACATCTGAATCATATGAGCCAGATTATGTATGTAGTTCAGTAGTGAAATGTCTGTCTTGTGTACAAAACTCTGGATTCATTTCTTAGTGCTGGAGAAGAAGGAAGGAGAGGTGACTCAATGGGAAAAGGCACCTGCCATGCAAGCTTCAGAATCCACATAAGCCAGATGGGGTAGAGCATATCTGGAATCCCCATGCTCCTGTAGTAAAATGGGAGGTGGAGGCAGTACAGTGCCTGGAAGCTGGTGGGCCAGCAAGCCTTGCTTACACAATGGCAAACCAGCAAGGAGACCCTGATTGAAACAAGGTGACCCTTAAGCATCTGCACTCACAGACACACTTCATACGCAGATGTATGCATCCTAAACGGAAAGAAGGGCTGAATAAGGTGGCACTCCTAGTTCCACTGCTCAGGAGGCAGAGTCATGCAGATCTCTGGAAGCCAGCCTTTTCTACCTCGTGAGTGCCAAGACACCCAGGGCTCCATAGACAGACCTTGTCTCAAAAAATACCCAAAGAAATAAAAAATAATTGAAAGTCTGGGGCTAGAGTGATGGCTTAGTGGTTAAGAGCACTGACTGCCCTTCCAGAGCACTGGAGTTTGGCGCTCAGAGCCCACATGGGGGCTCATAACCTACTGTAATCCCAGTCTTAGGGGATTTGATGTCTTCTTCGGCCTCTGTGTACTGTGTGCGCAGACAGACATTCAGACAAACACTCATACACGTAAAATAAAAATAAAATCTCAAAAGTTAAAAAATAAATAAATAAATGGAAGGAAGGAAGGAAGGAGAAAGAAAGGGGCTGGGGGAGCGTGAATGCTAAAGCACGCTCGTGACTTAAAGCACTTTCATCTTGGTGGCAGCTCTTCACCATCAAATAGCCCATGTTCAGAGCTAGTCTCTGCCCACCATCCACACAGTCACACCTGGGAATACCACAGTCCTCACCAGTGCTTGGCCCTTGCTGATAGTGCTTCAGCTGTGACCTGAGGCCTGAAGGAAAAGGTCCGCCCCACTGTTTCACCATGAGCCTTTTCTTTCTCCTTTCCAGATTTCCTTGTCACATACATCCTGCAAATCACAGTCTTGTGGGGGTGACTCTCATTCATCCTCGTCCTCTTCATCACCCTCATCTTCCTCCTCCTCTTCCTGCCATGGGAACTCAGGGGACTGGGATCCCAGCTCGTTCCTGTCAGCACATAAGCTCTCAGGCCTCTGGAATTCCCCACACTCCAGTGGGGCTGTGCCAGGCAGCTCGCTTGGGAGTCCTCCTGCCATCCCTGGTGAGTCTAAGCTTTGGAAAGTTCTGGGCCCCCTTCTATGTAGGTAGCTGTTTGCTTCTCTCCTTTGCCCCAGTCCGTGAGGAATTCGGGTAACAAAATAGGTAAACACAAGCCTGTTGTGATGGCAGCAGGACAAGCTAGACCTTCACTAGTTCTGGAAGACCTTCTGCAAGACTCTGAAGTTTCAAAATACTGCCGACAGAGAAGTTTGCCCTCGCCGTTGTTGCTGACATTGGGTCCAGGAGGGGTCCTGATACTGCGTGGGGGACAAGTAGTCAGGGAAAGCCTCAGGAAATGAGACCAAGGTCATGTACACTGCCCTCTATCCCATCGACAGGCTGAGCCACCTCTGCTTCTCGGCCTCCTCCTTGGACTTGTTCTATCTACCTTAGGGATAGGTAGACAGCACTGTTTACCCCGAAAGTCTGGCAGACTGGCAGACCACAGTTTAAGGAGTTAAACTCACTACCAGTACTCGAGACCCAGGAGAGAAAGCCTTTGGGTTATTTCTGCCATACTTCTAAATGGACGAGAGTTGTTCAAATGGCACTGTCCTCAAGCTATGTGAATCGAGTACATCATTCCAGTTATCTTAGTCCATGAACTGAAGAGAGTCATCAAAGCCCTTTCCTACTTCAGTCAGAAACCTGTAACCTGCTTGGTAGGAGTCAGGCATACCTAGGCTGCTCTGGTCCATGTGGCCCAAAGGTAGATCCCAAGGTCCCTGTAGCTTCCTTCTTAGGCCTAAGGAATGCCTGAGAATAAGGGCCTCAGAGGAACAGTAGCTCATGCCACGGCTGAGCCATATCCTTCTTAGGCTTGGGATGCTCAAGCCATTCCGACAGAACGCCTACCAACACATTTAGGGCGCCTTGTGCTATAGGCTGTGCCCTCTGGTCACAGGAAGCAGGATGATGTGGCAATGAGCCAGTGGGCTTTCCTTCCAGGTCTGACCCCTCTTTCTCCCCTCCACCTACAGGTGAGGCTTTCCCTGGCTCGGAGCACCACCAGCACTCAGACCTCACTGCTCCCCCTAATAGCCCCACTGGCCCTCCCCCCCATCCAGCATCTCTGATTCCTTCTCACCCTGGTTCCTTCAGCTCGGCGGCCCACCCACACCTGCTGCCCACCACCCCAGCAGCACCTTTCCCTGCCCAGGCTTCAGAGTGCCCTATGACTGCTGCCACTGCCACCCACCCCCCTGGGCCATGTCAGAGCCCTCATCTGCCCTCCACCAGCATGCCACTCCTGAAGATGCCTCCGTCACACTCGGGGTGCAGCCACCCCTGCAGCGGGCACTGCAGCGGGCCTCTCCCACCTCCGAGCTCTCAGCCACTCCCTAGCACTCACAGGTAAGTGAGTGCCGTGAAAGGAGCCACTCCCTGCTCACTGGAGCCTAAGAGTTTGGAAAACTTGCGGAGAACCAAGTGTAGATTGGGCTGGAAGAAATGGCCAGAGCAGGTCCTGTGTCGGACTCCTTAGCACCAAAAATAAATACACTCTAAATTAAGGGGTTTTCATTGGTTTTGTTTTGTTTTGTTTCAATTATAATTTTTTAAAGCTTAGAACAATTCAGATGTAAGAAAGGGAAGGGTCTTCACAACCTGAAGAAAAACGTCCAGCACTGAGGCCTGTTTTCTTGAAGATACTTCTGTATATAAATGGCAACATTTGGTCTATATTTAATAAATATTTTATGTAGCAATTTTTTATTTTCTTCATATTGAGACAGGCTCTTGCCATGTAGCCCAAGCTACCCTTCTAACTTGTGAGCCTCCTGCCTTAGCCTCTTACTACTGGGATTTAATTACAGGTGTTTCTTACCACCTCTGACCTGTGTAGCAACACTTCTTAAATATCATGATCATTTCCCTAATTGAAACTTTGTCTAAAACTTAAGTATCTATGTAAGAGCTTACTGTACAGTTGTAGCCTTTTTTTTTTCTTTTTTTTTTTATGTTCTTACATCCCTGGATATTGAAGCATTTCTTTCCAGTTTGTTTTTGTTTTTGAAGGCTGGGTTTCTCTGTGTAGCCCTGGCTGTCCTGGAACTCTCACTGTAGACCAGGCTGGCCTCACAGAGATCCACCTGCCTCTGCCTCCTGAGTGCTGGGATTAAAGGTGTGCGCCATCAAATCTGCTTTGTTTCCAAATTTCTAACCAAGAGAAATCCTGTCGTGATAAACCTCTGTTTAAGTAGATCTGGGCCCTTCAAAGGCTCAGAAGAAGCTCCGTGGTTCTGTTAGCCTTCATTTGAAAGTGAGTGTATTTAAGGCAGGTGGTGTAACAGGGTAACACTGTCTATTATGGATCTGTATTTCCCGGTCTGAGATCTCCCCACCTGCTGCCACCACTCTTAGGTGCTCTCACATGTCTTAGGATGTCAATACAGACTTGGACCTTGCTGTTTTGTACTTAGTCCTCAGTATTTGGGGCTGGAGAATCTTAATTGTAGTTCATTTTGCTGGTCTCCAGCTGCAGAACATTCAGGTCATTCCATTATTTTGAAATAACCAATATCTAAAGCTGTCCTGCCCTAAAGCTTTTCCCTTTCTTATACTTTTTCATCATTGTTTCTTGGGAGGATTCTTAACACACATTGGCAAGCTGCTTTCTCCCATGCAGAGTGCTACACACCTATAATCCTAGCAATTGGGAAGCAGAGGCCAGAGGATCTAGAGTTCAAGGCCAGCCCCAACTATTTAGAAAGACCAATTTTATACAAAGAGAGAGTGAAGGGGGAAGAGGGAGGGAGAGCGCATGTGTGTGCTGGGGATTCCCTTTGTGGTAGATGCAGAATGTCCTGAGTCTGATCCTGAGCAGGAGAGAGAGCAGGAGAGAGAACCGCTTTTCATAGGGTTCTCCAAATCCATGTAGCCACCAGTAAAGGGTAGCCGTCCATCTGTACCTCAGAACACTGGCGACCTTGAAATAAATGCCTGTAGGCACCATTGGTAACTGTTGCTTTTCTAAACCCTACTGTGTGTTTACTAACCTTTCCAGAATCAGACATGGGCTATGCTGGCCTGCCCTAGACTTGCCTGACTCTTATTCCCCCTCAAATATGGGACCAGCTTCTGCACTACTCCAGCTGCTGCTGACATATCATAGGGCTCTGCTTCTTCCCAGGGACCTCTCAGCCGGTCTCATCCTTGCCCTGGGAAAATACTGTTAATAATATAAGTTGCCCCAACTCATTGCCAGAGTTCAGAGGCAGAATTATATAAATGGAGAAAGCATGAACTGTGTGCGCAGGGAAACAGGAATTTGTTTGCTACCTGTTGGGAAGAGCAGCCAAGTGCTCTGTGCCCCAGTCTCCAAAATTGCTAAATGGGGAGAACGGTACTGGTTTTTACAGGACTTCTAGGGTGGCTAGGTAGTGTGCTGAGTATGTTTTCTGTCCGAACAGTAGAGGCTCTTCTAGTGTGCCCCCTCACCCCCAAGGAGACACATCTGCTTTTTCTCATCACAGAGCTCCTGAGTAAGGAAGCTGTGCCTGCTGACACAGGTACAAGACTCAAGTGTGCCGTAAGGACCCTGGACAAGTAAAAGAAAACTGTTCTCTTTGATCATTTGGGCCTATACCAGAAGAGCCACCAGCCCATGAGTCAGTTCATATTCCTGTTCACTGAGCACTTGCTCTGCAAGGTTGTTGTACTGTGTAATCAGACTCCAGAATGCAAGTGGCAGGCTCACTAGTTAAGACAAATGATGAACAAGCCACTTTATCACAAGGCTTGATGCAGTGAGCTAGCACTCAAATAGGTGTGTGCAGGGAACTTCCACAGGGTCAGTCATTTTTATTTGTGATACCTAAGACTTACCAGACTCTGATCTTTACAAGAGGCATTGATGTGACAGGTGGAGGGCAGTTGGAACAGTGACTGGGGAATGGGGATACTTCTCTAGGCTCCTGCTATGTTTTGTGCCTACACCACCCACTCTTACCTCTGGGCCCTTCTCCCTTGCAGCAGGGACCCTGGGTGCAAGGGGCACAAATTTGCACACAGTGGCCTGGCCTGTGAGGCAGATGAGGGTCTGGGCGAGGAAGAGGATAGCAGCTCTGAGCGCAGCTCTTGCACCTCGTCCTCCACCCACCCCCGCGATGGGAAGTTCTGTGACTGCTGCTACTGTGAGTTCTTCGGCCACAATGCGGTGAGTGAGCCTGCCTGGGCAGAGAGGGCTGGGCAGCCAGGGGCGAGGAGAGGCCCCTTGGTCATGGCAGTGATTGCCATGCTGGGATTTGAAGTCCTGGCACCTACCTCTGCTCGCTTCAGCCTGGAGGCACATGTGTGAGGTCGGGATATCTTAACGTTTTATTGGCTGTGTTCTTCTCGTGGTTTCTCTTAAGATTGACTTTTTTTCCTTAGGCAAAAGGAGAGGAGGTGGCAGAGAAAAGGCTATGATTCTGATGAGTATGTATACGTGTGTAATCCCAGAGAAGTGAACGCTTGTGCATGATGAAGGCAGAGTGGAAGCAAAAGGTTCCCCAATGTGACAGCCAGCTGAGGTACAGGCCATGAGCACAGATGGCACCACGGAGGCCCAGATCAGGGCACACGCTGTCTGTAGACAGCGGAGCAATTCAGAGTCTCATAAGGAGAGGAGGACAAGGCTGCCGGCTGAGGCAGGGCAGTTTAGGATAGGGAATGTGGAAGCAATTCAGAATTACTAGTCACCTTTGAGTGAGGCATTGTTGACTTCATTCTAGAGGTGACAAAATTGAGGTTCACAAAGACTGAGTGACTCACCCAAGATCATACAGCTTCCAAGTGATGAAGCCTGAGCTCAAACTTGCTTCCCTGGCTCCCCAGTCCTCGGTCACCAAGCTCTGCCCTCATCTTCATACCTACCACTGCTTCGGCTCAGAGTCTGCTGAGGATGAAGCCATTTGGCCTTGGTGGCTGATGCTAGAGAGAATAATTATCTGGCTTCTCACCACATAAATGGTGCCAGCGGGTGGGAGTGCCGTGGGCCTCCCAGGCCCAGGGTGTAATGTCAGCACCTCCCCCTCCCCCAGCCACTCGCTGCCCCGACCAGCCGGAATTATACTGAGATCCGGGAGAAGCTCCGCTCGAGGCTGACCAGGCGGAAAGAGGAGCTGCCCATGAAGGGGGGAACCCTGGGCGGGATCCCTGGGGAGCCTGCGGTGGACCACCGAGATGTGGATGAGCTGCTGGAATTCATCAACAGCACGGAGCCCAAAGTCCCCAACAGCGCCAGGGCTGCCAAGCGGGCCCGGCACAAGCTGAAAAAGAAGGTGGGTGTGGGGGGGGGGGGGAAGCTCAGCTCTACTGCCTCTCCTCCCTGAGGACTCCCTCACCCCAAGCCCTAAGACCTCTGGGGTATGAATGGTGTTGGCTGCCAAAAAACCTTGGTATCCTCACTACTATAGGAAGGTCTGAATGAATCTGGGAGGCATCAGGGTCAGGGAAACCCCAGGGGCAAGTAATTGGAGCAGGAAGTGTGTCTCCGCCGCAGGCTGCTTGCTGGTGTCCCCCATGCTGAGGATTTGCTGCTTCCGTTGTTGGTCATTTATTCATTCAGCAAGTACATCCACAAATACTGGGAGCCAAAAAGTGAGTTAAGTTCTCACCCTGGGAGAAACTCAATCCTGTGAGGAGACTGACACAAACTGGACAAAGACATTAGGGTGTGACAAGTACCAGGGTGAGGGAAGTGCCCTGTCTTTGTAAAGCTCAGGAGTAGCTTTACAGGAGGGTGACTCATCAGCTGGGTCCCGGGGAATAAGGGCAGCGGGTACAGCACATCCCACAGCAGTGTGCTAGAGCCAGTGCTGAGAGCAGCAGAGAAGCAGGGCAGGAAGTGGGACTAGAAGAGCGCCTCAGAGGCCCTGCAGGAGGGATGTCAGCTTTGACTCTAGCCTCCAAATAAGAGGGTGTCACCAGAGGGTTGACTCCTCAAATCTGTATTTTGATTGCTATGTGATGTTACAGAGGGCAGATTGGAAGGTGAGGGAAAGAAAGCTTTGAGTTTGATACTCTGGGTAGGAAAAGACAAGAGGGAGGTGACTGAGACTGAGAGACTTGAGTGAGAAAAGTAACATGCTCATTTGGGGACTGAATGGGGGTGTGGGGGACCGACCCGCAGGGGTGTGTCCCAGCTGGGAGCCAGTATGATAGTAGTTCTTGCGGACTGAGTCAGTATGGCAGTTGCAGGAGCCTGGGTGCAGTTGGGTCGCATTGACTCAGGTTCCTGTGAGACGTGCAAGTGGAAGTAGGAGATGAGTGGTTGCCAGTGCAGAGATGCAATTGAAGCCATGGGGATGAAGCAGTCCTCTCTCAGCATGGAGGATTAAACCCAGGGAGCTATGCCTGGACAGCCCTGCTCCTAGATGAGCCCAGGGCTTGATGCCTGGTCTCTTGTGGCTTCATTACTTCACCTGCCTAACCCCAGCCACATCTACTCAGTGCTACATGCAGGAGCCACCATCTGAAGAGATTTGGTTTCACAGCCAGCTAGTGCCAGTTCTTGGGTGGTCAAGCCTAGAGTTCTGGAAGGCAGAAGTAATGCTCCATCTTTGCAGCCCAAGGACAAAGATCCTTCTGCAATCTTAAGTAGTTAGGCAAAAGGGCCTGTTGCTGCCTTCAGAGAATGGTCATCCATCCTTTGCTCCCACCCCAAGCTGCCCTCCAGAGGTGTTCTACAGGCTGCAGTGGTCTCTGGCCTCTGAGCAGTCCCCAGAAGGCTTGTTCCACAGTTCCCAGGTCTTGTGTGCATTTTATAAACCTGTGTGTCCTTCTTGAAAGTCTAGTACTCCAGGGCTCAGTGCAGATGTTTCCTCCTTTGCAGACATCCTCAGGGAAGTCTATGCTTGTGCTGCACCTTGTCTCTCTCAGCCTGCCATTCACCGTACCTTCTGATCCCAGAGCTCCCTGGAGTCACTGTCTACTAGATCTGAGCCTTGTAGAGAGGAGCAAACATACAGAGAGAGTCTCAGGGTTAGATCAGAGACTATTGCTGTTATGCATTTGGATGTCAGCCCCTCTCTGAGGTCCTTCTTAACTAGTTTGACTGCCATCAAGAATCCAGTTTCCCCAGTAGGCATGGAGTAATGACTGCTTGTTCTCTAGCACCTTGGGAGATAGTAGGTAAAAGCAAGGGTCTTCCTGGTGCCTCATCCCCCTTTCAGACCTTACTTCCTCTTTTTGCCTTTAGGCACTACTAGTCCCTGATGCTCTGAAGCTATACCTGTGCCTGTGTCGTCTGCAACCTAAGATCCATCCTTCCTTGTCCAATGAGTGTTGTCTTCTGACCCTTTCTCTTCTTCCCAGGCCAAGCTAGCACTCACTTGAGTAAGCTCACTTCAGTCGCTCTCTGACCGCTGTCTTTAGTTCCTTGCCTGTTGCCTGACATATCTGCTTGAAGAACTGTCTCTCTGGCCCACCCTACACGGTCTCCCCTCTATACCCAGAGGCTAGCATGTGACTGTGTGTATGTGGCACTCAGCTGGGTGGTCCCCCCACTTGCTTGAACTCAGATGTAGCCTGGCTGGCCTATAGATCCCTAGCCCCTTTATTCCCCGCCCATTCACATGGCCCTTTTTTTACACCTCTGATTCTCCAGCTTTAAGGCTCTCAGCTGCCCTCCCTCGTTCTTTAGCAAACACGTCCACTTCTGTTTTCAGCAAGGAAAAAGTCACTGGACATACCTCCTCATCTAATGGAAGAGTTGGCCTGCCCAGCCTATGCAGTCCTTGCTTTCTTAGCCGAGGCTGCCTGCTCTTATTTTCAAAGCCTTCAGTTGGTAAACTGCTTCCTCAGGCTCAAACCCAGGGATCTGCTGCCTCTCCTCCACTCTGGCTCCCATCATGTGTCACTGCCCACTGTTGAGTTTCGAAGGCAGGCAGTTCCTGCCTTCCCAGTTTGTTTCCTCTTCCTTACAACAGAGTTCATTGTTTCCATTGTCACCTAAGCAGGCCTTCAGTCTCCACTTTATCACTAAATCCAAGGTATGTCTTGGATATATGCCATCATAGATGTCCAGCCGTCAGCCTTTGGCATGTGTCCCCCTGTAAGCCTTGGCTCCTTGACTTTCAGGCAAGCACTTCCTATTTCTCTCTGGCCTCTCTGACCTCTTTCATCTCCCTAGTGAGTTCCTGTCCCTCATCTAGACTTTGTAGACTATCTCTCTAGGGAAGAAAAGCCATCTAGATGGCATTTTAACCCTGTACTCAACATTGGCATCTCTGATAACTATTGGTCCTCTTTGGGGACACCCTGCAGGTACCTCAAACTCAGTACACAACACAAGAGACCTTTTCTTTTCCTTTGTCTGTTCAGTAAAGGGGACCTCTGCACTCTATTGTTTGACCTTGAGCCGTGGGCATTGTCATGGGGAAGTGCATTGTGACTGAAAGCAGTGAGCCTTGGAATTGGACTTGAGTTTGAAGCTCAGCTTGATCACACTTGCTATATGACCTTGGTCAAATCAGTTAATCTCTAAGCCTCGTTTTTTCCATCTATAAAATGGGAATAACAGGACCTAAGTCATAGAGTGTTAGGAGGACGCTATGAAATGATGCACAGGAACCTGGGTGGGACTGCCTGGGTGGGACTGCCTGGGTGGGACTGCCTGGCACATGCGGATGCTCAGCTTGTGAGGGCCACGGGAGCAGCTGTCATCGTCGGTGTGTCATTTTACCTGCCTGCTGAACACCCAAAATCCCTCTCCATGACGTCCACCCACAGCATCTATGTTTAAAGAAAGCCTTCGGTTGGTATTATTGGCTGTCTCAGGCTCAAACCCAGACTTCTGCACAGCCTACAGATCTTAGGATCCAGCTGCTGCTTAGCTCCCCAGCTTCATCTCAGCCTTACTTTCTAACCTACCTTCCTGTCTCCCACGGTCCCTCCACACCACACCTCCCCTGGCAAAAACAAAAGCAGAACAAACTCTAGGCTCCAACTGTACTTCTGCGGAGGGTGCTTGTTTTCCCAGGGTAATTCCACTCACCCTTCAGTGCCTGCCAGGAGCACTCTCATGCTCCAGGCTGGGTTAAAAGCACCTTGTACTTTCTGCCCTGTATCACTTGACACTGTCACTCCATATTAAACAGTCCGTTTGGATGTCTCTCTTCCCTGACTAAAGCTGGGAAACAGACCATGTCTTGTGCCTAGTTGGCCTCCCAAAGCTTAGCCCACTGTCTCACAGTCAATGAGCAAAAGGAACTAAAAAGTCTGGAATTTGTGAACTATACCTTGCTGGTTTACTAGCCGCCTGATCTTGACCAGTTTTGTGTTGTTGCCAAGGCTGAAGTTCTCCATCTGTATGAACTGCATTATGGTACAGCAAGGGCAGTGGTGAGAGTTAAGGACAACTGCTGCAGGGGCCAGGTCAGTGCATGGAGCCGCTTTCCTTTCCATGGCAGCGTTGGTAATGAAGAGACGCTCTCCACACCAGGACTTCTCAGACCTTCTAGACATGAAGCAAACATTCCTGAGTAAAAACTTCCTTATTTATAGCAACCAGAAGGCAGGCTGTGCTGGTTCCAGAGGGAAAGAGCATCCCTATGGTCTCTGAATGCCCCATTATCTCTGCAGACCCTGCTCCAGGCCACACTGCTCTATGCCTTCCTGAGTAGGCAGAGTCCTGACACATGGGGAAGGAGACTTGGACCCTTACAGCCGTCCTCAGAGCAACTTTTTCTTGTAAATTACAAACTTGGATATTAAAGTTCAAAGAGAGTGATTAGTCCAAGGGGCCCTAAAGAACTGAGCTTAGGTGTGTAGTCAGTGTTCAGAAGAGAAAGAGGTTACATGGCTGCCCGCTGGGGCAGAAGAGCATTCTCTCTAAGGTGATTCAGAGGTGGAGGCAAGTCTTCTCTCCCCAGATTCATTTTCCTTTGTCTCTCCCTCAGTCTGCAAGTCACCTGGAATAACATGAGGTGGTTCTCCACCACAGCCTTCCCATCTGATCCCTAGGCTCTGTCAGCCTCCTGGTACCTTAGATTTAGGTAGAGAAATTTGGATAACTCAGCCCACAGATGGATTTCCATTCTCCTGATTCAGGTCCGTTGAAGAGGATTTATAGGACCCACACTCTTGGGACCTGCCAGTCTCTTGGGCACAGGAGCTGCTTTTATACCTTGTGGTGAGGGTCCTGCCTGTCACTAATCATGTTATGCTGCAGGACACACTTGAGATGTAGGCTGGGCTATGTGGAGGCTCGCTGAGCAGCGAGAGCCATTTCTAAGAGATGCCCCTCTTCAGTAATGCAGCATCAGGGGGACAGTCACTCAGAGCATCTCGGCTCCTACATCTTCTTTCCTTTAAGACTGCATGATAAGAACACATCTCCCTGCCACCTACAGAGTTGAAGAGACCGCCTCTCCACAGCCATACATCCCTACTTTGTTCTTTAGTCCACAGTTATTCTCTCTGCTTTGTAGATGAGTCCACTGGGACCTAACTGGGGAGTAAACAAATTACTCAAACTTATACTAACCCATACTCAGGAAGCAGATCATAGCCCTCTTAGACCCTAGAGCTGACACAGCTCATAATGAATAAACTGTCCAAAGCTCCCCTTGGGAGCTTATTTGTACTTCTACCCCCCGAGACTTGATATCTGTCAGCTTTCATCGCCCCCTCGTCCCTGCAGGGTTGAGGAATATGTGAAGGTCATGAGTCTCTGTCTTCAGCAAATGGCAAAGCTAGGTCCCAAGCTGATGTATCACATTGTTCTTGATACATAGCAGACCTCTGCTGAAACTGTCTTTTGTTGGCAGGAAAAAGAGAAGGCCCGGTTGGCATCAGAAGCTATGAAGCCGGTGAATCGTGTTTCTGGAAGCCAGGAGCCAAGGCCTGTCGGGGAGAGACTCCTAGAGTGGCCTGACCAGGAACTGACCCGGGTCAACAGCTTCCTGAGCAGCCGCTTGCAGGAGATCAAGAGCACCGTCAAAGACTCCCTCTGTGCCAGTCTGAGTATGTGTGAGCTCAGCGTGGATAGCAGTGGCTTTAAGGAGGGGACTATGGAAGCTCAGACCCTAACCCCTTCAGACCTCAGCAGCTCCTCTCAGAAACAGCCTGACATCAACCTTGACCTGTCACCTTTGACCTTGGGTTCCCCTCAGAGCCACACATTACAAGCTCCAAGTGAGCTAGTCCTACCATGGGCAGAAAGGAGAGACCCTCACCCACCATGGACAGAAGTGAGGGGCCCCCCTCCTGGTATCCCTGAGAATGGGCTCGTGAGAAGACTCAACACTGTGCCCAACCTGTCTAGGGTGATCTGGGTCAAGACACCCAAGCCAAGCAACCCAAGCTCTGAGGAAAGTCCAAAGGAAGTTCCCAGTTGCAAACAGGAATTGTCTGAGCCTGTGGCCACAGGTGGAAAGCCAAGAAAGAGCAAGAGACAGGGAAGTCAAGCAAAGAAGACTGAGGCAAGTCCAGCCCCATGGCCTCCAGCCAACCTAGAGGCTTCCAGTGCCAAGAGCCAGATACCTAGCCCCAAGCAGCCAGGCAAGGGCTCAGAGCCTGTCAAAGGGGACAGTGGTGCAGAACCTGGAGAGGGCAGCCGGGGGAGCCGGCCAGGACCACTTCAGGCTGACAGCCCCAAAACTGACAAGAAGGGTAGCTCCTGGCAGAATTGGCCAGGTGGGGCCAAGGCACGGACTCTGGAGCAGGAATCTGAGCAGACCCCTGGCCCAGCAAGGCCACAGAGCTTGTCCCAGGGCAAGGGCCGCAGCCGCCGGAGCCGAAACAAGCAGGAGAAGTCAGCCTCCTCCTTGGGTGAGTTCACCAGGAACCAGTGGCTGAACCCCCACTCCAACTAAGCCATGGGGTGGAGGGCAGTCCCAGCATGATCCCAGAGGCCTGGCCATAGGCACTGAGCCCTCCTGGCTGTGTCTTCCTAGACGATGTGTTCCTGCCCAAGGACTTGGATGGGGTGGAGATGGATGAGACAGACCGAGAGGTGGAGTACTTCAAGAGGTAGGTGTGTGCTGCCTGCAAATTATGTCCATGCCCAAGCCCCATAGTGTGTCTTAAGCCGGAAAAAATCCACCGGGTTCCTCACTACCCTTCCAGGCCTTTCCACATAGCCTGAACCCAGGGAGCACCTGGGAAGGTGTAAGGCGTAAGGTGAAGGAGCCATGTCAGCACCCAGGAACGGGGTTTCAGGGTAGCCTTGCTTGTTCTAGAACTCTTTACATAAACTAGACTGGCCTCAAACTCAGAGATCCCCAGTGCTGGTATTCTACTCCTTCTGTTCTGGTGGGCCAAGCTCTAGGAAAGTCTAGAGAGATTCAGAATATACAGCCCACTGATTGGTGCCATTACAGGCATAGTGGTGTGATGAGCCACTGGGGAGGAAGCCTTCAAACCAGCCTGGGGGTTAGAGGACTTTGCTGGACAGGTGAGACTGATGTGAAATTTGAAGACTAAGACTGAACTGAGCTCAGCAGGGATGGTGAAAGGTGTCTGTAACAGTGGGACAGCATGTACAGAGGTCTGAAGGCAGAAGAAGCCAGCTCAGTAAAGCGAGGGTAAGGTAGAGATGATGGCAGTTTGTATCTCACAGCAGTTGTCTTCATGCGTTGTCCCCTGGCCTCAGGGACAGCAGTTTTCAAGCTGTCAAACCGTGACACCTGGAAGCCACAGTGTCTGTTTAGAGCAAACTCATTTCTTAAAAGAGTCTTGCCATATGACCCAGGCTGCCCTCAAACTCATGGCAATTGTGAGTGTTGGGACTGCAGTGGACCACGCTAGGCCTCCAGCTGGTTTCTGAGTAAATGTTTTGTCCAGAGGTGGGGTCCAGTAAGGACAGGAAAAAGCCTTTTACTGTATTTTCCCATATTTCCAAACCCAATAGGTTCTGTTTGGACTCTGCAAAGCAGACTCGTCAGAAAGTCGCTGTGAACTGGACCAACTTCAGCCTCAAGAAGACCGCTCCTAGCTCGGCTCAGTGAGGTAGAGACCCCAGCTCCTAGCTCAGCTTGGTATGGTAGAGACCCCAGCTCCTAGCTTGGCTCAGGTGAGGTAGAGACCCCAGCTCCTAGCTCAGCTCAGGTGAGGTAGAGACCCCAGCTCCTAGCTCGGCTCAGGTGAGGTAGAGATCCCAGCTCCTAGCTCGGCTTGGTGAGGTAGAGACCCCAACTCTCCCATGCATCTGCTTTCTTCCATGCTCTGCCCCTAACCATTCTGTATGATGGCTCTGGGGATTTGGGCGTAGGGCTTGCTCATCCTGCTTTCTGCACCTCTATAGCAAACACATCTCCAGATTCAGTTGCTGGTGCTCTTCGCCCTGCCCGTGTGCCGACTCACCAAGGTCTCTGTTCTTCCATCAGCCCTCCCCGGTTAGGCCCTCCCTGAACCTTGCTGCTGCTTCTCCAGAAGGTCAGCTGCTTGGGATGTCATCACTGGGGCTCAGCCTCCCTCCCAAAGCGTCCTGGCAACAGTGGACTTAATGGAGCTGCCCCAAGAGTGGGCAGTGGGCTTAAGTCCTACTTGGGTCCTCAGTGCAGAATCTGCCTTCTACCTGAAGCAGCATAAAGCCCAGCCCTAAGGGAACAGTGACGGGCAGGTGAACGAGAGCAAGACCTTGCGGGCCACTGATAAATCATGGAGCTGGTGGTGAGGATTCTTCCCCAATAGCACAAGTTCCTGAGAAACTAGAAGCTAAGCTGTCGTTTGGGAAGACACTGACCCACAGCAGCTCTGGCCTACCCTCCAATCAGCCCTGTTATCTCAACTATTGACATACTGGATAATATGTGAGGGCTAGGTGCCCAAAACTGGAGAAAGTCTCCAGGCTGAGAGCTTTAGTGCAGAAGAGATAGGCAGATAACACACAGTATTGGGGCCCAAGGCTATTCAGTTCTGTGTACTTTTTTTTAAGATTTATTTTATATATATGAGTGCTCTGTCTGCATGTATACCTGTGTGCCAGAAGAGTGCATCGGATCCCATTACAAATAGTTGTGAGCCACCGTGTGGTTGCTGGGAATTGAACTCAGGACCTCAGGAAGAACAGTCAGTGCTCTTAACTGCTAAGCAGTCCCCCACCCCCTTTTTAAAACTACATATTTTTATTTTATGTGCATTGATATTTCGCCTGTATATATGTCTGTGAGAGGGTGTCTGATTCCAAGTTACAGATGGTTGTGAGCTGCCGTGTGGGTGCTGCTGCTGTGTGGGTGCTGGGAATTGAACAAGTTCCTCTGGAAGAGTAGCCAGTGCTCTTAACCTCTGAGCCATCTCTCTAGCCCACAGTTCCATGTTCTAACTTTGTGCTGTGTATCTGCATCAGAATTTTTTTGTCTGACAACTGCATAGTTGCCTTTAGTACAATGGGAGATCTGATCTCTGTACACACACTCTTGAGGTTCCCCACCTGACACTATGCTCCTGTGTTCTTTAAAAATTCATCTCTGGGTTGAAGCAGTAAGCTTCCTGGACTCTGAATAACTCCCCCAGGGCAGTACAGAGGCATGAAGCCAGGGCAGCCTCCAGAGTTGAGGCTCCCTGTGCTGTGCAAATGTTGCCTCCAAGTTAAAGCGGCTTTCTTCAGAGTCACCTCAGGCTTCCTGTGTTTTGAGGAGTCTGATCCTTTGCCACTTCAGGATAACCACACCCCAAGGGGATCTTCTAGGGATAAGTATCTTCTTACCTTTCTTTTCCACCACCACAAGAGTAGGAATAGCAAAGACCCCATCTGTTGCCTCTATGGCAAGAAAAAGGATCACACCTCACATAAGCCCAATTTCACTGGTCTCCTGAGAAACCTAATCCAACCATTTTCTACCTTAGTTGATCTCTTCCAAGACAGGAAGGCCACTCCCTGCCTCGCTACCCTCACGAGTGTATATCCTGGAACCTTTCCATCATTTTCCAGGAAGGTCCAGGATGCTGCAGTGCTGCTATAGCCTCAGGACCCAGCCCAGGCTATCTCCTTGAACTTGAGTAGGAGTCTAAATACAGGGCTGGCCTCTACTAGCACCTGTAAGAGGGAGAACAGTTGCCAGCAACTGAGCTCTTACTCAGCCCTCAGCTACCCAGGTGGGCTGCAGGAAGGGCCTTAGTTTTCTCAAGGACTATCCTATATGGGACAGAACCTCAGGACTGGGGCTCTATCCCTCACCAGTTTTAAACTTTATTTTCTACTGAAAATTTTCCTATTTCCATCTGGGAAATCTGTTGTTTGTTTTTAACCCAAAAACCAAAGCTAATGCTGCATGTTACCACCTCCCCAGACCCAGGGGCTCCAGGGGCTGCAGGGGCTGGGCAGACGCTGGGGATGCAATTCACAGGGACCCAGAGCCAGCAAGGCCAGCAGGGGTAGAGAGAGGGGGCCTGCTACTCACTGTAATCCTGCTCTCTTTTTCCCTCTCAGCCCTGCCCAGGTTGATGTCTCCAGGTCATCTAAAGGCCCCAGCTCAAGCTGCAGATGTAGTTCTGATGTGCCCTTTCACCTGTCTTGACCTGCCCTGCTCCCACCACCCTGACCAACCAAAAGCTGAATGGATGCCATGCTGTGCTGGGGCCTTTGAGGACCTCAACAGAGCCGCTTCCTGGTGCTACGTAGCCTCCACTCAGAGCCTGGAGAATGGGCTGGCCTGTGAGCCAAGGGCTGGTGGCACTGCTGGCCCTAAACTGCTCTCTCTGTGTTTGGTTTGTTTCTGTTTTGTTTTTTTAATTCTTTACTTTTGATACTGTGAATATCTTTCATGGGGAAAGATAAAGCAACATTTGGACGCAGAGTCAGTGTGACAGTGATTTGCTGGTCTGAATGGGGAGTGGGAGGGACATATGTACTCAGAAACAGAGGCCTGTCTTAGTCCGGAGCAGTGCTCTGCATAGACAGTCTGCTGTCATAGTTCTTACTTAACCCTTAGAGTCCCCAAGCAATGCTGAGTGGAGCTGACAGCCTAACATAAAGGAGATGGGGAGCTGAGGCCATGACAGCAAAGTGACTGCTAAACTGGCTGGCTGGCCGGGCAGTGGTGGCGCAGCCTTCAATCCCAGCACTCGGGAGGCAGAGGCAGGCGGATTTCTGAGTTCCAGGCCAGCCTGGTCTACAGAGTGAGTTCCAGGACAGCCAGGGCTACACAGGGAAACCTTGCCTCGAAAAAAAAAAAAAAAAAACCTGGCTGGCCCCAAAGGCTGTGGCTGTTGTCACTGTCTAGGCCCTGCCTCCTATTGGGAGGACTCAGATACATCAACCTAGAACAGTATATGGGCTGGTTAACTCAACTGGCTGCCTCTGCACACTGGAGAGGCTGATCCATGAGGCTAGATTCAGTCTAGTGCTGAGGGGCTAGACAATTTCTGGAGAGCCACTGATCTTTAATTTTTTTATTTTTTATGTATGTGTATGGGTGCTTTGTCTGCATGTGTATGCATGCACCACATGAATGCACTGCCTGTGGAGGCCAGAGAGGGATATTGAATCGCCTGGGACTGGAGTTACAGATGGTTGTGAGCTGCCATGTGGTTGCTTGGAGTTGAACCCGGGTCCTCTGGAAGAGCACAGTGCTCTTAACTGCCAAGACATCTCTAGCCCTCAAGATTGTCCCTAATCTTTAGTCCACATTGGAAGACTGAAGAAGCTAAGCTCTGATGTCAGCAGCAGTAGCAGCAACAAAGCAGATGCATCCACCATGAGGTATGAGTGAAAACAGGCAGGCAAAAAGCAACGACTTTTTCCTTGGATCTCCGTATGTCCAGGCTACCACTGAGGAAAGTGCAGCCCATTGGAGGGGAGTGTCTTCACCCCTCAGTTAACCCTTCCAAGAAATGCCCTTACAGGTTCACCCCACAGTGTGTCTAGTGATGTTGGGAACCAAGATTAGTCCTTACACTTAGTTTTGCCCCTTGCAAGATGACCATGTGGGTACAGGTTGGATATGGCCTTCTACATATGTATGAGACCAGACAGAGGCCCCGAGGCTTTACAACCATGTACGTGTTGCCCTAGCCAGTTGAGAGCCAACCACATGAATTAGATCTGATTGTCCAGTGGGAATAGGGTGTGTACCCACTCATAGACCTGAAAACCAAAACCAAAACCCATAATAAACATCTATAAAGTCAAGGAAACCACTTCATCTTCCCAAACCCAATTTTAATGTAGATTTACTAAAAATGCTTCACATATGCTATGGCCAAGCTAAAGTCTTTTTCTTTCTTCTTTTTTAAGATCTATTTTATGTGTGAGTGTTTTGCTCACACCATAAGCCTGGTGTCCAAGGTCAGACGAGAGCGTTGGATTCCACGGAACCGGAGTTAAAATGTTTGTGAGGCACCATGTGGTGCTGGGAATCCAGTCTGGGTTCTGTGTGAGGACAAATGCTCTGAACCCGAGCCACCCCAGCCCTGCTCAGTGCCTGCCATTCTTACCCAAGCTTCTGCTGGCCGCCCAGTGTCTAGAGGTGTGCTCTGCCCTTAAAGGGCCCTGCACAGGCTGACCAGAAGCTGTACCCTTCCACTCCTCACCCCCAGCCCCTCCATAGGACTGAGCCAGACCACAGGCTCCAGATCCTGCTTCACAGCCTGTTCAGTCCTCAGGAAGGGAAAGTAGGTGAAGCCTTTTCTCTGTATTGATTAGCTTTGTTTTTCACACTTTAAACAGGTATCTAAAATTCCAATTGTGGCAAAAGTAAAAGTCTGGTCATGTACCTACAAAGACTTCTAGTTTTGGCCTTCAGCACCTGTAGCCCTCAGGTCTCCTGACTTTCGTTCACATTCCCCACCCCTCCACACTAACTCTTCCATTGTTAATCTGCGGGTTGGTCTGTTTACCTTAAAATGAGTTCTTACTATGTAGCCCCAGCTGGCCTCAAACTCAGATCTGCCTGCTGGGATTGAAGGTTCAAACTCAGATCTGCCTGCTGCCTGCAGAGATTGAAGGTTCAAACTCAGATCTGCCTGCTGCCTGCAGGGATTGAAGGTTCAAACTCAGATCTGCCTGCTGCCTGCTGGGATTGAAGGTTCATGCATCCACCTAGCTTTTGGCTTTTGTTGTTTTTTCTTTTAATTATTCTTCACATCTTACAAGAGAGGCTACTCGCTATGAATATCACGAAATCGATTTGCACTGCCTTTGTGATGACTGCATGCTAGGTATTGTAGTATACACAATCCCAGCACTCATGAGGCTGAAGCAGGCGGATCACCACAAGTTTGAAGCCAGCCTTGGCTACATGGCAAGACCCTCTCTTAGGAAAACAAAACAAACTTATATTTCTCCCAATCTCAAAACAAATGAGTTCTCATTGCCACTACATGGTGATTAACTCCTATTACATATAAAGACTTGGGGAGGGGGCAGCCAGCACTAGTCTTTCCTCCTTAAAGTTGGACTCAATCAATCTGGGCCCAGTCTCCTTTCCCCCTCCCTCACACCAGCCCCTGAGATCTCTGCAGATGCCCTAAGGAATTTGTGTATTTGTTCTACACTCTCAGCCCTTTTCCTGCTCTCCTGAAGGTGACTCCTCCACTTACTCGGAAACCCAGATCCATCCAGCGTCTCCTCTGTGCTATCTCTAGCTTCCCAGGCGGTCACTCTGAGATGTATATCATTTACATATATAACACACAAGGTTAAAAAACACCTTGACCGCCGGGCAGTGGTAGCGCACGCCTTTAATCCCAGCATTTGGGAGGCAGAGACAGGCGGATTTCTGAGTTCGAGGCCAGCTGGTCTACAGAGTGAGTTCCAGGACAGCCAGGGCTAGACAGAGAGACCCTGTCTGGAAAAAAAAAAAAAACAAAAAAACTAACAACAACAAAAAAACACCTTGACCATTGTTTTACTTCCGACCTGTCGGAACAGCGGTGTTACTTCACGCTGATGAGGAATCATATTCTGCGAGCACCGCTCTCGAGGAACCCCGCTTGCAGGGCTGGGACTCCTGGCCGCTCCCTGGGAGCGTGCGGGGAAGAACTCCGTGCTGAGGAGTGTGTTACGGAGGGTTTTGAAAGATTCATCCTTTAACCCAAGACTTGAATCTTCTGCGCATGCCTCAAGTCTTCCCGCTACCCACAAGGCTTTGCCAGACTCAGCTCCACCGCCCGCTCACAAACGCGCTGGAAGAAGATTGTCCCAGTTCGCGTTCCGGCGCTCACGCCGTTGCTAGACGACGGCAGCAGTTTTTTCCTATCTGATTGGAGCTCAGATGAGGCGTGGTTTTTTGTTTTTTTTGTTCCCCCCCCCCCCTGGCGTTGCGCATGTGTGAGGCCTACGATGGAGGAGTCGGAACCCGAGCGGAAGGTGGGACTGAGGTTGGGTCCACGCGAGGGGGTGCGGGTAGGGGGAGGGGCCGCGGCTGACTCGGGTCTCCGCAGCGGGTTCGCGCGGACGAGGCGACCGCGGGAGGGAGCCGCTCTGAGGACGAAGATGAGGACGACGAGGACTACGTGCCCTATGTGCCGTTGCGGCAGCGCCGGCAACTACTGGTGAGGGGCCGCATCCCAGGTGCAACGGCGACATGTCCCCGGCCGTCCGCGGGAGGGTGGGGATCTGGGAGCGGTAATAGTACCGTGGGACGTGGTTCTGAGGAAGGGAGTAGTGAACCTGAGTTCTGGACAGACGTGCGCCTCAGTGCACACGACCCCCTTCCTGGAAAAAGTCAGCATCCTAGGTTCCGACCCTCCCGGGTGCTATGCCCCCTCCCCTACCGGGTCTTGGGTTTGACTCTGAGGGACACTGGTGGAACCTCAGCTCCAGAAGCTGCTGCAGCGAAGACGCAAGGGAGCTACAGAGGAAGAGCAGCAGGACAGTGGCAGTGAGCCCCGAGGAGATGAGGACGACATCCCTTTGGGCCCTCAGTCCAATGTCAGCCTCCTGGATCAGCACCAGCACCTCAAAGAGAAGGCTGAAGGTGGGCTGAGCAGGAAGGAGAGAGGATGAGCCTAGTGTTCAGAGCTGGTTCGCTGACATCTTCGGCTTCTTTTCTCAGCACGCAAGGAGTCCGCCAAGGAAAAGCAACTGAAGGAAGAAGAAAAGATTCTGGAGAGTGTGGCTGAAGGCCGAGGTACCATTATAGTTGGTCCACAGAGGAGGTGGATTGAGCTACTTCCTCCCGACTTCAAACAGGTTGTGTCCCAAGGGGTCTTCCTTTGTGCAGCAGGAACCTCATTGAGGTATGTCTGTCTCCCCAGCCTTGATGTCAGTGAAGGAAATGGCCAAAGGCATCACATACGATGATCCAATCAAAACTAGGTATGTATGTCTTTCCAGTCAGTGTATGTGTCTGAGACTGGCAGTGGTGCCCTGACTGACGCCCTGCTGTACAGACTAGAGAGAGAGCTGCTATACTATACTGTACTGTACTGTGTTGCCCTTTCCTGCCCACCTCCTGCCCATAGTTGGACACCCCCACGTTATGTCCTGAGCATGTCTGAAGAGCGACATGAGCGTGTTCGGAAGAAGCACCACATCCTGGTGGAGGGAGATGGTATTCCACCACCCATCAAGAGCTTCAAGGAAATGAAGTTTCCTGCAGGTACCTGAGAAGGAGACACCATGCCTTATCATCTTGTCTCTGTGAGATTGTATCCCAGCACCCACTGCACTCAGCAGTGGGAATGGAGAGGTGGCGATAGGATGTCCCTCTGTGGTGTTGGTGGCACTAAGTTTTGAGGGAGAGGCTCTTTTGAGGCAGGATCTCTTTCTGCAGCCCAAGCTGACCTCAAATTCAAAACAGTCCTCCTGCGTCATCCCTACTGAATGCTCATTGTAGGCATGACCACCATGCCCTGTGAGCAGGTGAGGAGATGTGCAGGTGTCACTATGGAGTCTTAATTGTCCCAGAACCTGATCAGGCTTTCCTCAGACTCAGAGATAGTTCCCTGGGCCTGCTAGGTTCAGGGGTTATAGGCACGTCCCACTGCTCCTTGCTAGAGGAAGGGTTTCTTTAGACTTATTTTTCAGATGCCTCAGCTGTCTTTTACTTCAACGGAGCTTTAGTGAGAACTTAGGCCCAGTCAGCCAGTGGGCCTTGGAACCACTGTTTCATGACCCCCTGCCTCTGTTTCATGACATACAACTTTACAGGGAAGAATTCTATCAGATTCAGGATGCCAATAAAACACCTATTCTTTTCTATAGCTATTCTTCGAGGCCTGAAAAAAAAAGGCATCCTCCACCCAACACCCATTCAGATCCAGGGCATCCCTACCATGTAAGTATGGGCTGAGGGCATGGCTGCAACAGAGAAGCAGTGTATATTTATCCAGTTGTCTCCTGCTGGGCCCAGTCCTGAAGCTGTCCTCTCCCCACAGTCTGTCCGGTCGGGACATGATTGGCATTGCCTTCACGGGGTCAGGCAAGACACTGGTATTCACACTGCCAGTCATCATGTTCTGCCTGGAACAAGAGAAGCGGTTACCTTTCTCCAAGCGGGAAGGGCCTTATGGACTCATCATCTGCCCCTCAGTAAGACAGGCTAACCCAGTGGTTGGGAGAAGGACTGGGCTGGCTTCTGGTACCAGCCTTGTCTCTGCCTTCAGCGAGAGCTGGCTCGGCAGACCCATGGTATCCTGGAGTATTACTGCCGTCTGCTGCAGGAAGACAGCTCACCTCTCCTGCGCTGTGCTCTCTGCATTGGGGGCATGTCAGTGAAAGAGCAGATGGAGACCATCCGACAGTATGTATTGATGGTCCACAGGCATCCCCAAAGTTCCCAAAGAGGCAAAAGAACCTTATAGCTTAGCTGTTGCATGGGCCTCACAGAGTTCGTCTGGGAGTCCAGCTCTCGAGAGAATATGGTTTGGGGTAGGATGGAAAGATAGAGCCGGGCACTGTGGGAGTATGGCAGGTGGAGTGTCCCATTCTCTGCGACACTAGAAGTCAGAAAAGGCTTGGCAGGGAAAGTGCCATTTGAATTTGGGGGGAAGTTCAGGTAGAAAACTTGGAAACTGAAATCTGGAGTAACCAGAAAAATCAGAATTATTCACTGTGGTTAACCAAGGAGACTAAGGTGCGGATGTGGAACAGACCCTGTATCACCTCTGCTCCATCCTTTCCGGGTAGTGCAATCCCAGCAGACATCTCTAGCACGCTGGACCAGGCTCTGAGATGATAGTCATACCAAGACCCATCCCTGTGTCTGAGGTATTCCCAGGCTCAGGGAAGATGCAGGCATATAACAGATAGCCTATCAGAAATGTGAGCCCAGCAAGGCCAGCAAAGGGGCACAGGAACCAGGAGTAAAACCTCTAGAGGCTCAGGACAGCCGTTGTGAAGAAGACATGTCAAAATAAGTGCAGGCCAGAAAGGTCCAGCCCCTACTAAATAAGCTGCCTATGCTATACAGAAGATAGCCTGGGGAAGTGGTAAGAGGCAGGGAGGAGACAGCAAAAGCAGAAGGCAGTGTACAGACTCTTGGTAAGGCATAGGAATAACCAGGTACCCAAACCTTAGGGTTTCTTTGTTCCCAGTGGTGTGCACATGATGGTAGCCACACCAGGACGTCTCATGGATTTGCTGCAGAAGAAAATGGTCAGCCTAGACATCTGCCGCTACCTGGCCCTGGATGAGGCAGACCGCATGATTGACATGGGCTTCGAGGGTGACATCCGTACCATCTTCTCCTACTTCAAGGTGCCTGACCCCTGCCTCAGCCCCCCTGCATATAAGTACACACACTCATGGACTGCATGCTGAGCTGCAGGATCTCTGTGCTGCACACCCTGTGCTTCTCAGGGTCTGTGGCTCAGCTCTTCAGTATACCCAGACCCCATTCCTATGTGCCCTCCACCTAGTCCTGCATGCCCTTAGCCCAGTGGTTCTCAGCTTTCCTAATGCTGAGACCACAACAGCTCCTCATGGTGTGGTGACCCCAACCATACAACTATTTCATCACCACCTCATAACTGTAGTGTTGTTACTGTCATCTGATATGAAGGCTCTGATATGGGACCCCCAAAGGGGTTAAGACCCTCAGGTTGAGAACCACTGTCTTAGCCCAGCCCTCGCATTTCCCAGGGCCAGCGGCAGACTCTGCTTTTCAGTGCGACCATGCCGAAGAAGATTCAAAACTTTGCCAAGAGTGCCCTAGTAAAGCCTGTCACCATCAATGTGGGCCGTGCTGGAGCAGCCAGCCTTGATGTCATTCAGGTAGGCACACACTCCTGATAGGCAGAGACTTATCCAGAATAGGCCAAAGCTGGCCTTGCTCCCTTGAAGCTAACCGAAGAGTCCACCTGTGGCCGTTATCCAAGGCCATTCTTAGGCTGTCTAGCCCTCATGGCAAGAGGCTTCTGGTCACCTAGCACAGACTGGCAGCCCAACTACAGTGTCAGGGCCATGACTGGTGAGCTGGACCTTGGGATCCCCTGACCTGGCCCCTCTGGTGGCAGGAGGTGGAATATGTGAAGGAGGAAGCCAAGATGGTGTACCTGCTTGAGTGCTTGCAGAAGACGCCCCCACCTGTGAGTATAGCTAGACCAGGCTGGTCCTAGAGTGCCCATGACGAGATGGGATGGGAGGGATGTGTGCTAGGTGGTGATACCTTCTGACTAAAGAGGTCTTTTCGGGGCAGGTGCTCATCTTTGCAGAGAAGAAAGCGGATGTGGATGCCATTCACGAATACCTCCTGCTCAAGGGGGTTGAGGCTGTGGCCATTCATGGGGGCAAAGGTCAGGATGGTCACCACATTGGCATAGCCCTGCTGCCATGACCGCTTCTTCCCTTCCCCTCCCCCCTCCCCCTCCCTCTCCCTCTTCCCCTCCCCTTCCCCCTTCCCTGCCTGCACTACTCCCAACCCTCCCACTGTAGTTCTGACCCCTCCCTGACCCACCCCAGACCAGGAAGAGCGGACCAAAGCCATTGAGGCATTTCGGGAAGGCAAGAAGGACGTCTTAGTGGCCACGGATGTGGCCTCTAAGGGTCTGGACTTTCCTGCCATCCAGCACGTTATCAACTATGACATGCCTGAAGAGATTGAGAACTATGGTACGGAGCGTGGGGATTGGTGGGCTGGACAAGAGGAGGTCCAGGCCTCTGGGTAGTTGACCAGAGACTGTTCCTTTCCTTGCAGTGCACCGAATTGGCCGCACTGGGCGTTCAGGAAACACAGGCATCGCCACCACCTTCATCAACAAGGCCTGCGGTGAGACGCTCACCATAGCTACCTTGGCTCTACCTTGGGTTCTGAAGCCAGGATAGACCCTAATGGTGCTCATTGTCTCTCCCTCAGATGAGTCAGTACTCATGGACCTCAAAGCCTTGTTGCTAGAGGCCAAGCAGAAGGTGCCGCCTGTTCTGCAAGTGCTGCACTGTGGGGATGAGTCCATGCTGGACATTGGAGGTGAGTGTTGAGCAGGGTCCATGCTGGTCATGGGAGGTGAGTGTTGAGCAGGGTCCATGCTGGATGTGGGAGGTGAGTGTTGAGCAGGGTCCATGCTGGTCGTGGGAGGTGAGTGTTGAGCAGGGTCCATGCTGGATGTGGGAGGTGAGTGTTAAGCTGGAGCCCTAGTCTCCAGTCTCCAGCTGGGTGGCTTGGGGCTGGTAAGGCAGACAGACTAAAATACCGGGAAACCAGTCCTGGCTAGTAGGGCCAGCTGGGGTCAAGATCCAGGACCTGGAACTTGGTCCTGTGATCTTGCTGACTCTTCTCTCCACCCCCAGGAGAACGGGGCTGTGCCTTCTGTGGAGGCCTTGGCCATCGGATCACTGACTGCCCCAAACTTGAAGCTATGCAGACCAAGCAGGTCAGCAACATTGGCCGTAAGGACTACCTGGCCCACAGCTCCATGGACTTCTGAGCCATCTGTCTTCCCTTTTCTCCCCAAGAGTCCAATCCCAGGATACCAGCCATGTGCACACCAGCCCTCAAGACAAGAAGCCAGCCTCCTTGGCCCAGCTGGCCTGGGCAACCCCAGTGCCCCCAGAATTACTATTTTTGTTCTCTTCCCAGCTGCCATTAAAGCACAATCCCTTCTCTTGGACCAGTTCTTCCTCTCTCTCATCCACCTGCCCCTGGGGTCCTGCACAAGCCTCTGCCTCTAGTGCCACCCTGAGGCAAGACATCTGCATCTTCCAGAGTTGCCAGCCTGCTATAGAACAGACTTGCTGGCTGGTGTTCCCATCTTGGGTCTCAGGGTCAAGAATGCCCAATAACCCAGGAGCCACCGTTGTGGGGTCACAGGGAAATAGTTGTGTCCCTGGTTTCCCCGCCTGTCTGAACTGCCGTCAACTTCAGTCTTCCTGTGGTGGCTCCAGGGCTTCTGTAGCCACTTGGCTGCCCCTCCCTGCCTGTGCAAGCTCCCAGCCAGGAGTCCTCTGCTTCCTCTGCTCTAGCTGCTGAGGAAGCAGCAGATGCCCACAACTGCCATCTGGCCACAGGCACCCTCCACCTCTGTTCTGCCCCACTCTTCCCTGGGCTATAAAGACAGAAACCAGCCAGGCTGATGCTTCCACAACTGGGGAGCCACAGTTAAGATATGTACATGCAGATGTTGCAAGACTGGCTGGCTCAGCAACCGAGACTTCACCTTGCAGTAAGAAGGGGCCAAAGAAAAGGTACTGCAGTTCCCAGGGGTCTCAAAGTTCTGCACCAGGGACTCTGCAAGGCTTGTGCTCACTCAGCAAAGGCAGCGGTTGCTCTGGCTATGTCGGTCACTCAGCGCGTGGCCTCTGGCAAGTTACTTAAGTTACCAGCCTTGATTTCCTCATCACTGAACTGTCGATGAGAACACAAAGGACAGGCTGTGAGCTCAGAGCTGCCTAGATCACAACCATGGTGGGCATGGAGCCAGGCGCCAAAGGCCTCATGGATGTATTTCCACCATGTGCACTGTGTGACCCCCCAAACAGCATTCCTCAGCTGGGTCACAGCGTTCTCTCCCAAGGTGACATTACACAGGTGACAAGCTACTTCCATAATTTGTATTCATGCAAAGCTCCAATGCTGGCCTCCAACAAGGCAGGTCAGGTAGGGTAGGGGCAAAGTCACTGAGCAGGAACCAGTGCTTTAAGAAGCATGTGACCTCCCTGGGGAGCACACTGGGGGCCTGCCGCCCACACTCGTGACAAGCAGTAAACCTAGATATGGAGCCCTTGTGGCCTGCTCTCTGATAATGTCTGACATGTGGTCCTTCACTCTCCAACCTTGGAGAGTCGTCAGGGAAGGCCTCCAGGAAGAAGCAGCCACCTGTGGCAGGGCAGAGCAGTGGTAAGGGGTGCCCAGAAGGGACTGATCTGAAGAACTGCACCTCAGGAAGTAAAGACGAGAGCAGATGGGGTGGAGTTGCCCAGACTAGACTCAAAGGGAACAATAGGATTGGTGGACAGCTATGGTAAGCCCAGGTATCATGAAGATCAAGAGGAGATAGTGAGCTTCTGAAATATTTCTGATTGGCCTGGGAATGTAACTGAGGGGTACAGCATTTGCCTTAGCACACCCAAGGCCCTGGGTTTGATCCCAGTACTACGAGAGGCAAATGTGCCGCTCAGAATGGCAGCCAATTTAGCAATTTGGACAGAGAAGGGTCCAAGGCTGGGCAGCGCCCATCCTCATGTTGCACTGCCGCCTGGGCATGGGGGAGGGTTCAGAGCTCATGACTCAGGGCATCCACCCTGTGGTCAGACACTCATATCCAGCTGACCCAGGTACATGCGCAAGAGGCAGTCCTCGCCCCCACCCCACTCGACCCCTCTGGCCTCAAGCTCCCCATAGCAGGTATGGTCTCCTTGGAACAGCAAGAACCCTGAAGAAGAGATTTGTTCTGGGTACTGTCCCTTAAGTGAAAACAGGGCTCCCCTCCCCCGGCCCTGCAGATGTCTCTGGACAGAGGGGGAAGTGGCCAAAAAACAGAAGTAAGAAGTTCCTCTGTCCAGCCTCCACCAGTCTCCTCAGAACAGCGGTGACCATGGAGTCCGTGGAGAGCCCTGTCAAGGACGGCGTTCTCTATCAGCAGCACATGAAGTTTGGCAAGGTGGGAACCCCAGGCCTCCAGCCGTGGGCAGAGGAGGAAACCCCTGCTTAGCCCACACAGTTTATCCAGACCTGAGAGAACTGAGAAGGGAGTCTGGGTGAGGTGAAACCTGGAGAGGGGAGGTTCTTGGCCCAAGAAGGTTAGGGATCTGAAGCATCCTTCAAAAGACTGCCTCATAGAGTGGTAGAGATGCCAAGGCCGCAGAAGGGTTTTAAGAATCAAAACCTATGCGTATGACGGCTCCAAGACTCGAAGGGAAGGCCAAGGGCTGTGTGGCGGGAGCCCTCGAGGGATGGAGTAGACAAAGGCTGGTTCTCCGGATACCGGGGAGGAGATGGGGTGAGGATTTGTCTTTTTCCTCCTACACCCACAGTTGAGCTACAGCTGCTCCTGGGCAGAAAAACCGTCTGTTTCCTTTGCTAGATGTCATTTGCATGTTTCCTTCCTTAGCAGCATGAAGCAGAGGCCACCTTCCCACCCCACCCAGCCCGTGGCCCAAGTGCCCTTTCTGATTGTGTAACAACAGCGTCAGTTGCTCTGCCCCAACCACTAGATACAATTAACTGTGAAGGTCATCCAGAAAAGGGCAAGGTGTGATTTGAACTCAGGGCTGACCAACCCCAAGTATAGATTTCTTCCTGCCTACCCCTGCCCCAGCAAGGCCTCCTCCTTCCTTTGTACCCTAAAGTCTTAGGGAGGCAGAAGCCAGGCAGCCAGTTGCTCAGCCGCTTGTACAGAGCCAAGGGGCAGGGGCGGCTTTCTTCCCCAGGGTCTCCTTTCTTACAGAAATGCTGGCGCAAAGTGTGGGCTCTGCTGTATGCCGGAGGCCCTTCAGGCGTAGCTCGGCTAGAAAGCTGGGATGTTCGTGATGGTGGCCTGGGGCCAGCAGGTGACAGGTCCACGGGGCCTAGCCGGCGAGGGGAACGCCGAGTCATACGCCTGGCTGACTGTGTATCTGTTCTGCCTGCCGATGGTGAGAGTTGTCCCAGGGACACTGGTGCCTTCCTGATTACCACCACTGAGCGAAGCCACCTGCTGGCTGCACAGCACCGCCAGTCATGGATGGATCCCATCTGCCAGCTGGCCTTCCCGGTGAGTGTAAAGTGAACTAGCCTGCTGGGACCACCTCACCCCACTTATCCATGTCCTTGCTTAGTCAGATCCTACCACTTGGTAAACATTGCCAAAACCCTGCAAATATGGGCAACAGCTTAGGAACCCATAGAAGGATCCTATATTCTATGCATGTTATAGAGAAAATGAAACAGTAGGTCAGGAGGACAAGTGGGCTGAGCCCTGAATGACAAGAGTGAGCCCACAAGACAATGGTCTGAGACAGGTGTCTGAGCCAAATGGCAGGTATTACAACACAGTGGTATCATGAGCAAAGGCCCTGGGGCAGGAAAACATGGTGTGTTTAAAGGAGCAGAAAGTAGACCAACCAACAGCTTAGGCACACAAAGAGTCAAGATATTTGGAAAGTTTAGTGAGAGCCTTTTAAATCCACCTTGGGCCACGTGTGGGTGAGAGGTTTTATAATGAACCGGAGGGCATGGCTTTAGGTATTAAAGCCAGAGGCCAAAGGTTGAAAAATCTCGGGGTTTACAACAGAAAAGACAAAACATGCCTGACTTCCTCATCGAGTTGATCATGGACCAGCTGGAGAGGTGGCTCAACAGTTACGAGCACTGGCTGCTCTTGCAGAGGGCTTGGGTTCAATTCCCAGCACACACATGGCCCCTCACAACTGTAAGTCCCAGGGGTTCAGACACACACCCCCTGACCTCCATGGGCACCATACGCATGTAGCACACAGACATACATGTCGGCAAAACATCCATACACATAACAATAGGTAGTAACCATTTTAAAAAATCAGTCGTGAGGTTATCATACGGCTGCCGTTCTCCCACTTGATGTATAGCCCAGAGAATGAAAGAAGGTGCGGGCAAAATGTGGGCCAGTGCTCACAGCAGCACTGCATAGACACCCAGAGGTGAGACAGCACGTGACCATCCCCTGAGCATTTGGAAGTTGGAGGGAGAAGGATCAGCTCCATGGCCAGTTCCAGACCAGCCTGGGCTACTTGAGACCCTGTCTCAGAACCAAGATAAAAAACAGTGTTGAAATATAACATGAAAGACACCAAAGGGTAACGTGCAATCTCTTCATTTTTAAAATTCCTGTGACACTTAGAATAAGCATATCTACATAGACAGACAGCAGGTGCATGCCAAGCAAGGGAAGAGGGTGGCTGGCTCACGGGGACAGGCTTTCATTTAAGATGATGACAGCCTCTAGATTAGGTGCTGCTGACTGCTGTACAAACTTGTGACTAGCCAGGCAGTGGTGGCGCACGCCTTTAGTCCCAGCACTCGGGAGGCAGAGGCAGGCGGATTTCTGAGTTCGAGGCCAGCCTGGTCTACAGAGTGAGTTCCAGGAAAAGCCAGGGCCACACAGAGAAACCCTGTCTTGAAAAAACAAAAACAAAAAAAAAACTTGTGACTATACTAAAGTCCACTGATCTGGGTACCTTCAAACAGTAATGTTGAGGGCTGGAGAGATGGCTCAGCAGGTTAAGAGCACTGACTGCTCTTCCAGAGGACCTGAGTTCAATTCCCAGCAACCACATGGCGGCTCACAACTGTCAATAACTCCAGTTCTAGAGGATCTGACGTCCTCACACCAATACACATAAAATTAGATAAAAAAAAAAAATAGAAATGTTGATTTGGTTTGTTTGTTTGTTTGTTTTGAGGCAAGGTTTCTCCGTGTAGCTCTGGCTGTTCTAGAACTCACTGTGTAGACCAGGCTGACCCTGAACTCAGAGAGATTGATCGACCTGCTTACCTCCCAAATACTGGGATTAAAGTTGTGTACTGCTACTGCCACACTACTGCCTAGCTTATCACTTTTGTTTTTTAATTAAGAAATGCACAGGGAGCCAGGCAATGGTGGCTCACTCCTTTAATCCCAGTGCTTGGGAGGCAGAGTCTGGTAGATCTCTGAGCTCAAGGCTAGCCTGGTCTACAGAGTGAATTCCAAGGCAGCCAGGGCTACACAGAGAAACCCTGTCTTGAAAAACAGAAACAAAAAAGGAAAGAAAGAAATGCAAAGAAAGAAAAGCACAGGTCAAGAAGACAAAGAGGAGGCAGGGTTTGGCTTTGGCCATGTTCATGGGTCAAGGTGATTATGGCGGCCATTTCCTGACAGATAGGACTGGCTGTAGGATGGAGGTCAGGGAAGGTCAAGGGTGACCTGCAAGTGGCTATAGAAAAGTCTGCACATTTGCTTGGTGCTACCCCTGCCTCTTCACTGCTGCATTCCTCCAGAGCTATATGCAAGCCAGCACATGGGCTGAAGTTGCTTAGCGCCTTAGAGAGCTAGGAAGAGCCTTACTCCAAGACCAACGCTCCCAGGGGAGCCCAGCAGGGTTGTCCCATAGTACAGATAGGAAATGACTCAGGAGAGCCCAGAGCCCTGGAGTGTGGGTCAGAGTGGGCCTGGCAGTGGAAGCTTTGTCTGCTGAGCCCAGAGAAGGGATGGGGAGGAAGAACATGGTGGACTCTAACGGATGACTTAAGTCTATTCCTCAGGGTACCGGAGAATGTTCCTCAGGATCAGGACAGGCTGAGAGTCCTAAAAGGAGCTTTGTACCCATGGAGGACAACTCTATCTACTCCTCCTGGCAGGAAGGTGAATCAGGGGAGACCCTGGGGCAGCCTCACCCCCACCCCAGTAGTGGTGTCTGGGAACTGACGAAATGCCCTTGCTTCCCAAGTACAGTGGCTGAGTTTCCTGTGGTGGCTCAGAGGACAGAGGCCACCACCCGCTGCCAGCTGAAAGGGTCCTACCTCCTGGTGCTGGGCCACGATGACATTCAGCTGCGGGAGACTTGCAAGCCCCAGGCCTGCTATCGCTGGCCCTACCGTTTCCTACGCAAGTTTGGCTCTGACAAGGTGAGGTGCTGAGTAACCTGACCCTGACCGGTGTCTGTAGGGAAGGGTGGTAAGGGGTCAGTGTCCTGGCTCCTCCTGGCCACTGATCCCTGCCTGGGGCACTTGTGTGCAGGGCGTGTTCTCTTTTGAGGCTGGCCGCCGCTGTGACTCAGGTGAGGGCCTTTTTGCCTTCAGTAGTCCCCGTGCACCAGACATCTGTGGGGCTGTGGCTGCTGCCATTGCCCGCCAGCGGGAGCGTCTTCCAGAGTTGTCCCCACCCTGCCCCCTGCCTCGGGCCCTCTCCCTGCCCTCCCTAGAACCCCCTGGGGAGCTTCGGGAGGTGGCCTCAGGATTTGAGCTGGCCACTTCCAGAAAGCTGCCTCTAACTGATCCTGGGCCTCAGAGCCTACCTCTGCTGCTCAGCCCCACCCAAGAAGGAACCGCATCTGGTCTCTATGCGTCTGTGTGCAAGCAGACCAGCAAACACAAAGCTAAAGTGGAACATCTCTATGAGAACGTGTGCATTCTGGAGGCCAGCCCTGGGCTGTCCAACGGGGGTCCTGAGGCCCAAGAGGGCCTTCCTGGTGGCCGCAGCCCCCTAGGTAGCCCCATCTACCATAACAGTGAAGATCTGAGTTGGCCTGGCTCCGCCCACGACAGCAATCTGGAAGCCCAGTACCGGAGGCTGCTGGAACTGGAGCTAGATGAGGCCGGAGGCACCGGGCGCCCTGGAGCACAGACAGGCATCAAGGCCAAGCTGGTAACCCTGCTGATGCGTGAACGGAAGAAGGGCCCCGCCCCCTGTGACCGGCCCTGAAGGCCTGTGCAGCCACAGCAGGACAGAGGTGACCTCCCAAACACAGGAACAACTTTGAACATATCCGTCTACTCTGACCTGCAGGGACAAGCCAGGTGGCCTGGGGAGGAGCCACACTGTGCCCTCCCTCAGACAGTGTACAGACTGACCAGTAATAAAGCTTGCCTATCAGCTTCCCCTCCCTTCTGCCTATGGCCCACTATCCGTACCGCCTCCCTTTCTCCTGGATCCCTATTGGCACAAGGTACCCTTGTGTTCAGTGTAGCGAACACCAGGCCTTGATGCTGGGCCCCCGGGGCACCTAGTGTCCCGAGCCTGACTTCAGCCACCACTGGGCTAAAAATCTACTTGAGCAGATGGATATGGCGGGTGGGTTGGGCTCTGTGTGGTTCTGTGCAGCAGGGTTGACAGCCAAACAGAGGGAGATGTGAGGCCTGTTTACAGAAGCGCTCCAGAGCTGAGTAAGAAGGGTGAGCATGGCCCAACCAGGCAGGCTGGGAACCTGGCCTTTCCAGGCTCAGGAGAGTCACAGACCAGTCAGTGACTTTTGTCCTGCAGTAAACTGGGTCTCCTCCTTGGACAAGCTACCAGTTAGACTTGGCAAGGAACAATAGGAAGGCTGGATCTGAGGAACATAAGTAAGCAGAGCAGACAAGCTGTGGTGTAGGTGCCCGGCACTAGGGTGTAAGGGTGAGGGAGAAGCAGAAGGCCTGTGGCTTGTTCACATCCAGAACACTAGTGGCTGATGGGACTCAGGCAGTCAGTAGACACATCTAGGGAACCTCTGACTGTTTCACCAACTAGAAAGAAACTAAAAATGTTAAGATAAAGTCATATGGGGAGGGAGTCAGAGCTCAGTAGTATAGGACCTACCTAATATGAGGTAGACCCTGGGTTCATACATACGCAGAGAAGAAAAAACAGGCTACATTACTCAGGAGGCAGAAGCAGTGCATCTCTGTGTTTGAGGTCAGCATGGTCATCACAACAAGGTCTAAGTCAGCCAAAGATACAAAATGAGAGCATACCTCAAGACAAATAATAATAATAATAATAATAAAAAACACAAGTACCCCAAGAAGTCTCATAACACCAAAAAGACTATATATTAGACCTAGTCCTTCATTAAGATTTTTCACTTGAAGTAGGGTAGGGGGTTAGAGAGATGGCTCAGCAGTTAAGAGCACTGGCTGCTTGTTCTGTCAGAGGATCCAAGTTCAAAACCATCTTTCATTCCAGTTCTAGGAACCCAAATGCCCTTTTCTGGCTTCCATGGGCATGCATGCAGTGCACAGGCATGCATGCTCTTAAAACACCCACACACATAAAAAACAAAACAACTATTTTTTTTTAAAGTTTTGTTGAGATTGTGGGTGGGACAATAGCTCACTGAATAAAGAATGTGTAAACCCACATAACAACTGCTGTGAGATGCTACCTGGATCCTCAGCTCCTGGCAGGCAGAGACAAGATCCTCACGGCAAACTGGCTAGGTAGACTAGCTAGAATCAGTGAGCTACAGCTTCAGTGACTCTGAGAAAACAGCGGTAAAGAAAGATACTCAGTGTTAACTTTTGACTTAAACACAGCACAGAGTGAGGAGTATGTATGTGAAACCCACACTTGTGGACCCGTGCACATGCCACGAGTTTTACCAGTGACTACACTGTTCCAGTCATGAGATGAACAGCCAATGTTCAAGGCAGCTTCAGTTCTGTTCTCAAGGTGCCAGCATTCCAGAGCAAACTAAATTTCCTTAAGACTCCAATGCCTGTTTTCTGCTCTCTGCTGCCTCTGGACTCTCCTCTACCTGTGCATAAGATGCTGCTTCTGCTTCCAAGGAGCTGGCTTCTCAATCCCTGGATTTTCTGCTTCAGCTGCACTTACTTTATTGACAGAATCTATGAAGCTTCCACTTGCCTAAAACTCATGCCCCAGCCTCTCAACAATGAGATTATAGAAACCCATGTTCATCTTGCCCACACGTTGACAGTCCCAAGCCCTGTGCTCAAGACAGTGACAATCGGCCTTGCTTCCTAGCGTTTTCTGGCTGCCTCTTGTCTTACACTCTACTCGCCCACATCTCACACATGGAGTTGCTCCTTCCCTCCAATTTTGTTTGACTGGTAAAGTTCTCAGCCTCTGGTGAATTCACCAACAGCTGCCCACATCTGGAGAAATCCACTTACAAAGATTTGACTATTATCTCACATAGGCAGTCTCTGCATGCTTCCTGTGTAGCTCATGTTCCAAAGGAGCCCTCTTGCACTGGTTTGAATGAGAATGACACAACACACACATACACCCATCGGCTTATAGGTTTGAATGTTTAATCCCTAGTTAGTGGAACTGTTTGGGACGGATTGGGAGGTGTGGCCTTGATAAGAGGTATGTCACTGGGGTTAAGCTTTAAGGTTTCAAAAACCCATGCTAGGAAGAGTCTCTCTCTTTCCATCTCCTGCTTGTGAATCAGATGTGAGCTCTCAGCTACTGCTCCAGTGCCATGCCTGCCTTTCCTACTGCCATGCATCCCACCATTATGAACACGGAGTAATTCTCTGACCCTGTAATCAAGTCACCAAGTAGATGCTCTCTTGTATAAACTGCCTTAAGGCATCCTATCACAGCAGCAGAACAGTAACTAAGACATCTTCAAGCCTTTCTACTTCCGTACAATCTCACCTCCCAGACACTGCCAGAAATCAGCGGTGGGCGGAGGCTCATGACTGCACTGACAAAGGGTCCAGTGTCTTCATGCACCTTTTCCTTCCTGGCCCTGTAGAAGGAGTATTTGTCTCTAGAATGGGCTCCCACCTAAGCTGTCTGGTTAGTTTCTCTTTGGGACTTTTTTTTCATTCATTCATTCACCAACATTAGCATCTTGCCACCACCATTTCCAACCCCAGAAAAATGATAGATGCTCTCTGATTTCAAATATGGGGAACAACCTTCCTCTACCCGACACTCCCTGTCTGCTCGTCCCCATTTCTCTGTTCTGCTCCACACCGAAGCTCTTTGAACTGTTGACTTACTCTCGTTTCCAGTTTCTCATCCCTCTCTCTTCGTAACTTCAGCTTCCTCCTTTTCTACTTTCCATTATGTAATGTTTCAAAGTTACCAACCACCGGCCAGACCAAACTACACATTGATACCCTGGGACCCCTCTGCTCCTTAGCAGGACTCCTTGCCCTTCCTGAAAGCATCAGGGGTCTTTTCTGCTCTCTTACAGCATCTCTGCCATAGTGGCTCACCTTTTTTCTTCGGTGCTCAGGGATTGAACCCAAAGCTTTTGTCCGGGCTAACCAAATGTTCCTCCAGAGCCAGCCCCAGCTCTTGCTATCTTCTCTGTTACTGATCCTCTCAGGGTTCTTTCTGATCAAACTGTAGTTCAACCTGTCAACTCATCTGGAAACCTTTGAAGAATGCTCATGGCTAGGCTCGCACATTCAGCTCTGATTTTTTTTTTTAATAGTTGGGGACAAGAGACTTTGGCATTGGTGTTTAGGTTTTCAGATTCTGGGATTATTCTGACATGCGCCCTGAGCTATGCACCACTGGCATGGGTGAGTTAATCACTGGCTTCATTTTTCTTAAGATTTGCTTTTTTTTAAATTTATGTATTTATTTATTTATTTATTTATGTTTCTGAGACAGGGTTTCTCTGTATATCCCTGGCTGGCCTGGAACTCTGTCTGTAGACCAGGCTGGCCTTGAACTCATAGATCCATCTGCCTCTGCCTCCTCAGTTCTGGGATCAAAGGTGTGTGCCACCACCACCCCAGTGATTTATTTATTTTTATTTTTATCTATGTGTGTGTTGCTTGTGTGTCTGTGTGCACTAAATGTATGCAGTGCCCAAAGCAGCTAGAAGAGGAATTGGATACCCTGGGACTGGAGTTATAGACCCATTGTTAGTCACCATGTGGGTACTAGGAACCAAACCTGCGTACTCTGCAAGAGCGAAACTATTTTTTTTTTTTTTTTGGTTTTTCGAGACAGGGTTTCTCTGTGTAGCCCTGGCTATCCTGGAACTCACTCTGTAGACCAGGCTGGCCTCAAACTCAGAAATCTGCCTGCCTCTGCCTCCCAAGTGCTGGGATTAAAGGCATGTGCCACCACTGCCCAGCTAGCAAAACTGTTCTTAACTGCAAAATCTCTCCAGCCCTACACATCACTAAATTTTAAAGGCCATTTAAATACTGGTAGCTTCCAAAGGCATGTCCCCCTTCCACATAGAATTTTTGGGGCTGGAGAGATGGCGAGATGGCTTAGTGGTTAAGTGCTCACTGTTCTACCAGAGTTTGTTTCTCAGCACCCACATGAGGTGGCTCCCAAATGCCTGCAGCACCAAGGAATAACACAGTTCTCCCTTGCTCTCTGATAAATCTTTGAACATACACACATGCACTCACACACTAACACACATGCGCGCACTTCCACACAGATATACACACTCACACATATAATACATACTCACACACTCATATGCATGCATGTGCACATACAAACGAATGCATGCACACACACTTATACACATGCACACACGTACTTCCTGTTCACTACAGATTTAAGAATCCCACTGCACACTGGACATCTGGATATCTAAAAGACATTCCTGGGTCTAGGGCTGTAGCTAAAGGGTCTCACACTTACCTAATAGACATGAAGCCCTTGCTCACCAACACAGCTGTAAGAAAAAGCATCTACAACTTTAATATGGGACAAGAAGTTAGGAGGTGGGACTCTGTGTATTATTGTCCCAAGGTGTGTTTGAGAACAGAAAGAAAAGTCTCGAAGGATGTTAGACCGTAAGACTCAGGTTGGCACACCATGTACCCAAGCAGTCCTGGCAAACAGTATCGTCCACAACCAATCAAGCTACTATAGAGCCACAAGGCCAGGAAACCTCATCAGAGCAATGGCAGCATGGAGGCCTTCTCCCACAGTGGCTAGTCCAAGCCCTTGCTACTTCATTAAACACCAGGATACAATGGAGCCCTGGTCATAACCAGAATCCAGAACTCTTGAAGCCTTGGTCCGTTGACCTCTTCTTCATTAAAAAGTTTACATCTTTTGAGTTATATCACAGGTTTCAGGGCTGGGGATATAACTCAGTGGTAGAGTTTTCCAGAATGTACAAGGCTTTGTGTTTGATTCTCAACACTGCAAGAGAAGATAATATAATCTTTAGCTGGGGCCCCATTATAATTCTAGCTCTAAAGGCTGAGACATGATAAAGAGTTCTAGGCCAGCCTGGGCTACAAAGCAGCAGGCCAGCCTAGGCTACAAAGCAGTAGCCCAGGGAGTAAAGACCAGACTAGGCTACACAACAAGACCCTGCCTCTTGGGAGGCAGAGGCAGGAGGATTTCTGAGTTCTAGGCCAGCCTGGTCTACAGAGGGAGTTCCAGGACAGCCATGGCTACACAGAGAAACCCTGTCTGGAAAAAACAAAATAAAAACCAACAACAACAACAAAAAAAACCCTGCCTCAAAAAAACAGTCTAAGCCTCTGTTCCATGGGGATTTCCATCTTGTTCCAACCAGGTTAGAAGAGATTTAATCTAGAGAGCTTCAGAACTAAGAGGCCTGACCACGGAGCTGCAGGGATTCAGGCCACCAGAGGGCGCTGTATCCTTCCTAGTCCATGCCTGTTCCAAACCCGAGGCTGTGTGTTTTGGGGAAGGTCCCCAAACTGCACCCAGGCCCAGGCCTTTCTGCGGAGCAAGAAAGGGCCCCGGAGGTCTTTCCTGTCTGCCGCAGTTGGCCAGGAGCCCTCAAACTGCTGTCCTGTTCTCTTTCCTTCATTGCACCTTTGCAGGCCTTTCTTCCTTTATCTGCTCATTCACATAGACTCTGCAGGTTCTGAGGGCAGGGACCCAGATCACAAGACAATAGAGGTCACAGGGTGGAAAGTGCTGTGGGAAAAACAAAGTAGGTTAAAGGTCTAGGGTATGATACAGGCATTGTCAGGGATCTGCTGGGTTTTTTGGTTTTTTGTTTTTGGTTTTTTGGTTTTTCGAGACAGGGTTTCTCTCTGTAGCCCTGGCTGTCCTGGAACTCACTCTGTAGACCAGGCTGGCCTCGAACTCAGAAATCTGCCTGCCTCTGCCTCCCAAGTGCTGGGATTAAAGGCGTGCGCCACCACTGCCCGGCAGGGAACTGCTGTTTTAAATTTTTAAAATTTATTTGTTTATTCTATTTGTCTGTTTGTCTGCATGTGGATCTATGCACCCTGTGCTTGCCTGGTACACAGGGAGGCCGGAAGAGGGCATCTGAAATCCCCTGGCACTAGAATTACAGATGGCTGTGAGCCACCGTGTGGGTTCTGAGAATCAAACCCAGGACCTCTGGAAGAGCAGCCCGTGCTCTTAACCACTGAGCCATCTCTCCAGCTGGGACTGCTGTTTTAGATGGGAGGCTCAGAGAAGGTCCCGGGAGGAGGCAGTATTCAAACAGAGAATAAAGCCTTTTAGGTTTCTAAGGGGGGAAAGGGGGTTTTAAGCAAAAGGAATTTCGAAGTACAAGGGGACCCTAAGGCAAGAATATGCTTGGGGTGTAGAGCAAAAGCCAGAGTGGCCTAGGCGGAGTGGGCAAGCACAGAAGAGACCTGCTCAGTTGTATTTCTTTTTCCCATCTTAGAGATTCAAACTTAGCATCTAGCCCAAGAAGTTAAGCACAACCTCCTCCTCTCCCTTATTTTATCCGATTTCTTTTCTTTTCTTTTTCTTTTTTCTTTTTTTTTTTTTTTTTTTTTTTTTTACTTATTTTGAAACAGGGTCTCAATAACTCACCCAGGCTGGCCTTGAACTTGTAACCTTCCTCTTCCCCAGAAGCTGGGATTGCACAGACCCTGTGCTGCCAGGCCCAACACTTGACCCAGTTTCTTAGTCTTGGGTAGGTCTTAAGGATTTTAGTTTTATTTTAAACCGAGTGTGAGCCCACTGGAATGCTAAAAAGATGAAGTGTGATCTCTGTTTTAAGAATATCACATCGGAGAAGAAGACTGGGGTTGGGGGGAGGCAAGGGTGATAGCAGCGGGGCGGTCAGCGAGGAGGCTCATAAGCATTCGATGGTGGTGGAACAGCAGCAAGGATTAGCTGTGAGACCATCTTAAAGGTGGAATCTGCGGAATTCAGGAGCTGATGGAGATAAGAAGAGACATATAATTTCATAGGTTCCTGCAGAACCAGGAGGGTGGATGATGTCATTGGCTTAGACCAGGAAGGAGTGAGAAGAAAGCACAAACTTGGATTGGGACCTACAGTTTGAGAAACCTTCCTGGCAGACATGAAAATGAGGTATCCATCATTGACGTCTGCAGTTCTTGAGGAAAGATTGCTGGTTGGCCATTTTCAGTGTTAGTGAACGTCAAAGGATGGCCGGGCAGTGGTGGCGCACGCCTTTAGTCCTAGCACTTGGGAGGCAGCAGCAGGCAAATTTCTGAGTTCGAGGTCAGTCTGGTCTACAGAGTGAGTTCCAGGACAGCCAGGACTACACAGAGAAACCCTGTCTCGGGGGAAAAAAGAAAGAAAGAAAGTCAAAGGAGAATATGGACTCTTAAGGTGTGAGTTTAGTGACCAGATGGCCAAGACTGGAGGCAGATGAGGAGTTACAGAGGAAAGGAAGCCTTGAAGCCAGAGAGATGGTGATTTTAGATGAGGAAGCTGCTGGGCTTTGTCGTATGATCTCAGCCCTCCAGGGGAAGAGCTGGAAGAGCTGGAAACACACGCAACTTCAAGCCAGTCTACACAAGGAGACCTGATCTATGTGTGTGGGTGTTTTACCCTTTGTGTATACGTATACATACGCTATATGTGTGCCTGATGCCCGGAGAGGTCAGAAGAAGGTGTTGGATCCTAGGGGGAAAAAAAAGGAGGAGGAGGAGGAGGAGGGGAAAAAACAAAGGAAGGAAGAAAAAACCCTGATCAACCTGTGTAGACCAGCATTCCTTGGCAGGACAGGATGAAACCTGAAGGCTACAGCTGACTTGATTGAGGCCATAGGAGACCTGGAGAAAGCATCAAGAGTACTGTAGGGGACAAGGGACAAAGAGACATGACAGAGACAGAAGGGTAGCAGACAGCTAAAGAGGTTGTTATTTTTTTGTTTTTGTTTTTGTTTCTTGTTGTTGTTGTTTCCTTTAGTTTTTTTGAGACAGGCTTCTCTGTGTAGCCTTGGCTGTCTTGGAACTTGCTCTGTAGATCAGTCTGGCCTTGAACTCATAGAGCCACCTGAAGAGGATTTCTTCAATGACAATTCCCATAGGAGTTTGTGTACTCAGGACAATGATGGGGAAGAGGGGGTGCAATGAAGGTGGGGGGCTGGGGAAGGGGAGGCTGTGCATCTCACTACTGACTCAAACACTCAGGAGAGCTAGCTTTCCCTTCTGCCCACCCTTGGCTAAAGCTGAGGATAAAGTAGGGGCTCTGAGAACACTCCATGGCAGCCCCTTCCATCCCAACCGCATCTGAACTGGGGTGCAAATGGGAAACAACCCATTCCAACAGTGGTTCTGGGGGCTTTGGTGGAAGTCTCAGGGCTGTGGACTGCTGTCTGGATGGTCTTACACCGTCAGACAACAAGTGAGGCTAAGCCAGCTCCCGTTGGCTCTTACTATTTATTTATTTATTTATTTATTTATTTATTTATTTATTTATTTATTGGCTTTTTTAGAATGTCTTGCAAGCCTTTGGCTGGGTTTGGTGTTGAGGACTGAACCAAGAGCCTCCAATGAGCTCAGCCACCGGGCTCTACTACTGAGCTACATCCCGAACGCCAGAAAACCTAGCTTGAAACTATCCTGTCTCGCTTCTCCAGTTCCTGTCCTGGAGATTCTGAAATCTGATGGTGCCGACCATATTGACCTCTAACAGTATTCCTAACAGAAAAGTGTTACGATGCCATTTTCCCCTATGAGGGAGAATAAGGTGAGAGAAGACCATCAACTTGGGTGTTTCAAAAGGATGCTTTTCCTCCACTCTGCCAGTGGGAGGCGCAAGGGACTTGGGCGAGAGCCTGGAGTGGGGCACAGGCTGGGCAGCGACCCGGCTCTCGAGGTTAAGTGCCAGATCTCGCCTTCCTTCTCCTGGAGACTCAGGGCTTCTGGACTGCATGGGGCCTCCCACCGACCCCGGGATGTGCACTCGCTTGGCCTGGGGAGGGCGTGGCCTAGGACTCCGCCCCCTTCCGCGGGCTCAAATTGCGCGGCGTCCGCGGAGGCGGGGTCAGAGCGCAGCGGCGGATCCCATCGCGGCTCCTGGAGGCCGCCAGGCAGCGGCCCAGCCGGGCACTCAGGTACCGGCGTCCGCGAGGGGGTTCCTGGGCTGCACCCTACGGGGTCCCATGGCCCGCTGAGGCGCTGGGGAGGGTGTGGGCGGTCGTGGAGTGTGCCAGATTCCCTCTGCTGGCTCCGGCCACAGCCTCCGCCCCCGCCTTCCTGCGGCGAAGTGGGGCTGATTGGCGCCTGCGCCACCGTGTGCGGTGGGGACGCGGCCAAGCGCGGGGCTGGAGCGGGAGACGAAGGGAAACAGAGTCACGTTGGCAAGGGAACATCGTGCATGGGTGGCACCACTTTCTCTGGCTTCCAGAAAGGATCCCCTCTCTGGCCATGCGTAAGGGACATGGCCCCCTGTCAGTCTCCACAGGGCCAGTATCCCATTTTTCTTTTCCCCTTGCAGAGCCCAGGGGTCCCGCCCTGGCCACCAGCAGCCTCGACCTGCCCCAAAATGGCTAGGACCCGCTCCTGCGTCCTCCTTCCCCACCCATCCCCCTCATGTCCCGAGCCCCTAATGTGCTCCCTCCTCGGGCTCTCCACAGTGTCAGTTTACACGCCTTATATAGTCCGAGCAGGCTCCAGCGGCGGCCTGCCTGCCGGGACTCAGGGAAGGAGGGGGAGCTGGCCCCTGACTCACCCCGCCACCCTCCTGAGATTCCAGGTTAGCTTGGGCAAAGCAGTGCCAATTAACCCCACAGCCAACCCCTGGAAGAGAAAAGAAATTGAGTTTGCTGAGGATTCTCCTCACCCTCCCAAATGGCAGGGGCAGGGTGGGGAGCCACCTTGTCTGTTGTCTGTGAGAGGTCGGCCTGCCAGGAGCCCAGCCAAGCCAGAGGAGATACCTGCCTCCCAGTGCCTGTGTATGCTGAGCGTCTACCCATGCCTTCTTGGTACCCAGCCAACGCTAGTGCCCAGATCTGGACCTGCCTGCCAATTTGCAGTGTAGACACTCACTTTCTCTTCTTTCCTCATAGGAGCAGGCACTATGGATTCCTTCAAGGTAGTGCTGGAGGGGCCAGCCCCTTGGGGCTTCCGCCTGCAAGGGGGCAAGGACTTCAATGTGCCCCTCTCCATCTCTCGGGTGAGTCTAGATGGGGGGGGATGAACTCCCCAAGGGTTCTTGGGTGCTCAGGTTTCCAGCAGATCATGGGAGGGAACAGCAGGAGCAAGCCAAGACCAATAGGACAGAAGTGCCCAGGTGCCAATGGACACTTGCTACCAGGACTTCCATCTAGGTGGAGAGTGAGAGAGGTGCTCCTAGCTTCCCTACTTTGATATTTGATGCTGCTATTCCACCAAGCCCCTGTGGCTGGCATCTGTGAGTGCCAAGGGGGAGCCTATTCCTTCAGAATTGGAGGCTGATGTGTCCAAGAAGTGTCTTAGCTGGAAAACCAGCATGTGGAGCCAGGTCCCCAGCAGGATGTAACTTTAGTCTCACTGCTGTTGAAGGAATAGCAATCGTCATCCTGTTTCTCCAAGTGACAGAGCTTGGAGGACTGCAGAAGCGCATTCAGCCAGTCCACAGCAGGGCAAGGGTTTGAACTGAGACACAGAGCGGCTTGTGCCCTGTACTCTTCCTGCCCTGTGTGAGGACTGAGTCTCAGCTGGCTCCAGTCAGGCTGTGTGGCCTTTGACCCTAAGCAGAGGTGTAGTGAGGCTGGCCTATAGGATTCCTGTTCCCATTCCTCAGTCCACTCTGGTGGGGGGCGGAGCTGGGAGCTGACTCCTCCCTGTGGCAGGGGGATTGCCTTATAAGCCCAAGAATGCAGCCCCAGCTGGGATGGCCAGCAGTGGCTAGTCAACAAAGCCCAAAAGGGTTGGCCTAGGTCTAGGCCCCTCAGCCCATTGGTAGGCCCCTTACCTGGCCCTCAGTCATTTGTGTCAGTAGGACTCAAAGCAGACGTTGTGCCCAGAGTGGGTGAGGCCAGTCTTCCAGCTTGGTATCTCCAACTGGCCTAGGGGGTCAAAAGGGGGCAGGGATTTCCTGCCCTGACATCCGCCTGCCTAGAGAGGCCCACCCTGCCACAGTGTAGGCAGGCAGCTGTTGGCAGGAAGCCCAGGGCAAGCCCAGCCCGAAGGGGCCTGAGAATTTCCAGGCACTGCTCAACCTGAGAGGGACATCAAGGCTGTTCTCTCCGTGGGAGCGAGAGATGGTGGTCAGGGCAGGCAAGCATGCAGGCTGTGTTCTTCCCAGGATCCTTCTCTGGAATTACCTTGGAATCTGCTCTAACCAGCAGGATGACTAAGGGCTATGGACCCTTCCCCCACACATACATCCTCCTCTTCGGGAGTGTGCTGGCCAGTGTGGTGTAGGTCTTAGTTTTCTTCATTGGTAATGAAGGCCTTGCAGATGTTGCCTGTTGGGGGCACGCTGACCCCTGCTGGCCCCTGGGCTCCTTTGTCATCGGCCTTAACATGTGGGTGGGGCCACCCGCTGAGCCCTGCCCTGGAGTTAGGCCCTGATGGGTGGGGTGGTCTTTTCTAAATTGGGCCAGCCCGCTATCCCTCCCCTGACCCCAGAGTGGAGGGAGGAAGGAGGGGCTAGGGCTGGCTGAGGGCCCAGGTCTAGAAGATGAGGTAATGTCTGGGATTTGGGGGTTGGGCTGCTCAGTGGAGCTCCCAGGCTGACTCACCCACACCCATAACACTGTCCAGCCCCCGGCTTCCACCCCCTTAATCTTACCAGCCTCTTTTCTTCTTTCTTTTTTTTTTTTTTTTTTGGTTTTTCGAGACAGGGTTTCTCTGTGTAGCCCTGGCTGTCCTGGAACTCACTCTGTAGACCAGGCTGGCCTCGAACTCAGAAATCCGCCTGCCTCTGCCTCCCGAGTGCTGGGATTAAAGGCTGCGCCACCGCTCCCCGGCACACCAGCCTCTTTTCCCACACAGTCCTCCCCTTGGTACTCCTCCAACTCTGACCGTTGGCTGACCCTCCCATGCTTCTACTCTGTGTACCCCATAAAAGAAGTAGTTCCTCACTTCGCTCCTTTTCAGGGAGCCAGTCGCTCCTTCTCACAGGACCCCCACCGTGGTCTTACCCCACACCTCTCCGGAAGCAGCCTGTGTAGGAAGGAGTGGCCAAACCAGGTTTCCATTTGTTGACTCACCATGCCTATGACTAAGTCATTGCTCCTTTAGAGTGTCACTTCCCTCTCCCCATTATAAGGGGCTGGTTGGAGTGACATAAAGGTGAGTGGGGCATGCAGACCCCAAACTTAGCCGCGGAATGAGGGGGCATCTTTTCAGACAAGGTCTAGCCTTGAGCTGTCCTTCTGCTTAGTCTGCCAGTGTTGGCATTATAAGTATACCATGCCTGGCACCCCAGAGTCTTTTTCTCTTCCCCAGAATTTTATTTATTTATTTATTTTTAGTTTTTCGAGAAAGGGTTTCTCTGTGTAGAGAAACTGTCCTGGAACTCACTCTGTAGACCAGGCTGGCCTTGAACTCAGAAATCCACCTGCCTCTCCCTCCCAAGTGCTGGGATTAAAGGCGTGTGCCACCACTGCCCAGCCAGAATTTTATTAATTAATAAATTTTATTAGTATTTGAGGCAGGGTCTCTCTCTCGGTAGTCTTGGCTGCTCTGAAATTCACTATGCAGACCAGGCTGGCTTCGAACTCATAAAATCCACCTACCTCCCCAGTGCTGGGTGTATGCCACCACATCTGGCTAGCCCAGAGTCTTTAATGGGTGCGTTGACCCCTCACTTGTGCCCTATTGTAGTGGAGCCTTCCAGTCAGGACCAAATCCTGGCCGTATCCCTTGCTGTCTGGACGACTGAGTTCAGGTGTTTGGCAGTTCAGTTTTTTCTGAGTGTGAACAGGGCGTGTCCCTAGACTCTTCTGCAAGCGTGTTGGAAGGTGCGGGGTTGATCCTAGGCGTTCTGTGAGTTGCTATTCTTACCGTATGTTAGCAGGTAAAGAGGGCTCTGACTCACCAGCTCTCTTCTCGGCTAACCTCCCCTTCAGGCACAGAATAAAGCTGTCAGGTCCAGCTCCCCCTTCTGTCTTAGAGTTGGCAGTCTCTGCGTGAGGTCCTTCTGTCCCTGCCATCTCTAGAACCTCTCATGTTCTTGCTGTCTGCTTCAGTACACATTGCATTAGCTCACCCGAGGAGCCTCCTGGGACCTTGGGCATCCTGCGCCCTGCTTGTCCTACTACCTGTCAAGTGTAAATGGGGGAATACAGGAGGCCTGGTGGGAATGGTAGCCGTCAGCACTGGCTGATTCCTGGTAAGCGGTGAGCCTTGGTCACCAGAAATAAAAAAGTAAGATAAAAGTAAAGGAACATGTAGCCGTGCGAGCAAGAGTAGATTTATGAAGGCATTCAATGCCAGGGTGGGGGGTGGGGATGGGGGGAAGGGAAGAGTCAGAACTTGGCCTTGATGGGGGTGGGGAGCAATAGCAGTTCTCAGATAGGAGACGGGACACTTAACGGGATATTGATGACCCTGATCAACCCTGTTAGGCCTTTGTAGCCCAGTTTCAGCAACACAGGCTGTCTGGGGAGGGCAGTCTGGTGGGTAAAAGCCTTTTGAGGCCTCAGGAAACACAGTCGTCAAAGACTGTGGTCCTAGCCAGCAAGTATGGGCTCTAGGCTGGAGGTGGCTGTTTACCAACAGTGTCTGGACTGTGAGGAAGCTTGTGCAGCTTGGGTAGGCACCCATGGGCCTCTGACCATTCCTCTCCACAGCTCACTCCTGGAGGCAAAGCTGCACAGGCTGGTGTGGCCGTGGGAGACTGGGTACTGAGTATTGACGGTGAGAACACTGGAGGCCTCACACACATCGAAGCCCAGAACAAGATCCGCGCCTGTGGGGAGCATCTTAGCCTGGGTCTTAGCAGGTAAAGATGCTGATAGGCCGAAGGGTTGAGGATAGTCTCTGGTCTCACTTACCTGCCATGACCGTTTCTCCCTTCTTCTCCAGAGCCCAGCCTGTTCAGAGCAAACTACAGAAGGTAGGTTATACAGGAGTTATCTGGGCTGAGAAAGGGAAGGCTTAGACTGGGCTGACCTTACCCTCCCTGGCCCAGTCTTGGGACCCTCTTTCTGGCTAAGAGCAGAGGGCAGATGCCAGAATGGGCAGGGTCTGGGGAAGGGGAGAGTGGAGCTAGGAGCTGCCGCACGGTTTGGGCGCCACACGTGCCTGCCTGTCTGTCTGCCTGCTTCTCCCCACAAGCCTGTGCTGTGTGCGCCTCCCCACCTCTTTGGTCCCCTTGGCCCAGAGTGGGTTGAAGTCATCACTTCCCAATGGGCTCCTTGAAATCATAGTCACCCCTCATCTTAGCCTCTGGCCAGATGTATAAGAGTGGGGCTGGACCTATCACTGTTCTTGGTGGTGGTGACTATGCTCCCACCTCGGCCCCCCACTCCCACCCACCTACCCTGCCCGGCTCTGTCTCTGCCCAGGCCCTGACCCCTCCCGCCGACCCCCCGAGGTACACTTTTGCACCAAGCGCCTCCCTCAACAAGACGGCCCGGCCCTTTGGGGCACCCCCACCTACTGACAGCACCCTGCCGCAGAATGGGTATGTCAGCCCCTGCCTATCCACTCCCACCTCTTGTGCACACCGTCTAGTCGTTTCACAAGCACACACACAAGCTGCCTGCTACTGCTCAGTCTGTGCTGGACCCCAGCCCCTTATCCGTGTGGCAGCAATCTCTGGCGGCCGGGGTGGGGCTGTGGGAAGAGAGCCCCACCTAAGATTGTTACTCTTCCACAGGCTCTGCCCTCCTTGGCAGCCTGGGGTCGGGGTGTGGTGTTGGGCCAGCTGAGTCTCACACTCGTTGCTACCTCGCCTCCCTCTCCACTGCTCTGATTTCCCCCCATCTTTCTTCTCCTGTGTCTGTCCCTTTATTTGTCTATCTGTCTATTTCCTTCACAGGTGCAGACCCCTGACAAGTCAGTGAGCCCCCTCTTCCTGTCACTTTTCTCCCTTCCTTTTGGCACTCTGGGTGGTGGCCCCTTCCTGCCCTGCCTGTCCTGCCCCCTCTGATTTACCCACCTACCCAGCCAAGCCCTTTGCCTCCCCCCAACCCCCGCTCCCCTCTGTCACCATAACCCATGTACATCACATCCTGGGAGGGGCAGCCCCTGGTACCCACAGAACCAGAGGTTCTGAGCTCTGCCCTTCCCATAGACAGTTGCTCAGACAGCTGGTCCCCAATGCCAGCAAGCAGCGGCTAATGGAGAATACAGAAGACTGGCGGCCGAGGCCAGGGACAGGCCAGTCCCGCTCCTTCCGCATCCTTGCCCACCTCACGGGCACAGAGTTCAGTAAGTGCTGACCCAGGTCAGGGTGGACTCTCCTGGCCTTTGCCTGGGCCTGACTTTGCCAGGACTTAAGGCTGGGGTGACCTTCGTTTCTCTTGGTCAATGCCTGCCTCTGTCCTCTCAGTGCAAGACCCGGATGAGGAATTGCTGAAGAAGTCAAGGTAATAGCTCGGGCGCTAGCCCCTCACCCTAACCTCCCACGTGTTCCTTTCCAGCCACCAGCCCTTGTCTACTCCTGGCCATCCCCTGCCAGAGCTCTCTTCTGTTCCTTCCCTTTCCTTCCCTCCATCCTCCTGCCTCCCTTCCATCTCTCCTTCCTTCCACTTCCTCCTCCTCTCTCTCTCTCTCTCTCTGCCCCTCAGGGAAAAGTATGTCCTGGAGCTACAGAGCCCACGCTATACACGCCTCCGGGACTGGCACCAACTGCGTTCTGCCCACGTGCTCAACGTGCAGTCATAGCCTGGCCTTCCCAGCCTGCTGCCCTCTGCTTTCCTCTCTCTGTTACTTGCTCCCAGGGCACCCCATGGGTGCCTCCAGCTCTTGCCTACTTCTTTCATGTCCCTGGCCTGAACCTCCTACTGGCCTGGTCCTGGCAGCCTGCCTGGCACAGGGCCTGGCTTCGTCTGACACTGCCTTCCTTCTTGGCCCAGGGGTACTACTGTCTGCCAGGTCTGCACTGCCTTGAGCATGGAAATAAACGTTCTCAGCCCTGCTTCCTTTGCCTCTGTCTCCCATCTTTTGGGTCTGGTTATGTTTTGGGTGTGGGATGCTAAATGGTTTAGACTTGGTGTGGGTCCTGCAGCCTGCTTCTCGGTGGGAGGGAGAACCTAACCAAGATGGCTCTGCCTTACCCATGGTTCTCCTGGATAAGAGGAGACCCAAAGCCTGCCCTAGGAGCAGAAGCACACTCTGCTTCCACACTCTACGCCGCAGCCCAGATAGCTGTACCCTACTTAGGGGAAGCACCCCTTCCTACCTCTAGCCCAGAGGGCCCTAGAATCCACCCCAGCAGCCCCCAGTGCACTCAAGCATTACCCATGGGGGCAGCACAGCTGATGTTAGGGGGTGGGACCGTACCCAAAGCCTCAGCCATGCAGGGCCTTGAATGGCAGATCTTACAGCCAGGTGCCCAGGACAGAAGCCCCAGCCCCAGCCTCAACTATACCCCAGGAATCCTGGCCTGGTAAGATAGTGGGCTTGGGACTGAAGAAGGGTGGATAGCCTCCATGGACATAGGGGTGGTGGGCTTTTAAGGCTACCCTGGGTTCTACCCTCTGCCCTTTGGGGTCCCTGAGCATCCCTCTGGATCTACTTTCTTTGGCTGTCAGGCCCCACCACCCCCAGCCCCACCAGCCGCCCACCCTGGGCCGTGGACCCTGCATTTGCTGAGCGCTATGCCCCAGACAAAACCAGCACAGTGCTGACTCGGCACAGCCAGCCAGCCACACCTACACCTCTGCAGAACCGCACCTCCATAGTGCAGGCTGCTGCTGGAGGGGGCACAGGAGGGGGCAGCAACAATGGGAAGACTCCTGTATGCCACCAGTGCCACAAGATCATCCGGTGAGTATTCCCTTATGTTGATCTTTCCTGCCCTGCAGCCTGGCCCTGGCCTGTCTTATGTGCCTATGCCACCTCTGCTGCTGCTCTAAGAGAGTTAAGGATTTGGTTGAAGCAGGGAGGGATCTAGCCTGGATCTTCAGATCTCTTTAACGTTTTATGTATTTGTACATGGGTGTTTCGTCTGGATGTGTATCTGTGCACCACTTGCATGCCTGGTGCCCACAGACACCAAGAAAGGGTGTTGGATTCCCCTGGAATTGGATGGAGTTTAGATGGCTGTGAGCCTTCACGTGGGTGCTGGGAATCAAACCTGGGTCCTGTAGAAGAGCAGCCAGTGCTCTCTCAGCTGCCGAGCCATCTCTGCAGCCCCCGATCCTCAGGTTCTTAATCCTGCACTTCCTTCCATACTCACACCCGTGAGGGAAAGCAGGAAGGTGCCAGCGGCACCCTGAAGCTGTGTCTGTCGCTTTGCCACTCTCTGAATAAAGAAGGGCCTCCCTCTCTGCTGCTTCCTCCTCATGCTTGGTCTCTGCCGAGCCTCTTCTCTCGGGGCCATAGGCCACAGGTACCTCCCTCTCTGTACACTGCTTCTGGAACCCAGCCAAGTCACACAGCCCCTCAGAGTCCGATTCCAGAACCTTCCTAGTTGTTGGCCCTGTCCCTGGCCAGCTTTTGTCTCCAGTCAGCTCTCAGGCAGAGAGGATTTGTAGAACAGCCCCTCTTTCTGACACCCTTGTTTAATCTAGGACCTGTAGACCCCTGCTCAGGCCACATGGAACAGGCAAGCAGGACAGGGTGTTCAACAGGGTCTCTTCAGCTATTTATCTTCACACTGGGCAGTACTCCCCCAGGGGTGTCTTGGTAGACTCAGCCATCAACTTCCACCCAAACCAGGGTGCCCCCATCATCAGAAGCAGATATTGGTCCCTCTTGCTGTATGAACAAGCAAGGTCTTGTAAGAACAAGTGGCTTCTCCTGTCTTCCACCTGGAACCCCTACCTCATTTGCATATATTCCCTCTCCCTGCAGCGGCCGCTACCTGGTAGCACTGGGCCACGCATACCATCCTGAGGAATTTGTGTGCAGCCAGTGTGGAAAGGTCCTGGAAGAGGGTGGCTTCTTTGAAGAGAAGGAAGCTATCTTTTGCCCCTCCTGCTATGATGTGCGCTATGCGCCCAGCTGTGCCAAATGCAAGAAGAAGATCACTGGAGTGAGTGGGGCTGGCAGGTGGGCAGGAGGGCAGGAGGGCAGGGGAGCCAGGAGGGACAAGGGAGAAAGTGAAATGTTAGCAGTGTTGAGCAGCTGTCAGATGTGATGGTCTCAGCAGGAATCTCCAGGATCCTCAACAGCCTAACTACGGACACTGTAGCTCAGTGGACAGTGTAGCTAGTGCACAAGGCCCTAGCTCCATTTCTGTACAGCCTCATCAGGCATGGTGGTGTTGACTTCTAATCCCAGCACTCAGAAAGCAGGAGGATCATGAGTGACAGGCCAGCCTGGGCTACACAGTGAGACTGCCTGGAAAAAGCAAAAACATTCTAATAGTGGCTCCACTTTATAGCAGGCAGGATATTCTTTTTTTTTATTTTTTTTATTTTTTATTTTTGGTTCTTCTAGATGGGGTTTCTCTGTGTAGCCATGGCTATCCTGGACTCCACCAAGCTAACGTTGAACTCACAGAGATCCTCCTGCCTTCTGCCTTCTAAGTACTGGGATTAAAGGCATGCACCACCACTGCCCCACTAGCCAAGATACTCTTAAAAGACCAACTTTTTAAAAATGTATTTATTTTGGTGTATTTATATGCATTGAGTGTTTTGCCTGCACATATGTATGTGCACCCCATTCATGACTGGTACTCTCAGAGGTCACAAGACAGTGTCCCCTGGAATTGGCATCACAGACGGTTGTGACTTACCATGTGAGTGCTAGAAATGGAATTCAGGTCCTCTTAACAACTGAGCCATCTTTCCAGCCTAAAAGACCAAAATATTATTCAAAAGAAAGCTTAAGCAAAGGAAGAGAGCTGGCTCCAGTGAGTGGAGGTGCTGACTCCAGGCGCTGCTGAGCCTTGGCACCATGATCTCCTGAGTTTGCCTGCTTTTACCATTGTTAGCTTCCTTCATTCCCAGCATGCTTTTCTCTAGAAAATATCAAGAATGGTGCCACTGTGCCTCCAAGGTTCTGTTTCCCCAGGTTAGCTCCCTAGGAGAGGAAACACCTCAGTCCCACTTGATACCTGGCGATCCCAGCACTGATGCTCATTGGCTTAGCTTGAGTCACATAATCATCCTTGAAAAGTTCATGTGTCTGATTGGATGGGCTGGAGTATGCCCTCCCCTGTAGCTGTCAAGAAGGTGACACTCTATCCTGTCAAACATTGACAGGTAGCTTTGAGCTCTAACTGAACCAGTGACCATGGATGAATGGTGACCCCCCCCCCAAATAAAGCAATAAACAGGATGGCGGTACCCTAAAGAGAAGTGGTCACGAGAGGGCTGTACCTACGGGGACTGCATTTGGCTGCCACAGTGGAGACATGGCCAGTAGAAACAGGCTTATTCATTGCAGACAGAATTCCTGAGCTAGAATGGTACTCCGGGGTGCCTGATATTGTTTAATGCTTGTCAGATGGCTGTGAGGCCCAGCAGGAGAGGGAAGAGGCAAACAGCATTCCTTAGAGGCATAGCGTGTGCTGGGGATGCAGCCCGGGGCCTTACATTGAAAGGTTTTTTATTTGAACCCAAAAGATATAAACTGGCTAGTTTTATATCCATTATTGTCTAGAAGTGCAATATATCCACCATGGGCTACATGGGAAGCAGGAAAACCCAGTGCTTGTCACCCTAGCTGGCCATGGGGGACTTGGTTCCAGGACCCCACAGATACTGGTGCTCAAATTCCTTATACAGAGTGGCATTATAGTCAAATGTAACTGTGCATATCCTCTGTGCTTCAGTCAGTCTCTAGGTCATTTAGAATCCCTGATCAAATATAGATAGCTGTTGCCCTGGATCATTTAGGGAATAATGACCAGAACTGGAAGTCTACATGCGTTCAGCACAGGCACAAGTACTTTCCAAGTATTGTTGATTCACTGCTGATCAAAGCTGCAGATGCCGGGCCTGCGGGTTCTGAGGGCCACTTGTGCTTTAGCTCTGGAGTCGAGCTTGCAGCTGCCAGTGGAAGTAGAAGGCTATCTAAAAAGCCACAAGCAGCCGGTCCAGTGTCTACTGCTTCCAGTGTACAAAGCCAAGACTCTCGGAGATAACTAGACAGTATTCATGGGTGGCAAAGGCAGGAATCCAAACTAAACATCGATACAAACATGTTCTTCCCTCAGAGGCTAAACACAGCGTAACACCAGGTTTTCTCTGCACAGCTGGGCTTGAGGCTTCATCTGTGTATATAGCAGGAGTTTAAACCTGGCAGACAGGTCTAGCCTGTGACCTAAGAGGACCCTGCTCCCAAGTGACTTGTAGAGAGAGTGACTTGTAGGTGTCACAGGCTTGGAGGGACAGGGACACAGAAGGGATTAAGCTTGACAACCTGGGTGGGTTTCTATTCTACACAATGGGCACTAAGGCCCAGAAAGGGGAAGAGTATAAAGCTGAGCCCAGGCCCACTATCCTCTCCCTAACTTGAGCTCTCTGGATACAGAGGCAAGGCTATTAGGTGTGGCCAGAGTCCACAATGTGACTCTCTGATTAGTGAGAAGGAGCAAGAACTGCTTCTGCAGCTTCATGCAGAGGCTCCTTCGTTTTGTTGTCCAGACATTCTCAATATGTGTTTGTAGTCCCAGGTGGCTCTTGAGTCTTGGCCAAGATGTCCACAGTCCAGCTACCCCTAAGTCATAAGGGGAAAGAGGAGACAGGTGGCACCCATCTTTAAAGGGTAATGTCACTTAGCCCTTCTGCTTCCATCCTGCTGATCAGAACCCAGTCATTAACCACACCTAGCTGCAAGGGAGGCTGGCATGTATAGCCTTTATTTTGGGTAGCCACATACCTAGCGAAGATGGATTTCATCAGTTGCCTGAAAGCAAAAAGGCTCACCTCCCAGAGATAAAAGTCTGTCCTCACCAGTCTTCCAGGTGTTCTAGTGGCTGATCTTTCTGCCCAGAAGTCCCTTGAAAATACTCCTTGCTTCTGGCTCCATTTTGTCAGTAAGCTCTGGTCCCTCTGCCACAGCGCCTCTCTGAACTCCTAGCATCTTTTCACCACCACCCTTCCTCAGCTGAGACTCAACTGTCACTTCCTCAAGAACCTTCAACCTCCTTTTTTTCTTTAATTCTGTGTGCACACTTGAATGAATGCAAGAATCCATCAAAGCCTGACGAGTGTATCAGACACCCCGGAGCTGGAGTTACAGGTTGCCTACAATGGGTGCTAGATACTGAACTCCAGTCTCCTTCAAAAGAATGCATCCATCTCTCCAGTCCCAGGAATATCCTTCAATATTGTATTAATTAATTCATTTAATACCCTTTTATTGTATTTCATTCACTCATTCACTTTTGTTAAGACTGGGTTTGTCTGTGTAGCCCTGGCTCTCCTAGAACTCACTCTGTAGACCAGGTTGGCACTACCACTGCCCCACACCTTCTCAGTCCCCACCCTTCCCATCAGGCCTCCCGTAGTTCACTCACTGAATCCTCGTCCTCTGACCTGTCATCTTGCTTCCCTGGGTGTGGATGCCATGAGCCAAGAGCAGGTCTGTTTGATTTAAGCACTGTGTTCATCGTAGAAGGTAGTCAGTAAACACTTGAACAGGTGCATGGAAGTGGCCTTAAGAGGAGGACAAACACGTGAGAATTACCTCAGAGAGGATGCATGCGGAAGAATGGTTTGTGTCCGAGGTAGCATTTGAGAGAGGTGTGAGCTAAGACGGAGGAGTTAGGAGCTTACTGCAAATCAGATGAGCTTCAGAAAGCTGCTATTGGGGTTGTGGAGGAAGGGAACTACAGCTAGGATCATCCCAGAGCTAAGATGTCCCCCAAACTTACATTTGGCATGGCCACGCTTGTATTTCTGAGTCAATAAGCGTCTTTTACAAATCTGAGCTAGGTGTACCTGGGTGGTACAGTGCTTACCTGGCATCTATGAGGTCCTTGATTTTTGTCTCTGGCACCAAGAAAAACAAAAGGTTTTCAACCTAAGTATTCCAGTCATTCAGAGTGAACCTGTCAGAATCACCCTCTGAAGCAGAACAAAGATCAAACAGACCTTTATCCCAAAGTGAGACAGGCTCCACTTGGGCCCACCGAATATCCCACCTGGCCCTTATAAGAACCTGGGTTCCTTACTGCAAACCTGGGCTATTTTCTAAGCAGCCCAAGATTGGGTTCAGTTACTCAATTCCTTCCTTAGGTAGCTAGGCTTTACAGGAGGATAAAGCTGTTGCCAGGTGCCCCATACAGCCTCTTGCCCTGGTGAGCTTAACCGTTCCAGGAATGGCCAGTTTTTCCCTGGAGAGAGTTCATCTCCTGAGGTTCTGCTTCCTCTAGTGGAGCCAAGTCCGCAGAGGACCCACAGTGAGCTAGGTACTGTTGGAATAGATCATTTATAGAGCAGTTGGTGTGTTATGTCTTCCACTAGGAAGGATCGGAGAAGACAGCAACAGGCACGTATCTGGGAGGATATTAGTGATGTAACTGTTACAGGACAGTAGAGGACGGGTCCTGTGAGTGCAGTGGGGCCTGGGGAGCTGGCTAAAGTGTCACTGCTGTCAGAGTGGACCCTGTGGAGAAAGTGACAGTTATACACAAACTTAAGTCACAGGCAGGAGACTTAAGGTGGAGAGGAGCTGTCTGGGCGGGTGGAGAGCTGGGCTGCAGCTCCAACATGGGTGTGTTCGGTGTGACAGAGTCAACATGTGAGTGACTGGGGAAGGGAGAGACAGGACAGGCCTGCTGACTGCTGGGTCCTGCACAGGCTTTTTAAAAGACAGGATCTTTATAAGTTGCATAGGCCAAGTTTGAACTCTGTACCCAGCAGACCTTTAAACTGTCACCCGGCTGGATGTGTCTTGAAGGTGGACCCTTCAGTACTTACTGATGAAGGGGATGAGAGAGAGGGGAGTTTGGGGTCATGGTGGCACATACCTGAAAGCTGAGCACTCAGCAAATAGAGACAGGAGCATCAGCTTCAGGGGTTGAAAGCCAGCCAGAGCTACAAGAGACTACCTCAAAAAAAAAAAAAAAAAAGAGGTGGTGGGTTTTGGTCTGAACGAAGGACTAGACGTCTGCGATGGAAAGTCTTGGGGATGTTTGAAGCTTACAAGTCTGAGACTTGATGCTAGGGACCTTGGGGGTTGCCAGTGCGGCTCTGGGAGCTATGTGTATGGAGATATGATATTTTACAGCAGTGGAAGGGCCATGCCAGCCTTCCCATGTTCTCAGGGACAGGCTGAACCTGACCATGACTGTGGCCTCTTCCAGGAGATCATGCATGCTCTGAAGATGACATGGCATGTGCACTGCTTCACCTGTGCTGCCTGCAAAACGCCTATCCGCAACAGAGCCTTTTACATGGAGGAAGGGGCCCCCTACTGTGAGCGAGGTATGTGATAGCCTAGAGAAGGTAAGGAGGGACTGGGGGCGTGTGTGTGTGTGTGTGTGTGTGTGTGTGTGTGTGTGTGTGTGTACACAGACCCTCTTTTCTGTCCCCACTACCAGACTATGAGAAGATGTTCGGCACAAAATGTCGAGGCTGTGACTTCAAGATTGATGCTGGAGACCGCTTCCTGGAAGCGCTGGGCTTTAGCTGGCATGACACATGCTTTGTTTGCGCTGTAAGCACCTCCCTCCCCATCCCCCAGTGCCCTCTGTTCCTTACTGTCCCACTCTGTCTCCTGCCTGTGGGATATGGAGAGCTTGGGAGAGCTCTCCCATTCTCCTCAGCCTCATGTGACTGGACCTTCATCCTCAGATATGTCAAATCAACTTGGAAGGAAAGACCTTCTACTCCAAGAAGGACAAGCCCCTCTGCAAGAGCCACGCCTTCTCCCATGTATGAGTACCTCCCACAGGCTATTGCCACCCTACTCTGCCTGAAGGGTGAAAACCACAAGCGATCACTCTCACCTTTCTGGGTAGGGCTGGCAGTAATTGTCCCAGCCACACCAGGAGGCCGGATCCTGGGGTTCCCTCTTCACAGTCCCCTTTCCCACACTTCCTCCCCCACCATCACTCGCTGGTGCTGGCCTCCTAGCCCCAGTTCACTCCGGTGCCACAATAAACCCATATCTAGCTGTGTGCGTGTGCCTCCCTGCTTTGCCTCCAGAATGGTGGAACTTGAAGCAGGGGGAGGCTGAGGGTTAAGACAGTGCTTGGGGCTGAGCCTCTTCGTCGTCCTGGGGATGTGGAAGCTGCATGGTCACTGGGAAGAGGAGCAGTGTGGACCCCATGTCTTGGGCTTACTGCCCACAGATGTGAAGGAAGCCACTGGTAGGGGTTAAGGGTGGAGGTGTGGAGATGGGAGGTGAGACCAGAGAACTAGAGCGGAGGGAGGGTCAGGCTGCAAAGGAGGGAGCCTGGAGTGCTGGGCTCAAGCCCTAGATGGGGATCTGGAATGTCCTGGGGACATGTCCAGAGACATGCCAGGGAAAGGCAATGTTGGAGAGAGGACCCAGGGACAAGCCCCAGGATCCCTGGACAATGTTGCTAGGTATCTTATTGCACACCAGAGGCTGCTTACTCATGCCATGTTCCCACCCACCTCGCCAGGTGCCTGCGAGTCTTTTTTTTTTTTTTAAAGAGATATTTTTATGTATGAGTGTTTTGCCCATATGTATGTATGTGCACCATTTGCATACCTGGTGCCCATGGAGGGTAGGAGATGTCATCAGAGTCTCTGGAAATGGAGTTACAGAGTTGTGAGCCACCATGGAGTTCTGGGACCCAGACCTCAGCCCTCTGCAAGGGCTCTTGACTACTGAGCCTTCTCTCCAGCTGTCTGTTTTTAAGACAGGGTTTCTCTATGTAGTCCTGGCTGTCCTAGAGCTTAATCTGTAGACCAGGCTGCCCTCCAATTCACTGAGATTCCCCTGCCTCTCCCTTTGTAGTACTGAGATTAAAGGCCCGCACCACACCATGTCTTGTTTGTTTTTTGAAAGAAGTTGTTACTCTGTATCCCAGGCTGGCCTGAAACTCCATCACCTGGCTAGCTTCAAATTTAAGGGCTTTCTCCTGTCTTAGCTGGTGCTGAGGTTGGGGGTGAGCTCACACACCATTCTTGATTACCTTTTTTGTTGTTTTTTTTATTTGGTTGTTTGGGGTATTTTGGGTTTGTTTTGTTTTTTGTTTTTTTGTTTTGAAATAAAGTTTCATGTGTCCCAGGCTAGCCATAACTCCCTGTGTAGCCCAAGGGAGATCCTGAACTTCAAATTCCTGTCTCTCCCTCTTGGGTGCTGGGTAACCCCTGGTTTTATGCAGTGCTGGGACTCAAACCCAGGGCTTTGTACTTATAGGCAAGGACGCTGTCAACTGCACTCTATCTCCAGCCTTGCTTACTCATTTTCTAGATGAGTAAGCTCCAAAAGGTCAAGACATGTAGCCAAGGTCAGACAGCCTGAGCCAGGCACGAGGCAGGGTGTATTGCCCTAAGACTGGCTGAGACATGTAGCCAAGGTCATACAGCCTCTGAGCCAGGCAGGAAACCGGGTGCATTGCCCTAAGCCTGGCTGGTACTGAGTTGTGTTTGTAAGCCAGTACCCCTCCAGGGAGCCGTTTATGTTTTTAAATGTGTGTATATGGGTGTTTTGCCTACATAGATGTATACATAACCACTTTCATGCCTGGTGCCTGTGGAGGCCAGAGAGACTATTGGATCCCCTGGAACTGAAGTCACAGAGAGCTGTAAACACCCTCTGCATGCTGGGAGTCAAGCCCTGGACCTCTGGAAGAGCAGCAAATGCTCTTAACCACTGAGCCATCTCTCCTGCTGTATTTTGTGGGTTGGTGGGTTTAGGAGAGGCATGTCATTCCCCCAGGGGTCTCTATTTCCCCAGACAGAGGCTCTGCCAACTGCCCCCAGCCTGAAGAGAGGGACTGAAGAGAGGACCCAGATCAGAACAACCTAGTGTGTTCATGGTCATATGTTCTTTGGGGATCCTGTCTTACCTCCAGGCTGGTCCCTTTTGTGACAAAAGGTCTCAGAGGGCCAGTCTCTATCCTGCAGAGCTTAGAACATCTGCTATATAGAAAGAGGAAATGTTTGTTTAGTGAATGAGTGAATTGTGATGTTTAGGAGACAGTCTCAGGAAGTAGTCTAGATTCACCTTAGCTTCAGTTCAGGAGTGAACTTGAGGCAGGAGCAGGACCTTCAGTATAAATGCTTGTAATTAACACCTGGGGAGAGCTGAGGCACAGGCCCCAGCAGGTAACACCGGGAGTAAAAGCAGGTAGGATGTGGTTGTCTTTCAACATAGACATGCTGAGCGTATTAAACACAATGTCTTTTAGTTCACAGGGAAATGTACTCTCTCCTGTTGAACTGTGAAACCCTCTCAGTCCATCCTCAGTTTCCATGGATACCAAAGAGCAAGAACACAAGGGTGGGTGGCAATTGCTTCCAGGCACCCTTCTGGGGGTAGCCACCCCTTGTCGTGAACTAAGGGCTGCCATGTCCCCCAGGCAGTGCCGCCAAATTTGCCAGATTAGCAACAGTGTGTGCAGGTTCATGTGTTTCGTGTGACAGCTGGTTTTTTTAGTATTGGCAGCTGCATCTCTTTTAATCCCTCTTTAAAAATAATAAATGCAGGCCAAAATCCAGTGTGAGGATAGCTAGGAACTCAGCATAGAAAACTGACAGGGGACCCGAAACAGTAACATAGAGCTGGGCACAGAAAGCAGAGGGAGCCGCCAGGGACGGCATGACAGCCTGCAGGGCGCTCCTGCAGGGCTTTCCGCATGGGCCAAGAGCATTTCCAGAAGTTGCCAACACTGTCAACCAGGCAGATAAGGCCAAGGAGTCCCCATGGTATTACAAAACAAGGTGACATTTGCCAGATCAGTTTAGCAAAGAGCTGGGCCACTGCCAGGATTAAAGAGTGAACAGGTGCATGTGTGAAGAGTGTGCAGACAGCTCTTAAGAGGCATGCTGGGGGTGGGGGTGGGGCACAGCTAGGCACAAGATACGGTAGGGAGCAGGGAGGGGCCATCCGGGAGCGTGGTTGAGGATAGGAAGCTAGAGGGTCCAAGACAGGAGTCAGGAAAATCACTGAGGGCTGTTTCAGAGCAGAGAAATACCACACACCTGTCTGGATCCCGGGTGGCTAGAAAGCAAGTGCTCAGAGCTAGCTACTCTACCACCTGTTAGGAGTGACTTTCAAGCCAGGCATGGTGGTCTGCCTCTAATCCCAACACTCTGAGAGGCTGAGGCAGGAGGAAAGTGGCAGTCCCATAGCAGACTGCTACAAGCACTAGGCAAGCCAGAGCTGCACATTAAGACCTGCTTTTTTAAAAAATAAGAAACACGAGCCTTAGATTCAGAGAAGCAAAGGTGACATGTCCAGAGCCACCCAGCAGGAACACCCAGAAACTGCTACCATAAGGACTAAAGGAGCAGGCACTTCCTGATGAGCTGTACCAATCCCCACCCTTCCACAGCTTAATGCCCCCAACCCCCTAGGGCTGCTAAGATCACCCTGTTCCCAAGCTAGAGTGTGAGGCTCTATGGCTGGAACCCACACTTGGTACCACACATTGGAAATGAATGCCTTTATACCAGGCAGGGGAGGCCATTAGCACCCTTGGAGAGATTGCAGTGCCCCCAGCCAACATGGCAGAGTCCATAGTAGGGCTCTGCGTGGGCAGCAAGGGAGGGAGGGGCTTGTCCCTGCCTTGAGCAGCTTGAACTCACTTGCAGTCAGCAGGGAGAGGTGGAGGGTGGGAGACCACTTCTCCAGAACTGATGCTTCTGTGCAGACTCTTCTAGGCTGGGGACCCACATGGCCTGGGTACACACAAAAGGCACATCTGCCTCTCCAAGCCTTGCAACAGGAAAGTAGTGGAGGCAGCAGACTAAAGGGCCTGGTGGCTACCCACCCAGGGAGCAGCAGGTAGCTGAGATCCAGAGCCATCCTGGAGAATATTGGAAGGGGCCCCCTTCCCAATTGGAGGAAAGAAGCTTAAACTAGATTCCAGGGCCATCGTAGTGGGAAGAGATGCTTATTGGATCCCAGCCAGAGGAGACCTTGGGAGACCTCCTTTAAGTGAGAAATGGGGATAATTTCCCAGAACTGCTTGGTGATTTCAGCCATGGCGCACCGGATAGAGGTATAGGTCTCTTATTCTCTCTCCCTTGGCTCTGCCTTCTCATGGGGCTCCAACCCTGGAGCATACCCCGTTATGGCCAAAAGACACTCGCTCCATTGGACTGACTTTGGGTCACACACAGGTCCATCTGTGATGTCACAGGTCTGGTCCACAAGCCTGGATTACAGGGTACAGGAAGAATTGGAAGACACAGGCAGGAAGACTGAGGAGAACTGGGTCTTTGACCATACTATCCTGAACGCACCCGATCTCATCTGAGGAGAACTGAACACAAATGTCCAGTAGATTTCACCTCTCCACAGAAGGGTCCTCTGCTCCTGGACTCTATGCCCAGAACTCTCAGCCTAGCTTCTAGAAATGGTGACCAAAATTTAGGCTGTTGAGTCCATAATCGAAGAAATTCCTGTGCTGGGGTGTGTGTGTGTGTGTGTGTGTGTGTGTGTGTGTGTGTATGAGGAGAGGGGGTGGCTATGCTGAAGTGACATGGACTTTGCTACTTAGCTGTGTATATTTAGGGGAGTTGTTTTCCCCAGCAGCTAAGCTCTGTGTGTGTGTGTGTGTGTGTGTGTATGTGTGTGCTCACGCAGGCTTTATTGAAGTGGCATGGACTTTGCTGCTTAGCTGTGTATCTAGGTGAGTTCCTGCCCAGCCACTAACACATCTAGTGTACCTACTTGTGTGTTTTGCTACGTTAAACAATTCCTAGATACTTTGGGGGGAAAAAATCATCAAACTTACTACACCCGATGTCCCAGACCCTCTAATCCTAGCTACAAGAGAGGCTGAGGCAGGAGGATCACAAGTTCAAAGCTTGCTTGGGCTACAGAGTGAGTTTCAGGGCCACTTTGGACAGCTTAGTGAGACCTTGTCTTGAAATAAAAAGGGCCCTAAAGATATAGCTCAGATCTACCAGATTACTTGTAGGCAAAAATGTATGGAGCATTTTCTTGATTAATAATTGATATGGGCCGACCCAAGCCACTGAAGGTAGTACCATCCCTTGGTAGATGATCTTAGGTTGAATAAGAAATCAGGCTAAGCAAGTGGGAGCAAGCCAGTAGGCAGCACCCCTCTGTGGCCTCTGCCTCAGTCCCAGCCTCCAGGTTTCTGCCCTGACTCCCGCCAGAATGGACCAATAACGGGAAGCTGGAACAATTCCTCTCCAAGCTGCCTCTGGTCATGGTGTTTTAGCAACGGAAAGCCCACTAAGACAAGTCATCAAGCCAAAGTCAGGCACACAGGTAATCTCTGCTGAGAAGGGCATTTGAGATACAGACCCTGTCTCAAAACAACCCCCACACCCCGCCCCCCAAATCTAAAGTCACACCACTGACAGGCCACAGTTGTGTGAGGATACACACAAGAGGCAAGAGGCAGAGCTACTGTACTTGGCCCAGTGCCAAGGCACATGCCTGGGAAGAGCTGAACTTAGTATTGATGAGGGGGCACTTTCGAAGGTGTACTAGGCAGGATCTTAAGGGTCAGGATGAGGCCAGGGAGGGCTCTGCCAGCTGATACTGAAACAGTCCTGCAGCCTACACACTCCCCTCAGTCTTGAAACCTATGAAAGGTGTGGGGGAGCACAGAGCTGGAAGGTTGGGGAGGATGGGGCTGCCAGGAGGAAGGGAGGGGGTTCCAGAGTTCTAAGTTACCATCCAGGCCCATTTTATACTCCCAACAACAGGCTCTCAAAAGGAAACTCAGAAGGGGGGGGGTCGTTAGCCAAAGGCACACATCGAGGCTCTAGTTTCTGAATCTGTTCTCATCGTTTTTCGTTCTAGGGACCCAAAAGCCATGGGACCAGCCTCTCAGTGTGTGTGGGGAGCTCTGGGGGTGGGAGAGACCGACATGTCAGTGATTTGAAGGGTGATCAATGCTGGGGGGTGGCAGACATGAAGCCTGGTGGGAGGACCTCCAAGGAGACACCCACGTGCCAGCCACCCACCATGACAGGGTGTGGTTTTCAGGGCTGCAAGGAGGCAGAGTCTCTGAGGAGTGAGCAGTGGCCAGCCATCCTCTCTCACAAGTACAGCCAAGGAAAGAGCAACTGAATCTGGCCATTTAAAGATGATGACACTGGCCAGAAAAGTGCCAAGAAGCACAGTGGCTAGGGAATAAGTAAAGCCCAGGGCCTGTATAAGCAGCAGCCCCCTCCATCTCTTGAAAAGTAAAACCGGGGCCAGGCAGTGGTGGCGCACACCTTTAATCCCTGCACTTGGGAGGCAGAGACAGGTGGATTTCTGAGTTCGAGGCCAGCCTGGTCTACAGAGTGAGTTCCAGGACAGCCAGGGCTACACAGAGAAACCCTGTCTAGAAAAACTGAAAAAAGAAAGAAAAGTAAAAGCGGATGTGGGGCTGTGGAATTTATGAATTTTGCTGTTGTGTTTCTTCCCTTGGATGCTAAGGGTTTAACACTGGCTGAAGGGGAGATCTTCCCCTCACTCAGCTCCTGTTCAAAATGGTTTTCTCTCTGGGTTTCTCGTTTGTTTATTTTTGAGACAGGGTCCTTCTGTATAGCCCTGGCTATCCAAAGATCTGCTTGCCTCTGCCTCCAGAAGGATCCCATCCTGGTCCTGGACCTTCACCACCACTACACCCGGTTGTTTTGTTTTTGTTTTTGAAACAGTGTCTCTTGGAACACTAAGTTCCTTACGAGGTGGAGAATGCTCTTCCTGCCTCTGTCTCTGAATGGCTGGATCCCAGTCACCATCATGCCCACCAGGCCTGAAACCGTTCTTAACCAGCCACCACCACCACCACCACCACGTACAGTGGCTTATGCCTGTAATTCCCGAATTCCGACCTGGAGTTTGAGGCCAGCTTGGGCTACAGTGTGAGCTCTGTCTCAAATAACAACAGAAACTAAACAAGGGCAGTTGGGGTGGCTCAGTGAGTACAGCCAGATGACCCTTGAGCCATGGTGGGAGGGGAGAACTGACTCTTGGAAGATGTCTTCTGACCTGCACGGGAATGGGAAGACTGTGACATGCGTGCATGCTTGTATTCACACACATACACATGTTAATTAGAAAACAAACAAAAATGGAAGGGAAGCCCACCAGAAGAGGGAGCGTGCATGCGTGTGTGAACTAATGACACAAAGCCGTGGTGAGGCCCGATACTCTGTATGCTAACCTAAAAATTAAAACGGAGAAAGAACTTGGACTCTATTTATTTCCTTTGAGGCAAGTAGGCCTGGCTGGGTTGGAGCTCACAGAGAGCTGCCTGCCTCTTTTCTCCCCAGGGCTGGGATTAAAGGCATGTGCTATTACACCACGACAAATAAAATATATATTTAAGATTTATTTATTTAGTGTATATGAGTACACAGTAGCTCTCTTCAGACACACCAGAAGAGGGCATCGGATCTCATTACAGATGGTTGTGAGCCACCATGTGGTTGCTGGGAATTGAACTCAGGGCCTCTGGAAGAGCAGCCAGTGCTCTTAACCACTGAGCCAAACAGAATATTTTTTAAAAATGAAACAGACAAAAAGGAATGCAGATGGGAGGTGAACTGGGCGTGGCTAGAGATGGGAGGTGAACTGGGCGTGGCTAGAGGCAGGTGCTAGGCAATTGGTGAGTAGGCAGGAATCCAAGGAGGAACTTCCAAGGTGCACTTTAGGTCTGCTTTTTGCATATGAAACCGACTAAGTAAGAGGTTGGGAAACTGCAAGGGTGGGGAAGTAGCAGAAAGCAGAGACTACGAAGCCTAGTCCTGAGCCCCAACCTCCAAGCCCCCTCCGCCCCAGGTGTGCACTCTCATGCTACCGAGAACTCTGTTCTCACCCTGGCTTTCCGCCCCTTTCCTCCCCCATCTTATGTCGTCTCTATTCCCCTTTGCCCTTACCGTTGCGTTCCAGCTGCATCTCGGGTTCCGGGCTCACTGTAGGTGGGAGTGGTGGAGAAACTATCAAGGATGGGGTACATGGGTACAGTGGGTACCCAGAGCTCCCGAAGAAGGGGCCTTGTGAAGTGCAGTTTCTAAAGCCACCCCTCACCCTTGTTCCATTCCAAAAAATTGCAGTGAATACTGACTGGCTTCTTGGTAGAGATGATTGACCCACTCAGAACAGGAGCCCGCTGAAAACAACCACCTCCTCTTCACACATCAGTCCCGGGGAAGCTTGCTGAGGCTCTGTCACCTGCCTGCCAGGGAAATGGGTTAGGAGGCACAGTGGTGATGGAAAGGTTTTCGGGAGCTGTGGAGGGCTTCAGGGTCCTCCACTCCACAGGAAAGTGTGTCTGCAGGCTCTATCTGTGCGATCACTTCCCCATAGGGACTTCTCGCAGGGCCAGTCCCTTCTGTGCTCAGAGCTTTGGGAAATAAAAGGTTCCAGAAAGTTCTCCCTTGAGGCCTTGGCGACCCTTCTTGGGGTTCCTTAGGAGGTATGGTGCTTGGAAAAGAAGACATCATTTTCTGGATAGACCATCCAGGAGGAAGAAACTGATTGGAATAAAGGTGACGAGCTGGGGTGGGGTGTGAACGGCTTGAGACAAGGCCGTGGGGCAGGGATGGGGGGGGTATGGTTAGGGATAGGGACCTGAGTGGTGTTCAGACAGGCTGGCACAGCTAGAGGTGAATAGGTGGAGGTGTGTAGAAGGAAGCACCGGGCCTGTAGCTGGGATGCGAGTAACGGTGGTAGACTAGGAAGGGTCCTTTCAGAGGAAATGGGCTGCAGACAACCCAGGCCTGGTCTGATGAGGAACTGAACTGGGGCAGGGACAGGGTAAGGACCATATGGGGTTTAATGTAGGATGGAATGGACCCAGGAATACGGTGAGTCTGGGCTGGAGTTAAATGAATCAAGGGGGTTGGGCTGGGTCAATTATTCTGGGGAGATGGAGAGGGATGAATCGGGGCCTGGAATCTTGGTGGGTTTGTGGCTGGGGAAGACGGTGTGCTGCCAGGTTGGGGACGGAGACAAGACAGGTGCATGGGACTGGCCCTGGGAGCAGATTAGAAGCTCAGTGTCGGAGGCTGGCCAGCAGGGCGAGGGGCGTGAGTGGAACGCCCCGGGGCAAACTGGGAAGGGGGGGCGGGCCTCCCCCTGGGCCGGGCCGGGGCGGCGCTAGGACCGAGCGAGCCGAGGGAGTGAGCCGGGCGGAGCCAGCGCCCCCCGCCCCCCGCCGGCCGGCTCCCCTCCCCCGGCTGCTGGCTCGCTCGCTCTCAGCGCTGCAGAGGCTCTGAGGCGGCGGCGGCGACTCCCTCATCCCCTCCCTCCGGTGTCGGTCGGTCCGCCAGTGCGTGCGTCTGTCCGTTCGGCCTCGGTCCGGCCCGCAGCATGGCCGGCGTCAGCTTCAGCGGCCACCGCCTGGAGCTGCTGGCGGCGTACGAGGAGGTGATCCGGGAGGAGAGCGCAGCCGACTGGTGAGCCCACCGCCCCCGCCCCCGCCCCCGCCCCCGGCCCCTTTGTCCCCAGGCCGCCGCGCGCCTTTGTTTCCCCGAGTCTCTGCCACCGGGAAGGGAGGGGGAGACCCTGAAATGGTGCAACGGCCCGGGAGAGCCGGGGAGGGGCTGCCTTTGTGCGAGCCGGGGGAGGGGCCGCTCGGGCCGGGCTGGGCGCGCGGGCCGGGGCGCCCGGAGGCCGCCTTAGGAACCCCGGGGGCGCGGGAGCCAGACGCCAGCCACGCGGATGTAGAGCACAGACCTGGGGCCTGGGGTCCTACGACCCTGCCGGAGCCCATCCCCCTTCCCACCCTGCCTCCCTCCACGGGCCCGGGGGACAGGTGTGCACGGGCCAGCCAAGGGCACCTTCGCCACCTTCGAGCGGGCGAGGGCCGGGTGGGGACGGGGCGGGGACCCAGCTAGCGGAGCTAGAGCAGCCTGCCCGGCCACAGCACAAAGGAAAGCTAGGGCGGGGGAGGAGCGCGGAGGGCTGGGGGCCAGCGTGCCCCGCCCACCGGGGGCTTCTCTGGGTTGTCTCCCCCCGCATCTAGGTTAGGGTGTGATACAAGGAGGTTCACTGCCACATGGCAATCGCGAAGTGACTTCTTTATCCCTCACCGATCGCAGAGGAAGAGTCAGGGCTGAGCCCTTCTCTCCCCTTCTGAAGGAGGAGATCGCTAGGACTAGGCAGCTAGGCAGGAAGAGACTCAGGAGATGGACCGGAGCAGCTTGGTTAGGTGGCCAGCTGGGAGGAAGCGTGGAGGGAGCCCCCGCAGAGGAATAGCAGATGAATAGATCTCTGGGACCCTATCCCGTTCACTCAGCAAGCAGAGGGCTGTCAGCCTCTGATTGGGGCGGTGTGAGTGGATGGCTTCTCTCCCCCTCCCCAGCTGTTACCCTCCCTGAGGTGGAGGAGGGTGTGAACCACCTGCCTTGGCCTTAAGTCTCAGGGTGTCAGAAAAGCCAAGGGGGCTCCGATGCCCCATCCTGAGCATAGCCCCCAAGTGTTCTTCTCAAAAAAAAACAAACAAACAAACAAACAAAAAAAACCATTTTGTATTTGGATCTTTTTATCTTGTCAGGCTGGAAGTAGGCTCTCATTGAGAAAACCGAGGCCCAGTCGGGGGCTGATCTGAGGGACCCCCAGTTGGGCTGGTCTCACTCTCACCCTGGGAGGGCAGCCGGGTAGGGGGGCTGGAGGAGGGAACAAAATAACCAGGCGTCCAGGCCACGGTACTGCAGCACTGGCGGGCAGCCAGGCCCAGAGGGATGGACTCAGGAGACAAGTTCTTGTGTCTTGCAGGTCAGTGATAGGAGAGGCCAGCACAAGCCAAGCAGGGCAGTTTCCACATTGTTGTCCCAGCCCTGCCCCTGGGGGGCTGAGATCATGGGAGGCCATCTGGGCAAGTGGCCTGGTGGAGGAGCCTGTTTGGGAATGTGGCCCTGCCTGAGGAGAAACACTGGCCAGAACCCTGCCTTCTCTGTCAGTCCATGGGGTATAGACAACACCTTGTATCTCTTAACTCCTCAAAAGCTGAACACTGACAACCCAGTACTGGGGCTACCAACTGCCCCACATCCTGCTCAGAATAAGCCTGGACCTTCACCACCATCAACATCCATGTAGCCAAAGGGAAGTAGTTATTCATCCCTGGCCTGCGCCAGCCCCATCTGGGTTGTGTGTGGGACATGTGCAGATGCGCAGATGCACCCTTGCATATCTGTCTGCTTACTTCCAAGGGCCTAAGCAGCACGTTGTAAAGGGGTGGTGAGCATCGCATCTTACAGAAGATGGCCTGATTCCTCTCAGCTCTTATCATGCAACCGGGAACTGGCTGAGATCTCAAGGCACAGGACAGACCATGCATTTTGAACAGTCCAGCTGGAGGGATGTCTGGGTTAAAATGTTGGGGTATGGGTATTTGGTATCTTCCCTCTACCTTGACTTTGTGTGTGTGGTGGAGCTTGGGGTTGCTGACCCCTAGGAGGCAGGGTCTCTTAAATGGACTACATCCTTGTGTTTCAAGCAGGTCACTGGGGAAGTCAGATTGTGTGGTGAGAAATGCCAGCACCACCCTAGTTATGATGTGATTCATTGTGTGAGAAGTTCCTGCTCTTCTCGGGTGTTCAGAAGAAAGGGGGGATGGGCAGAGTCCATTTAGGGTCTCCTGGGCCTTTCCAGTTCTAGCTCCCTGAGAGCATGCTGGTCTTGAACCTTGCACTGCTGGTATCCATGCTGAAGTCAGACTCTAGCCTTGCCCTAGTCCATTGTCTCTGGCTTAGATGGTGGATAGGCGTTTGTATCAACATTACAAATCCCTGTGGTGCTATTTTGTGCTGGCCCCAGGATGGAGGCAGCAGTGTATGTTAGCACAGTCAGAATCCCTACCTTCACAAAACTGACAGGACAGCCTGTGGCAGTGACTATCTCCAGGGTTTGATGCTGGTGAGGTGTGTACATCCAGAGTCCTCTTCTACTTTGTCCTAATTGTTTTCTAGCTCCTACCTGCCAGTCCCAGAGAGTACCTGTGCTATGTAGAGAAACACTGTCCAGCAGGGTCGAGTGCAGATGTCTCTCCCTGTCCCTGCTGAGTACTACAGAGCTCTGGGGCGTGAAGCTCAGACTGAGGCTGGCCCTGAGGCTGGCAGCGGCATCCTGAGTGGTCAATCATGTTCAGAAAAATGCAGTGCAACTCTTGGGTAGAAAGTGTTCTTCAGAACTGAATCTGGGAGCGAGTGCGGCCCAAGTGTGGGTGTGAATACACAGTCGTTTTGGAGAGGTGAGCTAGGCAGAGCTGAGAGGGTTTGAATGAGACACGGTTTCTGCTGAGGAAGGACTGTGGTCCTAGCAGGGAAGAGGGACTGTTTAGAGGTGGGTGGGCATGGAAGAAAGATGGAAGGTGCTTCAGAGAGTGTGTCTTGGAAGGAGCCAGAATTCCTGGTGCCGCCTCATCGTTTCATCTGTGACTACAGAGAGACACCCTATTTCGTTGAGGGCTCTTTGTTCCTGGCCATGGGTTAGGGCAGCCTGACAGGTGGTGGGGCAGCTGTGCAGGAAAGCAGCTGTCAGAGCGGCTGGGGCAGCAGTTGCACCAAGGGCTCCAAGACATGCAGCCCACCTGTGTCTCTTTGTGGAGAAAAGCAGGGAGGGATACAGGAAGGAGAGGGGCTGCAGGGGCTATCTGACCCCTGGGGCATGGGTTAGGCCCTCCCTCCTTCCTCCCCCCCCCTTCCGTTCCTTTCTTCCCTTCCCTCCTCCTCCGTTTTTATTTTCTCTACTTCCCTCCTGACTCTTGTCTGTTCTCTTCCTCCTCTTCTTTTCTTCCTCCTCTCTGCTCCCCCTTCCTCCATCTCTGCTTTTTCCTTTTCTTGCACACCCCAGCCTCCTGACTTATATGGGAAATGGGAGACGAGGAAGGTTCTCAGCCCTTCTGAATCGCAGGGACCAAGATTCCCTTCTCCATGTGTCTCTAGCTTGGTGCCTGCATCAGGATGGGTGGAGGGTGGGGGGTCAGGGGAAGAATCTCTACATTACCTTCCATGAAATGGATGCTTTAGTATGCCTGCCAAGAATAAATACAGAGCAGAAAAGGCTAGCAAGAAAGGAAGTCATTAGTTTAGCTCTCTGGTCAGCTTCAGTCTACATGGTAGTCCTAGGGGGCTTCAGCAAGGACAGAGACAGCCTCCGGGCTCGAAGACCAGGACGTCTTAGGGTCAGAGTCAAGGAGTGATCACACCAACCTCATCCCCATCTCAGAGAGGGAGAGATTGAGCCTGAGGATGTCCCCGGGGTCCTTTGTGTTCGAGGAGAATGCAGCTCTGGTGGGCTGGTTTCTGTGCCAATTGCTGGGTTGCCATGGTTACCAGGGGATGCCCAGCATCGAGCACCAGATTCTTCTCCCTCCCAAAAGGGGGAGGGGCAGTGGGTACCAAGGCACGCACCAGGTAGATTCCTGGCTCTGGCCAATGAGGGATGAGAATCGTGGTCGCCAGGGAACAGTAACCAAGGAACCGTTGCCTTGGAGTCTCCATCGCACACCCGCTCCACTGAGTTGTGGGCTGCCAGGGCTAGGGCCGGACGCTGAGCTGACTAGGCAGCGATTTCTCCCCCACCATTCCCTGATTGCCATCTGACCAGGTCTCCAGCTCAGCGGAAATGATGCCTGGCCTTGTTGTAGTGGCCAACAACCAAAGCTTTCCCCCTCCCCGTCCCGTTCTGCCCTGCCTGCCCCCTCTGGTATCACTTTCCCTCCCTGGTGCCTTCCCCACCCAAAATTGGCTGCCTAGGCCCTGACAGTTCTGAGCCACCCCTCCCTCTCCTCAGGGCTCTGTACACATATGAAGATGGCTCAGATGACCTCAAGCTTGCAGCATCAGGAGGTAAGAATCCCAGCCGTTCCCTCTTTCCCATCACCCACTCTGCTTGCTTTGTTCCCCTGCCGTCTTCCTGCCTCCGTCCAACAGACCCACGCTTGTCTGATGGTTGTCCTTCCTCTTGGTCATTCCCGCATTCCTCAGAATGTGGAGGGAGGCAGTCCTGCTTCCTGTTTGACTTCTGGGAAGGCACAATGAGGAAAAGCAACTTGCCCAACATCATACAGCTAGGGAAGGGACCTAGTGGGGTGGTCCAGCTCAGTGCTATTCTAGAGCTGTAAGATTCCCTTAAGGAAAGCTTCATGTACCTGCTGGACTAGCACCTGGGAAGACATGAGAGGTGTGAACGCTGAGAATGAAGATGTGTGAACAGACCTCTTCAGTCCCACCTCAAGTCAGGCCCAGGAGGGTTTCAGAGGCAAAGCTAGAATCCTCCCAACCCCTTAGCCTCATTATACAGAGGGCTGAGCCTCTAGCCCTGCAGGATAGAAATCCCCTGGGGGTTTCTAGGCCCTTGTAGGGTATAGGAGATGGAAAGTCCCAACGCCTTCCTGGTTTCCCCAGAAGGGGGCTTGCAGGAGCTTTCCGGCCACTTCGAGAACCAGAAAGTGATGTACGGTTTCTGCAGCGTCAAGGACTCCCAGGCTGCCCTGCCAAAATATGTGCTCATCAACTGGGTATGCAGCTGTGGGATGGGGCTGGGAGCAGAAGGCCCCAGAGTGGTCACATTCCACCCATAGTCACTGCTGGGGAGAATCCTACACTAGTTCTTGGGAAGATAGCCTGGCCCATAGGCTGTTGCGCCTTCAGGCTGTCGGGCCTGTGGGCTTTTGTCTTCCACTCCTCCTGTCCTGAGCCCCTCTTCACTGGGTACATTGCAGGTTGGTGAGGATGTGCCTGACGCCCGAAAATGTGCTTGTGCCAGCCATGTGGCCAAGGTGGCTGAATTCTTCCAGGTATGTCAGGACTGGGTCTGAAGTGGGCATGGTCAATCACCTAGGGTCAGGTTTGTATGCTGGGACTGGAGATGAGAGTTTGATGCCATTTAAACTCTACTTTTTTATGGAAGGGTGTTGACGTGATTGTGAATGCCAGCAGTGTGGAAGACATTGATGCTGGTGCCATCGGGCAACGGCTCTCGAATGGACTGGCACGGCTCTCCAGCCCAGTATTGCATCGATTGCGCCTTCGGGAGGATGAAAATGCTGAGCCGGTGGTCAGTGTGTCACCTGGTCCCCAATAGGGCCTCCCTAGGCCCTCTTAGCCCTTACTCTGCACATGTGAATACTGGACTGTTCATTTGGTCTGCTCTTGTGCTCATGCCCATGTGCTTGACTCTGCAGGGCACCACCTACCAGAAGACAGATGCAGCTGTGGAGATGAAGCGGATTAATCGTGAGCAGTTTTGGGAGCAGGCCAAGGTGGGCAATGCCGTCCCTAAGCCTTCAGGTGTCCCTACCTGAGCCTGCAGGGTAGCTCTGACCTCTCTCCGCTGAAAGAGCAAACCCTTTCAGTCTCCTGCACACTGGGCTCATCCCCCTAATTCCCAGAAGGCCACCTCCCCAGCCTGGGTGGGAGTAGAATTGGAAGGGCCAAGGCTGGCCTGGGCTCAGGGCTTGTCCTTCCTGGGTGTGGGGTGCAGAAGGAGGAAGAGTTGCGGAAGGAGGAGGAGCGGAAGAAGGCTTTGGACGCCAGGCTCAGGTTTGAACAGGAACGGATGGAGCAGGAGCGGCAGGAGCAGGAAGAACGTGAGCGGCGCTATCGAGAACGAGAGCAGCAGATCGAGGAGCATAGGTGAGCTCAGGCCCGAGGCGGAGGGCTGCCCTGCCCCCAGCCTGCCCTGAAGGGGCTTCCTACACGTCTCGTTCCAGGAGGAAACAGCAGAGTCTGGAAGCTGAAGAGGCCAAGAGGAGGTTAAAGGAGCAGTCTATCTTTGTAAGTTATTTTCCAGGGCTCTTGTGCCTGGCCGGGAAAGTGGTGATGGTCCCTGTGTTCTGCACTCTAAGACCATGTGTGGGCATTTGTATCATGGGTGTGTCAGGCCCAGCCCCTGTCTTGTGGGGACCTGGTGTTTGTGTGGAAAACAGACAAGTAACAGAAACAGCAACAACAAAAAACTTCTTTTAGATGCTTTTCTTCAACCTGGAAAAGAAAATCCACCTTGGCCCAGTCCCTCGCTGACCTGGCTCCTCCATTGCTTCCCCCTTGAGACCTTGGGGTGTATTAGTCATGGGGTCTGCACTTGGGGTTGGGGGCTTGAGAGTTAAGTTTGTAATGAAAGGACTCAGCTCCTGCATGAATGTAGGCTGGTGGTGTTAGGGACTACACACATGGGCAGGCTCTGGAGCAGCCTCCTCTTCCACTGTTGCTGTCTGAATCTATACTGTGTACTGCCATTCACAGCAAGGTCTTTTGAAAAAGCCAGGTTTTATAGGAACTTTGAAGGTGTGCATGCACACACAGAAGTAGACTAGTGTAGTGACTTCTGAATTGCCCTTCATCTTTGTCAGTTACCAGCATCTTAAGCTGCTCGGGAGGTTTTTCTCTTCTTAAGAGTTCATCCACTGCTTCAAGGTATCTCATGGGAAAGTAATGATGTAGCAATACTGTAGCCAGCTATGCTGCTTTGATTTCCTGTCCTCTGAGAAAGATCCCACCTGAAGCTAAAATCTAGCACACACACCACCTCCCTCCCCCCACCCCCCACCCCACCCCCAAGAATGGGTTTCTCTGTAGCCCTGGCTGTCCTGGAACTTGTGTTATTAGATGAGGCTGGCCTCGAACTCACAAAGATCAGCCTGACTCTGCATCTCAAGTGCTGGGATTAAAGGTGTGTGCCACCACTGTCCAGCTAAAACGATCTAACTTAGGAATTCCTAGGCGCGGTACTGCTTTCTCTCCTGCTGTTTGTTTAGATTTACTTATTTCATGTATATGAGTGTTTTGCCTGCATGTATGCCTGTGTGTGCACCGTGGGGATGCAGTCTCTGCAGAGCTCAGAAGATACTGCAGTTCCAGATGGTTGTGAGCCAGCATTTGGGTGCTGGGAACCACACGTGGGTCCTCTACAAGAGCAGCAAGTACCCTTAACCACCGAGCCATCTCTTTATCCACTTGGTTCCCTCCTGTGTCAGAATGCTCAGGCACAACAGTGCTTCTGACCCTTGGGTCTTCCTCTCTCTCCTACTCAAAGCTCTGACTTGTTTCTATGGCGTTGACGTTGTTCACAGTTAAAGCCTCTGTGATAAGCATGCTCTCTTCCGTTTAGTGTATTTGTGATATGGGCTTTACCCATCATGCACTTGCGAAGGCCAGAGGTTAGCTTCAGGTGTCTCCCTCTGTAGCTACCCACTTTAATTCTTGAGACAGGCTCTCTCTTTGAATCTGCTTACCGTTTGGGCTCAACTATTTAGCTAGCGAGCCCCAGAGTCTCTGCCTCTGCTCTTCAAGTGCTGGTGATACAGATTCATGTTCTCTACTGGGTTCAGTACATGTCTTGCTGAGGATCCAAACTTAAGAAGTCATGCTTTACCCACTGAGACAGCTCTCCATCCTGTGTCTGCTCTTTTCTTTGATGGCAAAAAAATAAGTTCTAGGTTATATGCTCAAAGACAAGGAATGGTGGCACAAGCCTATAATCCCAGCACCAGGAAAGCAGAGGCAGACTGTGATTCAAGGCCAGCCTGGTCTACATTATGAGTTCTAGACTAGCCAGTTCTATAAAGTAAGACTCTGTTTTAAATATAAGAAAAAAGTTCCATTCTTCACCTGGCTTTCCCCCTCACTAGCCGCCCTCCTCTGCCCAGTATGCCCCATGGACAACAGGAAATGCCAAATACGAGGCTTTCGATATAGTGAGCTCCACTAAGCAAGCACAGACCAGCCTTATGCTGGCCGTTCACATAGACTTGGAGTTTCATCCTGTGTTGCTCATAGAGGGTGAGGGAAGTGACCCCAGAAACAGGAAACAATGCTGTGTAGTCTGTGGTATCTGCTGAGAACTCCCTGAGGGGACCCAGAAGAGGAAAGGACCTGAATAAACCAGGGACTTCTTGCTCAGGAGTTAGTGGCCAAGCAGAGGCGTGACAATAGGGAGACATGAGCTGACCTCCAATGCCAAAGCATGGGTTTGGGAAACAGGATGACTGCTCTAGGCTGTGACTGGAACATGCAGAGGACATTATGTCTACATCTAGCTGAATACATGAGTAAGTTGGAGCCAGGATAGATGGTGGGGCTGGAGATGTGAAGAAGACTGGATCAGACTGAGGAAGGGAAATGTAGCCAAGCAAGGGGCTTGCTCACCCACAGTCCTGGGTTTCAGTGTTAAAACGTAAGCCAGGAAATGGTCAAATGGGAATTAGGGACTAGGGGACTGCAGTGAACTGGGCAGCAGGTCTCCAGCGTAAGGGTGGCTTCTGGATGACTCTTGTCACCATGGCATTGGGAAAGTAGGGGCCCAAGTATACAGCTGAGGGGTAGAGAGCTGTCCAGCAAGCCTCCACCCCACCTCCAGGGCGGGACAGAGACAGAGAGAGAGAGAGAGAGAGAGAGAGAGAGAGAGAGAGAGAGAGAAAATATGAGAGATTCCATCTCAAAAAACAAAAGCCAGGGGAGGTGGTAAAGCCATAAGTTCAAGGCCAGCTTAACAGTTTAACAAGACCCTGTCTCAAAAACATAAAGGGCGTAGTCACTGCTAAAGCATTTGCTTGGCTTCTGTGAGGACCTGGGTACAATCCCTCAGATGACAGAAGAAGCCAGATTCTATTCAACATGAAGCTGAACTTCTTAGTGATAGCAGTTTAATATATGTGGGTTTAAAGACTTGCCTTTCAGGCCTGAAGAGACAGCTCGTCTGTGAAAAGCACCAGTTTCTCTTCCAGAGGATCTAGGTTCAATTCCCAGCACCCACATGTTGGGAGCTATCAGTGGTTCCAATTCTAGGGAAACAGCGCCCTCTCTTGGCCTCTGAGGGTACTGCATGCACATGGCGACCAGGCATACATGCAGGCGAAACACCCCCAACACAGAAAACACTTTTTTATTTTTTAAAAAAAGGCTTTAACATATGGCCTCAGAACAATACCCAGTCCATGGGTCATATTTAGCCCATGCTCAGTGTGGCTTAAGTTAGCTAAAGGACCAGGAGTATTCTAGATGGTCCTGGATGCTGTGTTAGATGGGAAGTGAATGAGTCAGGTACTCAAAGCCTAGCCGGTCTGGGGATGAGGTGGCTGCAGACACTGAAACAGAAGAGGAGGCTGTGGAACTGGGTACTGAGGGGAACAAAGTGCCACCTTTGAAGTCCTGCTGGGTTGGAAAGAGATACTCAAGACATTGTCCCTTTGGTTTCTAGGGTGACCAACGAGATGAAGAGGAAGAGTCCCAGATGAAGAAGTCGGAATCAGAGGTGGAGGTGAGCGCGGGGAGCGGCAAGTGAGACAGATGGGCAAGGCTGGCTCAGACAGCTAGCCCTGCCTGCTCTCTAACTCTGACCCTGTGCCCCCAGGAGGCAGCTGCCATCATTGCCCAGCGGCCTGACAACCCACGGGAGTTCTTCAGACAACAGGAACGAGTGGCATCGGCCTCGGGCGGCAGCTGTGACGCGCCCTCGCCCTTCAACCACCGACCAGGTAGTCCTTGGCCCCTCCTTGCCTGATCCGTTCTCTTCAGACTATGGGCCTAATTCCCTTTGGGACTTCTTCTTGGAAAAGAAGCCTTGCCCAAGGACTCCTTGGAGAAGGCAAGACCCCCCTTCCGTGTGCTTCCACCCCCAGCTTTCCAGGTGGTAGTACCCCTAGAGGGGCTGGGTTGGGGGGCGCTACCAATGTCGGGCATTGACTGAGTAATGGCTGACGTTCAAGGCCTGTTGGGATTTGGTGAAGGTTCAGAAACACTGCTGGTGTTGGGAGCTTCCCTGCAGGGTTGGGCTAGGTCTGGCCTGAAGGCCTTGGATGCATGTAGGGTGGGATCTTGCTCTGACCTTCAATGTGAGCAGCTGTTCTCTGGGCTCGCTTGTTTGGCTTCTCCTTGTGTAGCTTCTGCCTCCCCATGAAGCACTCTCTCATTTCTTGTCTGCTGGTCTGAGCATCTGCATCTACCATGTGCTTGGTCATGTTGCTGGGATTCCAGGAGCATGGCAGACTATACCCATTTCGTGCAGAGGCTGGCTGTTGTGTGTCCATGGGTGTATCTGGTGCTGGCGGTGGGAGGCATCAGATGGCTTGAGGCTGTGGCCCAGCTTGGCTGAATGTGCACCCTGGCTGGAGGTGGCTTGGACATCTAAGGCTGGCCCTGGGGGTGGGTGAGGCCTTGGGGCAGGGGTGGGGGAGACTGACCCTCTCTTGTCCTCTGTCTCTCTCTCTGTCTGTCTCTCTTGGCAGGTCGTCCGTACTGCCCTTTCATAAAGGCATCGGACAGTGGGCCTTCCTCCTCCTCCTCTTCCTCCTCTTCCCCTCCACGGATTCCCTTTCCCTATATCACCTGCCACCGCACCCCAAACCTCTCTTCCTCCCTCCCATGTAGGTAGCAGCCCCAGGCCTCGGCAGGGTGGGGTAAGGAGGGCCCCGCTTCCCAGCAGCCCCCTCGCCCTTCCTCCCCCAGCCTGACTGCCGACTGCTGGTGTTTGCCCCCAGAGCAGGTACTACCTGCCTCTTGTCCCTGGCCCTGTAGGGCACTGGCCCCCAGCGGCCTGGTTTACAGGGTCTGGAGCAGTAATCTGGCCCCTGGGGGGCCTGGGGAGCTCACAGCCCCCACCCACACTCAAGACACAAGGTGGATAGTCCCGATTCCACCTAGCTCCCAAGTCCTCGCTCACTAGCTTGGGCATTTGCTTCGCAGGCAGCCACCTGGACAGCCACCGGAGGATGGCACCCACTCCCATTCCCACCCGGAGCCCATCTGATTCCAGCACAGCCTCCACCCCCATCACTGAGCAGATCGAGAGGGCCCTGGATGAGGTCACACCCTTGCAGCCTCCACCCCCACCTCCACCACCCCCACCAGCTCAAGGTAAGAGAGGGGCTCCACCAGGTACCCATCCTTCCATCGTTTTCTGGGCGGGAATCCCCAGGTTGCCTCAGTAACATAGTTTAAAGGACCTGGACCACTCATCACCAGCACTCCACTGCTAAGGAAGTGGCTGTAGCAGAGGAGAGCCCTGGTGTTACTCTCAGACCTGCCTTCTCTAAACCTCATTGGCTCATCACTGAGGAATGTGGCCTTCCTCCCAGTGGTTAAAAAAGAGTGGGCGGAAGGATAGGGAGGTACCGCTCATGCCGAAAGATGCCTCTGTGGTAGAAGGCATCCTAAACTTCCCCAGAAGTCCCAAACTCCTCTCTCTTCAGCAGGTGGGCAGGGCATGGTACACTGGCCCAGGGCATCTGTCCCTCCCCAAGGGGGCTGACTGCACTGTGTCCCTCTTGTGCGCTGTAACAGAGGCCCAGGAGTCTACCCCCAGACTGGATGGTGAAGAGATCAGCAAGGAGGCCAAAGTAGCAGCAGCTCCTCAGGTCTGGGCTGGCTGTGCAGAGGAGCCCCCTCAGACACAGGAACCTCCCCTGTTACAAAGCAGCCCCATGGAGGACTTGATGTGCACAGAATCTCCACAGCAGGCTGTCCTGGCTGCCCCTGCAGAGCCTGCTACCTCTGTCACCTCAGTAGCTGATGCTCATGCAGCTGACACCATTGAGACCACCACTGCCACTACTGACACCACTATTGCCAACAACGTCACCCCTGCAACTGCCAGCCTCATTGATCTATGGCCTGGCAACGGGGAAGAGGCCTCAACACCTCAGGCTGAACCCAGGGTGCCCACACCACCCTCAGGTGCTGAGGCCTCTCTGGCAGAGGTGCCTCTGCTGAATGAGGCAGCTCAGGAGCCACTGCCACCCATGGGCGAAGGCTGTGCCAACCTTCTTAATTTTGATGAGCTGCCAGAACCTCCAGCCACCTTCTGTGACCCAGAGGAGGAAGTAGGAGAGCCACTGGCTTCCTCCCAGGTCCCCATTATGCCTTCAGCTCTAGAGGAGGTAGATCAGGTGCTGGAGCAGGAGCTGGAGCCAGAACCTCACCTGCTGACCAATGGAGAGACCACTCAAAAGGAGGGGACCCAGGTGGGACAGGGGCAGCCTGGTGGGAGGGACAGTAGTCAGTGCGGAGGGGGAAGACTGATTGCTTATAGATCCATATTGAGAAGCAGCTCTATTCCACTCCCCTTTCCATCTCTCCGTTTGTTCCCTGGCAGGCATCTGTGTTTCCCCAGCAACCAAGGATTCCAAGAGTGGTTGCTGGGGAAACAGGCTCAGGCCTGATAGATCAGTTGTAGTCCTGTCAGTTGGGGCCTGGTGACCTATGCTTTTATTAAAAAAAAACAAAACATAAATAAACCAAAAACAAATAACAAACCCCAGCAGGCCAGCGAAGGATACTTCAGTCAGTCACAGGAGGAAGAATTCGCCCAATCAGAAGAGCCATGTGCAAAGGCTCCACCTCCTGTATTCTACAACAAGCCTCCAGGTAGTAGCCCCGAATGAATGATGGGAATTCTGGTGTCGGGATGGGATTGGAGGGCTAGTGCTGTCACTAAACATGGTTGGCACAACTCTTAGAGGTTGGGGGTGGGAGGTGGCACCACCGATGGATCTACCCAGCTGCCTTCTCTCCTCTCCCGATATATCCTAGAAATCGACATCACCTGCTGGGATGCAGACCCAGTTCCTGAAGAGGAAGAGGGCTTCGAGGGTGGTGATTAGTAGTGGTGCCTGCCACCTGGCTGCCATCGCCAAGGCTGCCCACCTGCAGTGGCCTCTGGCCAGCCGGCTTGCAGTGCCAGCATTAGCAGCAGCTCCTCCTGGCTCCCACTCTGGATTCCGGCACTGGCCGGGGACCTGTCTGCTTCCCTGCCCACAGGGCCTGACTTTTACAGCTTTTCTCTTTTTTTTTAAAAGTTGATAGACTTGTACAATTGACTGGTTTTCCTCCCATTGGTAGTTTGAAACAATGTTGCAGATTCCACCCCCTTCCTGCCCAGACCAGATTGTAGCTTAGTCCTTTCTGCTCAGCTGACCAGGGTGGAGGCCTCACCCTGCTTGGGACCTGTGGGGGTCGGGGGTTCTGGTGGGAAAATGTTCCCCCCATCACTTTTCCTAGTTTTATGTTTCTTGGAAAAAAAAATCACTTTGTATTCTCTATCCAGGGCTTCAGATATTTTGCACGAAATTTAAAACATGGCAATAAATGGCTCGTGGGCTCTGGCTCCCTGGGACCCCCTCCCCTTCTCTTTACCCTCGCTGCTTGGTCGAAAGGAATTATCAGACCCACCTGGGGCCCCTTGGCTTCCCGCCCTCTCCTGCCGGGCAGGTCCCAGGCTGGAGGTCCTAGGCGTGATTCAAGTTAGGGCTTATTGATGGAACCCAGTGGTTTGGGTGGCCCTCCCAGTTCCTTTCTCTCGCTTGGGTTCTTTTTCACATTGACTTTTTTTAGCACAAACTTATGTAATGGGTCGTGCTCATATCTGTTAATAAAGAAATCCAGATCCCTTCGGGCCTGCTGCTCTGGGCCTCCAGGGGTAGATCTGGCGTGGGGGCCGGCCCTCACGACCCGCTTCCCAATTCCTACCACTTCCGAGGCTACGGGGGGCGCACAAAAGCAGGTTGGAAGGAGACGGAACATCCCGCCCCTCAGAAGCAACCTTTGGTTTCCAAAGGCCGACTCATTTCAGTACGCCCGCCCTCTGCTCCCAAGGCTAGCATTCAGGCACGTCAAGGTCTACATGTCCGGCCACTAGCACCTTATGCTTAAAGCAGCGGGTATCCCCCTCCGCTTGTACCAAAGCAGATCACACACCTTTATTATCCTCAAAATGTAACAAACAGGGTAAGAAATCCCTCCCTCCCCCCGCCCCTCCCTGCAGTCCAAGGGAAGCATTTAAAAAGCCTCGCAGTCAGGCTAGGAGTTCGCCCGTGGGCTCGGGACGCCGGGCGCCCCTCTAAACGGCTGTAGTCCTCCCGAACAAGGGGATGGAGACGGGCAGGCGCCAAGCTCCGTGCTCCAGGGGCTCTCGGCTGCTGAGCTCTGAGTCGGTCCAGCTGGGGAAGACCCGGCGGCTGCGGTCAGCCTGCAGACAGAGGGCAGGGCAGGGGGCCGCGGGCCGCGGGGCGCTGGGAAGATGCAGCGCCGAGGTATAGCCCCGGTCCAGGAAGAGAGGCTTGTAACTCGGAGGCGGCTGCTCCTGCTTCTCCGCGCTGTCGCGGCGGCTCAGAAAGGGTGTGACGATCTTGCGGTAGAGGCCGCGAGTGTCCGTGAGCACCTCGCTGTAGGGCGGCGGCGGCTCGGCCATCAGCACCGCCTCCTCGTAGCACGGCGGCTTAGACATGTCCGATTCCGCTGCGGAACGGGAAGCAGGCTGGTAAGGAGGAAGTCGCCGGTCCCGGGCAGAAGCCTCGCCCAGCCACCACCACCACCCTAGCCCGCTTCTCCCGGTGCTAAGGGTGGGCGCCTCCGGCATGGGTAGGGAGCGCTCGCCTGCCGAAGCGCAGCCTTACCTTGGCGTGGATAGCTCCAGGGCCGGGGCGGCACGGAGAGGTGCGGCGGCGGTGGGTGCGGCAGGGCGTGATGATGTGGGTGCGGGTGCGCGTGCGGCTGCGCGGGCCCGTGGTGCAGCAGCGGGTGCACGTGCACGTGCGAGTGCGCGTGCACAGGCGCCTCCAGACGGCTGCGGTGCGGTGGCGGCGGCGGCGCCAGGCCCGGAGGACTTCCAGCCAGGCTGCCCTCAAGCTCGAGGGGCTCCAGCTCCAGGGCACGCAGGTTCTGCTCCCTCAGTCGCTCCTCCTGGCGCCGTTTGAGGCGGCGGCGCAGGAAGCTGCAGAAGCAGCAGAGCAGGACGATGAGACCCCAGATGAGCCAGAAGCCGGCGAAGCAAGTGAGGAACGTGTAGGTGCCCTGGGACATCACCATGGCTGCGGCACAAGCGGCAGGTCCTCGGCAGCTTTACTGGACGCTGGGCTCCTCGGCGTGGCCCCGGGGCCGCGCCACGCTCCCAGGTGCCGCCAGTGTCACTCGGGGACCTGCGGCCGGGGCCTGCCTGCGGCGGGGCTCAATGGGCGCGCATGCCGGCGGGGGGCAACTGTGGTTCCCGCTCCTTTCCATGGCGCTGGCCGGCGCGGGCCTGCTTCACCCCGGGCCGCGAGCGACCTGCGGGGCAGACACAGGGCTCAGCGAGAGCCGAGATCCTTGGTGACTCCCGGCCTGCATCCGCGTCCCGCGCAGGGCCGGGGATGCCTCCTCGGTGGGAACCCCCGCACTCCCTGGGGGCTGGGTGACGTCACCGAGGGATGACGTCACGCCCCGAGGTTTCCCCGATAGGGTTTCCCCGAATCGCGACCCGGCGACCGCGTGCCGATGCGACCCAAGACGGGCCAGCAGGGGGCGCGCAGAGTCCGCCAGCGACCCCAGGGTCCAGCTTCGAGGTGGTTTCGGTGTCTGTGACTACCGGGGTACTGGAGTAGTCTCGGCGCGGTGTTTTGGGGGCTAGGAAAAGCACAGTGCACCTCTGGAGGCCCGCCAGCAGTTCGCTTGGAGCCCAGTTTCTGCCCTACACTGCTTCCAACTAAGCCACACCTGTAAGCGACTGGCTGCCACTGCATGCCACCGGCCGGGCCTTTGTCTGCTCCCAACCCCATGTGCTGGGCGTGGGCCAGGCCAGCTTTCCTTCCTCTAGGAGCCTCTCTGCCAGCCGGATTCTAACCCCAACTCGACTTCCCGAACCACCTACTCATGCGCAAACCCCACTTGGCTACACCTCTTTCTTCCAACCCTCCTCCTTCCTTCCACTAATTCCTTTCCCTCTTTGTAGTGGGGTGGAAAACCAGATTTGTCCTTCGTTCCTACCTGGTCCTGCACTGACGATAAACACGGGCCTCTAGGTCCACCTCCTATCACAGCAGGGGGCCGAGGAAATCTCTGCATGGGTTGGGGGTTAGGGGGGAGAGGTCTGAGCCCTGACTGCTTAGTTAAGGGCAGACAACAGACAGGTCACCGTTCTCACGGAACAGGAGACGGGGCTTTCTTTAATACCTTCTACCAGAAATTTACACAACCCTTTGGGTAACAGATTATTTCTAACTCACAGCTGGAAACCGGAAGAGCAGTTAACTGCACAGACCACAGCGCTAATTTGAACCTAGGCCTGGCCTCCAAGCCCTGGCCCACTGAGCTTGTGGGGAGGATGGTTTGCCAGGAGCTTCAAGGAACCGCCTGCCCTTGGCGCACCCACACTCAACTCAGCTTTGGTGCCCGCAATCAGCCTAAGACTCGGGCTGAAAGGGTGCCAGGCCTTGGCCACTCCATCTCCCCAGATGGCTCCTGTCTGACTCTCTGGCTGCTTTCAGCCATGTGTCACTTGGTGCCCGTGCCAGTCCTATCCTCCTGGGCCTGCGTTCCAGAGCAGACAAGGGTAAGAACAATAGGTCTACCCGCCCCCTTGACAACCCCACCATGAGGCTGCCATGGTGATGCAGCCAGATAAAAACACGATGCTGCCAGTCACCGGGAGTTAATTAAATCTGTTGTTCTCTTTCCTTGAACCCTCAGGAACAGGAATGCTCCGAGGGAACAGGCACAAGCTAGAGGTTCCAAGCAAAAGGGCAGGAACAGTCCAGAGTTAGAGACGGTATTTCCGTGGTTGGGGGTAATGATGTTTGCTAAGTTAGAAGTATCTGCCAAGAGCCAGGGGTGACCGTGTGGGTCTGCAATGATAAGTATGGCTTGGGCCCAGAAGACTAGCTATCATGGACAACGTGATGTCATGGTTCCTTCTAAGAGTATATAAATAAAGGGAAGTTTTAGAATAATCTGTCGGGGTCTTCAGAAATTGTTCCTTCTTTCCAGGTAGACTTCTGTCATTTTGTGACAGGGTGTCACTATGTACTCCCAGCAGCGTCAAACTCAAGAGCAGTCCACCTGCCTCTGCCCCCCCATTGCTGGATGAAAGGCATGGACCACCACATCCTGCTTCATGCAGAATCTTAAGAACATTCACATCACCCTGTCACTTCTGGGTGGACCATCCTTTGATAGATCACGTGACAAACTCAGAAGCAAGAGCCTTGTCTCATGCCACACAGCTAAAAGGAGATGCTAAGGCTTAGTCTGTATCTGAATCAGTCACTGTCCACGTTCCACGCGGCAAACTGTGAATGAAAGCAGTGTCTGTCAGCACTGGTCCCCCGAGACCTTGAGAATACCTGGTAGTTAGGTTAACTAGTCGCCAAACTTCCTGTTGAGGCCCTGACCCACCTGTGGTGGGAGTGGGGAAGTACAAGATGGAGAGTGGCAGCTTCAGGCTCCACACAGAACAAAGTACAGAAGCTATACCCTAAGGGTACCTAGCTCGGCAGAGTGGGCGTTAGGCCAGACTCCAAAGAATGAAACCCAAATCTGTGGACTTCTGTCGCTGGGGCAAAGAATAAGAACCATCATTCGCTGCACTGTGCAAACTGGGGGTCAGAGAAATCTCTTCCTTGGGAACACACCACTGACCTGGCCTCTGACAACAGCCAGGCTCTACTGTCCAACTAATGTCACGCTCTCTCCTTCAGGGGGCTACAGAGGGCCACAGTCTGGCCTACAGCCTCACTCCTGTATGTCCTCTAATCCACAATAGTTGTTGCTCGCTCAGTCCATAAGCATCAAGAGGGTCATTCAGACCTTTTGAGATGCTCTACTGAAACTTTTCAAAGCCCCCTGCCCCAAGGCTTTTCCCTGCCTCGGTGCATGCTTTGGCCCTAGTTGGGGGAATCTGCAGACTCAGACCTGGAATTTTGGTCACAGCCACTCACTGTCTCCAAAATGTTGATAGCAAACACCTGCCACTTGCTCACCTCCCCTGCCAAGGACCACACCCTCCAGATGGACCCCTCCTTCCATCTGCCAAGTTACTCATTCACTGTATTCCCTCTTTCTCTTTTTTCCTTGCCTTCTATTTTTGCAGATTATTAAACATTTCTTAGGATTCCATCCTGACTTGTGTAGCACTGGGGGCATATGGTTTTGCTGGGGTTTCTTAGACCATCCTGGGATTACACCAAGGGATGAAAGCAAGACTCCAAGTGTTTCCTAACCACTGTGCTCCCAGTTCCCTCGGGAATCCCTACAATGAGGATTGTGCTAATTTCTGCAAAGGTCACTGAGTTGTCTGCTTCTGGGTGGGGGGGTGGCTGGTGGGTTTTGGGATGGTACCTCTGAAATACATGGAGGGGGAGCTTGTTCAGATCCAGAGAGCTAGCACCACCACCACATGCTTCAAAAGGTCTGGGTGTTCACATTTCTAGTCCTGAATTCACTAGGCCATTCACGCTGGCCTTGAACTCCACCACAACCCTCTCGCTCCCCCATCCTCAAAGCTGAGTTCACAGGCAAAGGCGCCCACACCTGGCTTCAGAGTTCAAATTTCTAATAATTTCCCAGCAGATGCTATGCCAGAGAAACCCCGTGACCTAGATCGTGGCCTCCAAAATGAGTTCCTGCCAGGGCCTCTTGGCCTCCTCCACCGTTCCCTGGACATGCTTACCCTGAGCTACCTTATGGCCCTGGCCTGGGTGAGGATAAAGCCTAGTGATCTTGGAATGCACAAGGGAATTATCAAAGGCCTGATCAACTGGCACACAGTAGCTAAAAGCCACTTGTGGAAGTGACTGGAGGTGTCCAGATACCTTGTGGTGTCTCAGCTGTAGGAGAGGAGAAGACTTGAGGAGCTGGATCAGTGTATACTTCATCTTGGGAAACATCACTGGGGGAAAAAAAGCCATGGCCCAGCTCTTAGCCCTCTAGGGGTGGGTTTTGTTGTTTCAAGACATGGTCTCATTATGTAGCTCAGGCTGTCCTGGCACTATGTAGACCAGGCTGGCCTGGAACTTGGAGATCTGCCTGCCTCTGCCTCCCAAGTACTGGGATTAAAGGTGCGCACATCACGACTGATAGTTGGGCTGGGTTATAACCAAACGAAAAATCCAGTCATCTCTGAATACAAAGGAAAATGACATTGAGAAGACAGAGTGGCTGAATTTAGTGTGCTGCACAGGGCCAGGGTGGAGGAGGGAAGCCGCTGTCACCTTGCACTGTCAACTGTAGCTTCTACAGTTGTGGTCTCAGCAACACTCAAGAGGTTGAGCCATGGACTCACTTGGTTGGAAAGCCCTGAAGACTGCAGAGTCCAGTCATGGCAGGCGAGGCATACTAAGGGAGGCACAGGTGACATTTCTACACCTCTTTCTCACACCACACAGATGTACTGAACTTGTCTCCCAGAGTCAGCCTTGCATGGATCTGCCATAACCTTACTTCCAGTAATCTCAGTAGGATCTGTGACCTGACCCCGCACAAGGAAGTTGCTACAGGACACCAGAGACTGGAGTTCCAGTTGATTTGTGGACACAGAGGACTTCCTTAGACCCTCATTTCTCAGCTCTGGCCCTGTCTGGGGCAGTGGAAGAAAGGGGGCAGTGAAAGCTCAAGCACATATTAAAACCTCATTTCTGTGGTTCCCTGTGTCTCCATCCCTCACTCAGCATGGACATGATTTATGCTTGCAAGGGAGGAGGCCATGTGGTAGGAAAGATCATGTCTCAGAAGGAGCAGCATGGTTTAACACGTCAAGCATTGAGAGGAACCTGTTCCTGCCCTAATTATCCCTGGTCACACACCTAAGGTGGCTTCTTCTCCTGTAGAACAGGGATACTAAGACCTGGCTAAGGGGCTGTAGAGATGGCTCAGTAGTTAAGAGCACTTGTTCTTCTTGCAGAGGACCCCGGTTCAGTTCCCAGCACTCACACAGTGTGGCTCACAACCATCTGAAACTCCAGTTCCAGGGATGTGACGCTCTCTTCTGACCTCCACAGGCACCTGGCACACACGTGGTGCACAGAGTTGTAGGCCAAACATTCAAACATAAAGGGAATAAGCCTAAAACTAACAAAAAACAAAACAAAACAACCCAAACCTATCCAATAATGCCAGAGTCAGTACTGGGGAGCAGGACACAACAGATGTGAAAACACTGTAAGTCTAATGTACACTCCTACGTGTGGCCAGTGGAAGGCCAGCACCCTGCACAGTAGAGGTGGTCCAGCAGAAAGCCCCCACTTTACTATAGACTGCATGCAGTGTCAAGAGTTAAGATCTTCAACTTTAACACAGTCCATGGATGTGTCTTGTTGGCCAATAAGGAACAACTGTCTTCAACATTCATTTTTCCCAACATTTGCACAAAGGTCAGTCTTAAGCACGATCTCAAAAACTGGATGATCTAGACACATGAAGTCCACATACTTCATGGTGACATTAACTGATGAGCAGACACCTGGCTATGTCCCTCATTCCATTGCCCCTGGGACCCATGGAGGGTCCCCAATCTCTGAGCTGGTCTGGCCAACCACAGGGCTCCAGCACTGTCTGGATCTGGATTTGGCAGACTGCTTCATCATTAGAATTACAAGCCACAAAAGGCCAGAGAGCCTATACACCAGAGGCGAGGGGCTGGGGGTTTTCCCAGGGGGCTAAGTCAGCCAGCCTGGGGCTTGGAGTCAGCTAGAGAGAAAATGGAGGAAGGAGACAAGAAGACAGCCTATCAATAGCACACCCTATGCTGCATGTGAGGGAGAAAGAAGCCAGCTGACTCAGCAAGAAGGAAAGGTGTACCAAGACTCGAAATGGGGAACTTCCTTACTGGAGGAACATGAAGGCAGGCTAAGAATGTGCCTCTGGCAAGCTCTATCTAGACCCTTTCCTGCCTGGAGCACATGGCTAAGGAGGGGCTATGTCAGCAGAGGGACCTGCACTGGAAACCCAGGATACTGCTTACTGGTGTTTGACCTTGGGGCAAGTCCCCTTACTTGCTGAGCCCCAAGAGTCTTCATCTCTGAAACAGGGATAGGAGACTTACGTTGCACAGCTACTCTAAGGATTAGGAGCCTGTGGCTGCAGAACGCTCAGACTGAACACAGAGCAGGCAAAGAATGGAAGGATCCTGTGACTAATTCCCCAGGTCTCCCTGCTTCCCAGGTAGCATCCATTTAAGGGCATCTTATGCCAAGGCCTCAAATGCCCCAGATCCTGGGCACAGATACTTCACTGGATAGAAAGGGAAACCTAGGGATGGTTGGTAGTGGTTTCAGGAATGCTGTATCTGAAGTCTGCGGTCAGGGCTGGCATCTGCTGAGTCAGGTCCTGCTGGCAGGGGGGCCATTTCTCTCTCCAGTACACTGTCCGATGAGATGAGGGGAGCCAGAGGTCATTTCCTCTGACTCAGCAGCCATCTGAAGAGCTCCCTAGGGCAGGGCACCTCCATGTGGCACTGGCCTCTTTGCAGGCCAACCTCCATGTCACCCCACACAGTCAAGGCATTGTGCACAGACAAGAAAGGGGCACTGTGGTCCAGACAATGAGCTGGGTCGCTCCCATCTGGCCTGGGATTCAGCTCTCCTGGGTCAGCAGAGTCCTTTGCTCTGCTTCTATTCCTCCCTGGAGAACGGTGGCTAGGACACCAAGCAGAGGCCCATCGCAGGCCCATGATTTGGCACATGCCCTGGTCATGAGAAGGGATGCTGCTAGCTTCTTTCCTTTTCTCTAGTTTAAAAAAATAAATAAACCACCTCCGGAGAATGCAATTTTCTGTTAGGCCATGTTTCAAGGGAACGGGAGACCACCCTAGTTACCAGAGACCCCAGACCCAACCTCTAGATCTTTCTCCCGCGTCAGGCCCAGGGTCTGGGCCGCCTCCACGTTTGCAGCCACCCTGGGAGCTCTGTTGCGACGACTGCAGCCACGTGGGAGCCGGCTCGTGCCCACGGAGCCGCTCTCCCTCACCCCCACCCTCGACGTGCTGAGGCAGGCACACCCAGACCGGCCAGAAGAGCGATGCTCTCTCCACAGCGCATCCCCTTCCCCCCTCCCGCGCCCCCAGCCGCGGTGGGGGAGGGGGCGTCGCCACCCCGCAGTTGCGTTGCCGGGGAGCGCAACCCCGTTGCTGTGGCAACGGTTTCCAAGCGAACTGGTGGCTGCTCGCGCCCGGCTCGGACTCCCTCGCTCACTTTCCCCTCCTTCCTTCCCTCCGGTGTGGGCTGGGGGAGGGGCTGCCCGCTGCCCAGCCGGGGTCCGGGTGGCGATACCAGGCTAGGGTTCCGAGCCACCCGCAGGGAGGGTCATCAGCCCAAAGACCATCTTCCGCCCGCGCTCTGTTCCCGCCCGGCCCGCAGCCGTCGCGGTACTCACGGGCCCAGGCATCCTCCTCGAACTCCTCTTCCTGTTTCGGGGCAAGAGGCCCAGCGGACAGAACCCCAAGCTTGGAGCAGGCAGCAGCCCCGGGGATCACAGTGGCAACGAAAGCCGCTCCGAGCGCTGGGCTGGAGGCAAGGGGCGCGCGCACGGGCGCGTGCTGAGCCTGGCGTGCGCGCGCGCGCAGCCAACAGAGGCACCCCCCCACCCCCACGCCGCCGAGGCTGCTGCGAGGGAAGGGGTGGGTGGGACTCCGGACCCACCTGCCGCACCCAGACGCGGCACAGAGGATGTGGGCTCTCAATACCAAGGGCATCCCAGCACGGAAAAAGTACATTCCATACAGCTCCAGGCAACAGGCTACCCAAAGAGGCTGGAAGTGAAGGACACACCGGCAGCTTTGCGGCCATAGACGCCAGATGCTTAGCTGAGCAGTGGGTAAGGAATCCAGAGATTCAACTGAGCTCAACCTGGGCATATTGAGACACAGGTAATGGGGGCAGGGGCTAGAAGAAGTCGATACCCCAGTGTGGCTTCCTCCCAGCTCAGGACCCCACTCATTCTGTTCCAGAAGGTATATGTTCCTGCATACCTACTGAGAAGCAACACAGAAAGACCCACCTGAGCGCTAAATTGCTAAGGTTTCATGGGCATGCTCATCCCGAGATACTGTCTAGAGCCGGCTCCATCTTCATTTAAGTTTGACTCTGGTTGTGCTTGCCTTTGTACTGTTTCTACTTCACTTCTCTCTGGCATTAAGGGTGAACTCCCCAAAGCACCTCCCACCGTGTCAACTGGGACAGTTATGGCTCTGAGAGTCAGGATCTTAAATAAACTGGAGGCCAAGGGGAAAAGGGCACATAAAACCAGTGAACCCAGAACTAAACTAGCTTCGGTCACAATTAGTTCCAGGCGTTTCAAAAGCTGGCATTAGGCACACTGCTCCCAAATGGTGTTATGGATGGCCTCCACTAAGCTCTGCCATCCATCCCCAGTGAGAAGAAAACAGTCTTTCCCAGGAGCTCTAGTAAAAATGAGCAAGTAAACACAAATGCACAGGTGACATCTAGGATTCCTGTCCAATGAACTCATGCCTTTGGCTGGGGAAGGCTCCAAACAGCTGCCCAGTATTCAGCCCCTTTCTTGAGTGTGAGCAACCGGGTCTCAGGGGGATAATCGTTGCTTCCTACCAATCCATGGGCGCCATCAAAGGTAGCCCTTTAACAAAAATTCTGACCCACAACACACTGGACTGGTTTCTAATTTGGTTCCCAGGATTCCATGGACTCAAGAGTTAAGACTCAATAATGGCAAGACACAATCAGCCGGGGTTCCTTGCTTCTTTCTGGTAGTCATATTCCTGTGAACCGTTAGCAACAAACAGGACACCCCCTCCCAGTTGACTTGTTTTTCCCTTACAGGTACAGGGGATCAAACCAAGGCCTCCCGCACGCTAGAAGAGCACCTGTCCCACTGAGCTATGCCCACGTGTCTTGTGTGTGTGTGTGTGTATGTGTGTTGTATAAACCCACCACCACCTAACCCACATGGATGGGAACAGTAGAGAATGGTTTGCTCACATTATATTAAGGTGCTTTTTGTGCAAGGTGGGACAGGCCCTTAAATCCCTTCAGGGACCCTCCCAGCCTCCAGTAGAGCACAGACATAGAGTAGAGCTTTTAAAATTGGCTGCATGGTAGCAACCTCAAAAGCTGACTGTATCTTGCAACCAGTCCTTTCCCAACTTAAGTTCAGCTGTCCATTCAGCTCTGCCTGGGCACAGATGGCCAGCCCTGCAGAGGATCAACCCCAACACTTTTGGGGCCAAGGCACCACTGCTTAGTGTTATGCCTTCGGTCTCAGCCCTGTCCGCCACAATGCTGAACACCAAGTGCTACTGTTCCCACACCTCCCTGCCTACCAGATGAGCTCCAAGCTGGCAGGGACCTCATCTCCATCTGGGTCCCTGGCTCTCACCATGGAGCTGGGTAGGGAGTGGAGTTTGACAGTCTTGTTGGGAAGCACCAGGAAGGCTTTAAGGTGAACCTAACAGACAATGAGTTCCCTGGACACCTCCTAGCCCAAAGGAGGTTAAAGGGGCTGGAGCCAGCAGCAGGTGGAGCATTTCATGGAACACCACTTGGCAACCACTCACCCGACCTTGTCTTCATCAGTGAAAAAACCTGGAGCACCTACTTTCTTTTGAATGGATAGAAGCATTAGCAAGCATTCTAAGTGCAAGGAGGTCTGTGCTGGAGACACCTGCTGGCAACTATTAAGACAGGTGCTGCCTAAGCCTGGTGCGACAGCACATGCACATAATCCTAGTGCCACCCAGGAAGGGCAATCAGGTTTGAGGCCACCGACATAGTGAGTTCCAGGCCAGCCCGAGAAGCACTGACTGACCGACTCCCTGCCCGTTTCATATTCTCACAGCTGAGACGCAAAGGAACTGTATCCTCAGACAAGAAAGGCCTTTGCAGTCAGGTTCAAAAGTCACCAAAATTGGACATGTACCCAGGACTGTCTTGCTCACAGTACTTGGTGCCCAGCTCACAGGCAAGGTAGTTCCAGGGACTCTTGGGAAGCTAAGGATCCTGGGAGGAGTTTGTAGAGTCTAGTAGAAACTTGTGGCTAAACAGCTCTTGCCCCCTAAAATTTGCAGATAGCTTTCCCATCCCTGCCCCCGGAAATGCTCTTGCCAATTGCTGTCTTCCAGGTGACTGCTTCAGGAATTGACTCAGGTGGCTGGCCCCTCCTACCCATCACACCTGTCTCTCTCAATCACCTCTACTCTTTGCCCACCCACAATGTTCTAAGAGAAGAGTCCTGATCTTATGCATGTGAGCCAGATCAGAAGGGACATACAGCAGGTCAGCAGGCCATCGTATCACTAACACGGGTGGGTATTTCTAACAGCTCCCACCTGCCTCTCCAGGCCACTCCCTACTTTGGCCACTTTGACCTCAGAAAGCTTAAAGGCCACCAAGCTCTATCCACCTCTCTAGCAGTCATGCATGCACCCAAACCAGTATCAAAGGCTGTGAGAAATGCAGTCACCACACCAAGGTTTGGTTGCCTGCAAACTCCTGAGGACTCCTGGGCTTTTGAGGGCAGCTGCTAGTCCCATTCCAGGTCCAGCTCCAATGCTTTCCAGCTGGGCCAAGAAATCAGGAAGAATCATCGAAACACCGGAAATAAAAGAGGTAGGCAGGGATGGCTGGCCAGCCTTGTGCTCAGACTGTATTCGCACAGACACATGGCAGCTCACATTGGTCACATAGAGACACATGGCAGCTTACATTGGCTTTAAATATGGAAAAGCCAGGGCCTTATGGTCCCATGCTGTCCTAACTGGCATCAGAACAGCCATCACAGTCTGGGAAAGGCTGGGGCTAGGGTCCAGGGCTTAGGCACAGCCTTACCCTACCCTGTTCACACAATGAGAGACTCACCCCACTCCCAACCGGTGCACACAGGGAAGGGTGGATTATTGCTGGGCACATGTCTACTTTTATGAGGGATTCTGGAATGTTGGAGGGCTAATTCTAACCCCTCCTATGGCCTGGACCGGGGCATTTCTGAAAAAAGGTGTCTTCAGGATAGGACCCAGAATAAGGACTAATGTGCTCTGGGAGCTGGAAGGCAGAAAGCAACCCATCTTGGGCAGTGGTCTGATGGGTCCCAGTCAGCTCAGGCTGGTTATACTATGACCCAGGCCTAGAGGATACAAAACTCCCATCTCAAGCTCTGGCTAATGCTGAGAAAGAGTGAAAGCATCAGGTAACCAGAAGGTGACGGCCTCAGTCCACACGACAGGCACAAGTCTCACTTGGAGGTTGGTGGTGGCCAGTGCAAGGCTGTGGTCAGAGGTCTGACCTGGCCCACACTCTGCTTGCTCATCTGGACTGGGCCCTAGAAACGTGGAGTTTGGCATTGGCTCCTCCTGCCAGCTCCGGGCTCTCCTGGCCAGGGCTAGTTGCCCTGGGGTGCCAGATCCAGGGTGGAATTAAGAATGCTCTGGTAGCTATATACATTCGTACAAATACATAAATACATAAAGCCCCGAGCTCCATAGAGAAGAGCTGAAGGGACGCACCTTTGTCCCAAGATGGCCCAGGCCTTGTCAAACTCAGCTGGGCCAGTGGCTGAGGAACGGAGGACACTGGGGACAGTTCCGGCTGTGTTCCACAGACCACAACTTGCGTGGACAATGGGGAACACCACTGTGCAAAACTGTAAACGTCACTGAGTAGCTGCTACCGCCAGCCGCCGGTGGGAGCCTCGGCCTGGGGGCTAGAGGCGGGTGGGGAGCTCTTCCTCGCTGCCACTGCAGTTCCCACAGCAATCCTGGAGGAACAGGGAAGACACGAAGGGAGAGAGGCACAGCGGGTGCCATTAGTCACCATTAAGGCTGACCAAGGCCAGTGTTATGCCCAGAGAGAGTTGTGGGCTTCCCACAAGAGGCTGAGAGCAGCAGCCAAACATGGGTGGTGTCAGGGTACAGCTTTCTGGCGACAGACTGAAGTAAGACTAGGAAGCTCCCGGGATCTGTCAGAGCAAGGCCTCTGTCCATCTCCCTGGACAGACTCAGGCACAAGGAGACAGTTACTAAGCAAGGTTAGCATTTTGAAGGGGTCAGGGTGCAGGGAGGCAAGCGGCAGGGAGGGAGCGGGGAAGGTGGACACCAGACTTCTTTCTCCTACATCTCGCCTCTGCCATGGAAGGGCTGCCTGGGGCTCCCCACCGTCAGGCAGCAAGGCCAACCCATGAGGAGCCCACACTGCTCACCTCTGGAAAGAGAAAAGAGGCCATGAGACCAGCCAGGCGTGGGGGGAGGGGTAGGCAGGAATGAGGCATCTTAGGCACCACTGGAAGAGGACCACTCCCCTCCTGCCCACTATCCCAGTGGAGCAGGCTGGGGCCCAGGTCAGACAATGCTAGAACTTACTTGGCGACTGAAGAGTCTCTGTAGCAATCCCTTCTTGGGGGGTGCAGAGGGCTGGCCCTTCCAGTCCAGGTCTGGGGGAACGGACCCATCCAGCCCAAAGACATTGAGTTCCTGGAAGCACTCGGTCTCCACCATCTACCCAGGAACAGGAAGCTGTGAGAGTTGGCCCCAGGGGTGCCCTACCTGGACCTCATCCCAGCCACAGGACAATCCCTACCTCGTTCTGCCAGGGGATGGACACACTCCCCGTGGCAAACTTCTGGTAGAAGTCTTGATCTGTGGGTTCCAGATCCACGCCTTTGACTGTAGAGAACTGTTCAATATCCAAGACATCCTTGCAGTAAATAGCCTGGGGCTAAGGGTGGACAGAGGCGGGGGTCAGGAGGGCGGAGTCTCAGTCACCCTTGGCAGCTCCCTGGTTTGGAGAGAGTGACACGGTGCCCCACACATCCCTGAGCCCAGCACTCCACGGTCTCTGTAAACTAGGATCATGACCCTTTACTGTGCACTGACTGGACAGGCTGTGTCCACTTGTGTTCTACTTGCACAGGACTTCCTGGGCATGTGTTGGGGTTGGGGTGGGAAGGGGACCAGAGGGGGTCTCAACTCTAGATTGTCCAGTACTGGACTAATCTTACTAACCACCTTCCCAGTTCCTGCTGGGAGTTGGCCTCCGACTTTGAAGGCTACTTTTTTTTCAACCTATGTTGCTTTCAAAACCTTACCACAAAGGAGGTCAATTAACATATCATCATCATGGGGCCAGAGGCGTAGTTCAGTGATAGAACATTTGCTCAGTATGCTTTAGGCCCTGGGTTCAATCCCTAGCGCACGCGCGCACGCGCGCGCGCGCGCACACACACACACACACACACACATACCTCTGCCAACCTATCTACTGATACACGCATTATCATCACCATCATGGAAAATGGTGTATCTAACCTGGAAAGGTCTAAAGCTCCCTACAAGATATAGCATGTATGACATCATAATATCAATGTATATACAGAAGCAGAAAGAATGCTTGAGTCTGCGAGTTCAAAACTGGACAATAGAGCCGGGCAGTCGTGGCGCAGACCTTTAATTCCAGCACTCAGGAGGCAGAGGCAGGCGGATTTCTGAGTTTGAGGCCAGACTGGTCTACAGAGTGAGTTCCAGGACAGCCAGGGCTAAACAGAGAAACCCTGTCTCGAAAAACAAAAAAAAAAAACCAACAAAAACAAAACAAAACAAAAAACCCAAAACTGGCCAATACAATGGCACCTCATCTCATAAAAGTAGACAGGATTATTGCTGATAGCCCCACCCCCCAAAAAGAAAATTACCCTCATGTTAGGAATAAATACGGTTTATTTTATATCCATTCAACAGAATATTAATCAGCTTTTAAGAAGAATGCTTCAACATGGATGAACCTTATAAGCATGCTTAGCAAAAGAAGCCAGCCGCAGAGGACCATGTTCAGCATGTACATCTGCCCACATAACTGAAGCGTCCAAACTAGGTAAGGACAGACAGCTGTGGTTTCTCGGGGCAGGAGGGATTTGGAACCCTAACTGACATAAGGTGTTTATGTTCTCAAAGGGCTGGCGAAAACATTTTGTAGTTAACAGTCACATGACTCAATTGAACTGCAAACTTTACAGGAGTTAACTGTGAGCTTCATCAACAGAGTTGTTAAAAATGCATTGCCAGGCTGGAGAGATGGCTCAGTGGTTAAGAGCACTGACTACTCCTCCAGAGGTCCTGAGTTCAATTCCCAGCAACCACATGTAATGGGATCCGATACCCTCTTCTGGTGCGTCTGAAGACAGCCACAATGTACTCATATACATAAATAAATGTTTTTAAAAATGTATGGTTGTCTGGGCACTGTGGTGCACACCTTAGGTCCCAGCACGCAGGAGGCAGAGGCAGGTGGATCTATGAGTCAAGGATAGCCTGGTCTACAGAGTGAGTTCCAGGGCAGCCAAAGTTACACAGAGAAACCCTGACCTCCTTCACCACCCCACCACCCCCCAAAATTGTCAAGTGTTGGCCTAGAGGTTAAATGCTTGCACTGTTCTTTCGGGGCCCCTGAATTCACATGCACACCCCCACAGATACACAGGTAGACACAATTTTTTTAAATTAAAAACATAAGGGCATTGTTAAGTTTGCAATTTTCATCTGCTGCTTCTAACATTAAATTCCAAGACACCAACTTTATTTCCAACTTTGAACAGATGACCCACACACTGTGACTATTTAGATGATGTACAGAGAGAGTAGGAATCAACCTGTGTAGCAGCTCCAGCCTGAGATGAAGTCAGCATGATGAAGTCAGAAGTCAGACCTGTTCAGTCCAAATGCCAGCTCACTCACAGTGCTCACCCGCACCATGAGAGCTATCACTCAGAGGCCCCTCACTGTGTGAACCATCACTCAGAGGTCCCTTACTGTGTGAGCCATCACTCAGAACCCTCCCCCCAGCCCCCCATGGCCTCTCCCCAGCTCACTCATCCTCTCTGACCAATTTCCACACCTCACTTTAGGGCTGAAACCCAAAGGTCTCCTGCCATCCTTAGAGCATCGTGACATTCACTGTTACTCCTCTGCACACACTTGCTCCAGACACTCTGGCCTGGTGGTGGTTCCGTGTCCCTAGGCTGATCCTGCCACAGGCTCTCAGTGCCTGTCTGTTCCTTCTGCCAGCAATGCCCATGCCCTCTAGTCTTGCAAGGCTCTCTCCTTCAGTTCTGCGTAAGCATCACCTTCTCAGAGATTACCCTGTCTGAGATGACCACATCTTCTTAGCCTGCTCTCTTTTTCCTGTCATACCCGAGACAACCTGAAAGCACTCTTTTCTTTGCTTGTTAGTTTATTTTGTTTATTTTTCTCCATTACAGTATAAGGTTAGGCCTGGCTCTATGAACCTCATTATCTCCAAGACCTGACACATATAGATATTCAGGTATTTGTCAAATGCATAAACATGTGGCTGACAGCTATCAACCTGGTGACCCTATCGTCTCAAGACTTTCCCACTTGGCAAACTGTCAATCACAGGACCCTGTGTCCACAAATGTATGAGGCAGAGCCCATCCTGGCCAACTGGAACTTGTCCTCTGGTGTTACAGAGAAACAGGAATTCAGGTCCTGTACAGACAAGTGGAAGAGTCATGGGACGGTCCTAGCAACCCAGCATGAAGCCCCAGTGATGGCCCAGAGAAACTTGTGGCCACATGCACCAACAGACTTGACGTGAGTTTGAGCAGTGTCTGCTATAAGGCTCTGATAGCTAGAGGACAAGTGCCTGCAGGGTGCCCAGTCCACAAGACGCTCACAGGTAAAACTGAGAGGGAAACTCTGGGACTAGAAAGACAGCTCAGCAGTTACAAGTATGCACTGCCACTGTGGAAGATCCGAGACGATTCCTCAAACATGTCATGCAGAGGCTCACACACCCCAACTCTATTCCCAGGAGGATCTAAAGCTTCAGGGCTCTGTGGCAACTGCACACCCACCCACATACTCATGCACAGTCACACAGAGACACACACATACCCCCCCACACACACATACCCCACAGACACACACACACACACAGACACCCACATATCCCACAGACACACCCCACAGACACACACACACACACACAGACACCCACATATCCCACAGACACACCCCACAGACACACACACACACAGACACCCACACAGACACACACATACCCCAGACACACACACACAGACACCCACATACCCCACAGACACAGACACACACAGACACACACACACACACACACATCCCACAGACACACACATACATAGATATACACGTACCCAAGCAGGCATGTACACATACATACCCAGAGACACACATAAACTTGTAATTAAGAATACGATAAATATTTTAAAATAAAAATTTGAAGGCAGTAATTTTCTGCCTGCCCAAGGGCATCGAGCCCAACAGCCCCTGCTGCCACCACCATCTTGGTTTCTTTTGGAAATGGATTATTCCCATTGGACCAGGAAGGCATGAGATCTCGGTGTTCAGTGAGGCCCTTCAGCAAAGAGTTTGAGCATTTCATTTCAAATTCCTGAACAAGACTCGTCCTCTGGATGGCTAGCTAAGAAGACATGAGCCAATAGGTCACCAATACCATGCCCTGGGAAAAGATGCCTGCCTTAGAAGGCTAACCAGTCACAGAACAGAGAGGACGTGAGTTCCTGCGGTGCCCCCGGAGCATCCCCATGTCCACCCCTCATCCTAACCTGGTACACTAAACCCATATTATGTTGGGCTTTTCATTTTCACAACCTACACACACACACACACTCACTCACACACATTTGGGCGGGTGAGCAGCCCAAGCCATTAGACGGGGTTTTCCAACATCTGCACTGAAAGTGACCTGGCCACTGCTCCAAGTCACCCAAGCCCAGCCATAGCAAAGGAGGACGGGACTTACATCTGGCTTAAAAGGCGGCTCTAGCATTCCAGCTCCCAGCCGCTTGAAATTCAGTTTCTTGAAGAGGGGGTGCTCCTTTACCTCACGGGCGCCACCTCCACGACACCCCAGGCGCTCAGCAGGGTCCTTGCTGAGAAGCTAGGGGGGCAGTGGTGGTTAGGATACTGAGTGGGTGAGGTGTCCCAGCTCCCCCAGCTAAGATTTCGGCCTGTACCTGAGAACAGAGTGAGCGTGCCTGTGAGGAAAAGCGGTCTGTGTATTCCTCGGCCACCTCCTTGACCAGCCGCTCCACCTCTTCTCGCTTGATCTTCTTCTTCCTCTGCTGGAAGGGTGACTGGCCTGCAATCATCTCGTATAGGAGGCAGCCTAGCGCCCACCAGTCGGGACTGAATGTGTAGCGCTCATTCTTCACCACCTCTGGAGCTGGGCAGGGAACCAGGAGTCAGGGCTGGGGAGGTAGTGAAGAGCAGAGCCCTCCGGCCCCAGAAACAAAAACCAGAGGATCCATCAGCCTCTGGATAGGCAGGTATGCCACTGGCCTGGTATGAGAAACCATTTCTCATCAATGACGGCTGATGTGACCCTGAGGGGGTCTGTGTCTGATTGCTTTTGTTTTCATGGGGGAGGGGGACTCCTAGTGCTGGAGTTTGTTGAACCCAGGGCCACACAAATGTCAGGCATGTACTCTATGAGTTATATCATACTCACCCAACCAAGAATAAGTCCCCACTTTTTTTTTTTTACATTAAGTTGTTTGGCTTATTAAATGCTGGCAATCAATCCAAATTATTCTAAAAACAATTCAACTTCAAAATTAATGTATGCCAAATCAGGATCATGTAGCTACTGATTTGTAACTTCTGGCTTTCACAAGAGATTGAGAACGCCCACTGGCTGCTACCTTCCACCTGCCCCGGCAGGCTCCTGCATGGCTTCAACATCTCCTGTCACCTCAAAGCCCTCCAGGAGGCAGCTCTGGTGAGGTTTTACAGCAGGAGAAAGAAGGCAAAAAGTGGAGTGCCTAGCCCAAGATGGAGTCTGGGGAGCCTAGACTGTGCTGTGTCACACTGTCCAGAGGCTTGGTCTCAACGGCCGGTGTCCCCTGTGAATGGCATGCTATGCAAGCATGGGCCATGGATATGTACCCTGTTCCCCTTTACTCTCACAGGCCCACCCAATCCTGGGTTCAATAAGCACCTAGCAAATGAATGGGCTCTCTACCTCCTCTCTGAGGTCAACACCTTCCTCCCCCAGTACAACAGTGAGTGGGTAGGCCAGGCCTTGGATAGCAAGGGGACCAAGGAGACTGGTGTACCAGGTCAAAGGGACTTACCCATGTAGCCCACAGTGCCCACACGGCCTTTGATGGTCTGGCCCTCAGGGACATGCACAGCCAGTCCCAGGTCAGAGATACGAATGTGGCCTGGGTAGGGGTAATGAAGACGTGGGTCCACTGGTGGGCAAGCCTCCCCATTTCATCCCACCTCCCTCTTGGGCCTTCTTACCCACCATGGTCATCCAGAAGGATATTCTCTGGCTTTAGGTCCCTATGGGGAGAGAAACAGAGTCAGATGCCCGTTTTTCAGGAAGCCAGACAGAGCCAGCCTCTCATAGTTCAAGTGCCTGCTGGGTGCTGGCATGGAGCAAGGTGAAAGAGCCCTGCTTTCCCAGGCAGCAGCCAGTACCTCAGGAACTTTCCAGGGGAGTGAGAAGTGACTCCAATCCAAAGAAGTGAGACTCCCACCCAGTTGGGGGACCCACCTGGGAAAAGGGGATCCCTAAAAGTTATCCTTGGACTTGTTCACCAGTGATGTTGACGCTCCCTTCCTCCTGGCGGCCAACTCTATCTTTTTCTGTCTGTCACATGAAGCTACTGTTCCATCCCCTCAGAGGGCTACTGGCAGGCTCAACTGAAAGCCCCCTCCATAACCACAGGCAGGGCTCTCTACTACTGAGCCCACCTGCAAGGCAGGAAGTAGGGTCTCCCAGAAACAGAACTCATGTTGGATCAGGGAGCTGACTAGCTTAAGGTCACATGGGTGTGTGTGTGTGTGTGTGACAAAAAAATCAGAATTCACACATTGGTCAGCCAGATACCCAAACCTAGGCTTGAAGAACTCAAAGCTCTCAAAAATGATGGAGTTTGTGTGGAGCCAATGTTGGCTTGTGGTTGAAGAAACCTCCAGCGCACGATACTTCCACTGCCTAGCCTGATAAGACAGCCTGAGCTGCAGCTATCATACCTGACTGCAGCCAGCCGTCCAAGCTTCGCCCTACCTGTACACAATGCGTTCCCGGTGCAGGTCCTCCAGGCCACAGCAGATCTCAGCAGCATAGAAGACAGCACGTGCTTCAGGAAAGCCAGCCTGGCCCATGTGGTAGATGTGGAACTTGAGGTCACCCCCATTCATCAATGTCAGCACCAGGCACAGGGCATCCTTGGTCTCATATGCGTAGGCTAAACTCACCTGTGCTCAGGAGACCCACACCCTTAGATAGGAGCGGGCGTGCACGCTCTCCTGCATGCTTATGGCAGCCACCCAAACAGTCTTCTGTGTGCCAGTCCTTAGGGCTCAGCAGGCTTCCTGAGCCTGGAAGAGCCCTCCCTCCCCACCCTTCCTGGGTAATATCCAGGGCAGGAAGGGATGGGGCAGAGGGCAGTCCCTCTGGCAATAGGGAGGGACTTTAGCCTGGTGGGTGGGGAATGTGGCAGACGGCGTGACCCAGGGGGAAGTGAGGGCTCCTTGTGTACTTACTACAAACCTACTGTTCACTTTCTCCAGGATCTGCTTCTCATTCAGAGCCATGGCCTCCCCCTTCCGCTTCTTTATCCGTTTCTTTTCCAGTTTTTTGCATGCATACATCTTGCCTGTTGCCCGAACCTGGCAGGCACATACCTGTAGCCAGGTAGACAGGAACGAATGGGGGCCAGCCACGCTCTCGCTGAAGGTGGGAGAGTCCAGGCATACCATACCCAATCTAATATACTCTGCAAGGACACCAGGTGGCCACTCACCTCCCCAAAGCCACCTTTGCCCAGGACTCGGTACTGCCTAAAGGTGTTTTTGGTCACTGGCTGCCTATAAGCAAGAGTAAAAGAAACAAATATTTACACAGGCAGGGCTTGCCACGAGACCCCACCACCTGGCCTATCACGGGCCAGCTTGGGAGGAGCTCACCTTTCCAGCCACTTCCACTGCAGAAAACGGTTGAAGTAGATGCTGTCGAGGTAGTCGGCAAAAGGGGCCATGCTTAGGTACTCATGGGTCAGCCTGTTGAGAGAGGATCAGTCTATAGGTGAGTCTCTAACAAGCCCAAGTCTCAGTCTGAAGGCCCAGACCTCCTGCTACATGATGGTCAGCCACAAAGCACCATCTTTCTCCTTGGGCAACCTTCTCACTAAAGCAGTGAGCAGGCAGGATACATGCATTCCACGCTGAAGCAGGGATGGGAGGCAACTGCTAAACTGAAACGTGGATAGGAAGAGGAGCAGAGCTTGTCAGACTTCCGAGCCCACCGAAGCCTCCTTCCCGGCACAATTCCAGACCTGTGGGTATGGAGCCTTACCGGGTCAGCTCCTGGAAGAGGTCTTTGCAGGGTCCCTGCTCTAGCCGCTGGGCGCAGTTACTCACTAGCTGCCGGGGAACTTCAGGGATGAGGTCGGGACCCTAGGGACACGCCACAGACAGCTCAATGCAGAGGGCTCCCTTGGACAACTGCCTACTCCCAGGGCAGCACTGGGATGTCTGTGGGTGCCCAAGGGTGGCTGTGGATGGGTAGTGCACTAGCTGTTTGCTGAACTCCCTCCCTTTCTGCAGACCCTTAAGGCAGGGTGAGCCAGCCCCTGGCAGGCTGCCTGACCCAAGCTCAGCCCAACCCTTGGGCTCCATGCCCTTGGGGCTCCCTGGAACAGCCCCAGAGCCCTCAGTGCCCAGGCTGTGGTCACTCCTGTGCCTGTTGTCACTGGGCCCTGTCTGCTGCTGGCATTTCTCTGTCGCTGCTCACCCACCGTGTGGCTCAGAAAATTCTGCATTAGTCGGCGTCCACATGCCTTCCGTTTCTCATCAGGGGTCACCTCATACTCAGCCTGCAGGGTGAGAGGCAAAGAACTTTGACAGATGTAGGGGGTGGAGGAGTACTGGCCAGGACCTCCGCCTGCCCTCAGTGCTGGACTGGGCCCTGGGGTGGGATACTCACCACTCCATCCAGGAAGGCAGTACAGCGGGTTAGCTCAGGCCTTGTAGCGCAGAACTCACGAAATAACAGGCGCCCAATGGGCTGACGCTCACACAAGCTGTGGTAGTCACGCTCTGCAAGCCGAGAGGGGAGCTGCTGGCCACAGACCTAGGACTCACTGGCAGGGCACTCTGGTCTATACCCCCACGTCTGGAATCCAGTAACTTCTAGCCCCTAAGAGTAGTGGCCATTACCTCTTCAGATCCCTCACTACAATCTCCAGATGGGCACCACTGTAATTCCAATGTAACTTGGGGGTTATAGGGCCCAGAGAGGTTGATTATTTCAACTCAGTACCACACAGCCAGGAGTCTGGGCTCCAGGCACCAGGTCTCCTTTCCCTGTGGTCTTCTGGACTTGCTTGTCACAGTTCTGGAGTTGGGTGTGGTCTGTGAGGTTCCGGCCCGGCCCAGCCCAGCCCAGCCCAGCCCAGCTCAAGTCTACACCTGTTGCCTTCCTGGCGAAAGTGTGAGAGGAAGCTGTGGCTTCCGCTGCTCTCAGCTGGGCCTCCGTCCCAAGCACATGCAAGCCACATGCAAGCTATTAGCAGAGCACTGGGCCACTTCAGGTACTGTTCAGAACCTCATCCAAGATGCAGGAACTGGGGTGCGCCCTTCTAGAAGTAACTGTATACTGCTCTGGCTTTGATGGGTACCCTCAGGTCTGGCCTAGGTGAGGCTCATAAGCACAGGACTGGTGTTCCAAACCTGACTTCCCTTCCTAAGTTTCTCTCACCTCCCTGCAGCCCAGCCTTCCTCCCTTCCCCATGCCCACTCTGCTGATACCAGTCAGTCTCAGTTCTCGGCCCTCTCCCATTTCAGGTCCAGGAACTGAAACTGGACTACGTAGTCTGTAGTCTCAATCTTCCTGGACACCCCTCCCTCACAGTTCCCCCATGGCCAAGGCAATGTCTGGGGATGGCTCCTCATGGCTAGCCCCCCAAGTCTGCTCTGGCAGCCTGCAGCTCTATCCACGCCTCACCAAGGCTGAGCCGAAGCTCTTCACACTGGCTGATATGGGGGAACTGCAGCATCTGGCGCCATTTCTTGCTCTTGCCTTTCCGATTCCCTCCACCACCTGAAAGAGCAATCAGAAGCTGGGTTCCATTGGAGTCCTGAGCCACCTGCCTCCGAAGCTTCCCCTTAGTGTAGTGCAGAGGCCATCAGGGCCCTGTTAAGGCCAAGCCTGCTGTAGGAGAAACCTCAGGGCTTCTTCCACACATTCCAGCATGCCCTTAACAAGTTCTAGGATACACATGGTCCTTCTGGACACCCATGTTAAGGACTCCCTGGATGAGAACCAAAATGAGCAATAAGGACATCTCAGTAAGAAGTTCGGCCTCATCCACTCCCCCTAACACAGTGGGAAGTCTACAGGTTAGGAGAGTAGACCAGAAGCCAGGCAGTGGTGGCGCACGCCTAAAATCCCAGCACTTGGGAGGCAGGGGCAGGTAGATCTGAGTTTGAGGCTAGCCTGGTTGGCAGAGCAAGTTCCAGGACAGCCAGGGCTACACAGAGGAATTTTGTCTTGGAAAAAAAAAAAAAAAGAAAGAAAAAGAAAGGAAGTAGACAAGCTAAGAAGCCAAGCATGGCAGCACTCGCCATTAATCTTAGCATTCAAAAAGCAAGTGGATCTCTGAATTTGCAGCCAGCCTGGTCTACAAGTCAGTTCTAGGAAAGCCAGGGCTACACAGTGAGATCACAGTCTTTAAACAATCGATCAAGAAAGTAGACAAAGGTACCACAGCAGAGGGTATCAAATAAGATGGCAAGGCATGCCAGCCAGAGATCCTGTGTGAGAGGCCAGAGGCAATCTGAGCAACCCCTCTTACCACTAACACCAATCACTGCAGCAGGACTATCTCCCTGCCCTCAGCAAGGTGGCTGGCATTCAGGATGCCCCACCACCACCTTGATGCCTGCCTTATTTCATTTGGCTGAGCGGGTTGGGATGCCTCCAGAGTCTGACAGGTAAGTTAAATGTGTGCTTCAGGAGTTCCCACCCCCACCTGCAGAAGTAGTAAGAGACAGGCAAACTAGACTAGAAATTTGAAAACTATGAAAACAACAACAACAACAACAACAAAACCTAGGGATACTGGCACTAGGGAGGCAGAGACAGGCAGACCTCTGTGAGATGGAGACCAGCCTGGTCTAGATGAGTTTCAGGGCTACATAGCCACGGTCTCAGAGACCCAGTAAACAAAACACCCACACTTCAGGCAAACAGAGCATCAGAGTGGGACAACACAATCAGAATTTTGGGAGTGCACACTTCCGGCCATCACTGCATCCCCAGCACTACCCAGAGGCACGGCAGTGTGAGCAGGAGAGACTGTGTCCAGCCCTCAGCAGGGCTATAGAAAGAGGTAAGACCTAGCTCCAGTTTACTGACAACCTAGGGCAATCACGTTCCCTTGCCTGGCCTCAGTTTCCTCAGCATTGCCTCTATCTGATCCAGTGTAAGGGAGGTAGGAGGAGGAGCTGCCTTCTGGGAAAAGGTCACAGCTGAGTCCCTAATTGGGCTCCATGAGGAAGGAGGAAGTGCTACAGCGTCCCCTTGAGAAACCCTGCTGCAGCTGTACCCCCTGTGCCCCACAGCCGTTACCTCACTGCAAGTGAGCAAGAAACCTCCAACCTATGGCAAAGCCTCCCCAGAGGGGAGCTCCTCCCACCCTCCCTCCACCCCAGGTCCCCCACTCCACCCCCAAACACAGTTACTTCCTCCTCCCAGCTGTATCAAGACAAGAGCAAAAAGTCACATGCAAATATCCTGTCCTAGAACCGGCTGCCAAACCGTGGGGCTCCTCTCCACCCTGCCCTGCCCTCCTCCTGTACGCCTTTGGCACCTGGGAAAGGAAGAAAATCCAAGAGAGGGTACACACCCCAAGGATCATTCCACCTAACCAGATTACATACAAGTGAGGCTCTGGGCAGTGGATTCTGAGCCTTAGGGTAACAGTGGAAGAGATTTCAAGCCCAGTTCTCAAATTCAAGTTCCTTGCATGACTAGCATTTATTAAAAGTCAACTGAGCTCTATCCTAGCACCTATGAGGCACAGGTGGATGGATCTCTGAGTTTGAGGCCAGCCTGATCTACATAGCAAGGTTCAAGTAAATCAAGACTATACATATAGTGAGACCATCTCAAAAACAGAATCTACAGAATAAAACCAGCTGTATACATGTACCACAGGTTTCCCAACTGCTGAGGGTCTCTGGTCATTTGGAAAGCTGGCCCCAAACCGCCAGCTGTTTTGTGAAATGATTCTGACACAACCAGTCCATGGGTATTCTAAGAGTTCATGGCAATGAGGCTATTCTTAAAATTTATATGTAAAAAAAGAAACAATGATGTTGAGGAACAGGAAGCATTCAAAGGTCATGCAGGTGTGTACAGGGCTATCACAGCAAGCCCAGGACACAGGTCCTCCAGGGGAGGCACTAGTCCTCATTTTGGCCATGATATCCTGTGCAAAGATCCAGCAATGCCCACTCGATCTTTGCTATGCAAAGGTGCCCACAGGGTCTGGCCCAGCAAGGCAATGTCCTCAGTGAGGCTGAGGCTCAAATTGGCCAGCCCTAGGAAGTGAGGCCTGGCCTTGGCTCTCCTTACCCCTCCTCCCTGGCTGGCTGGCTGGATGACGAGGCAGAACAGAATCGGCAGATGCCCCCAGAGGCTGAGAGGAAGGCCCAGCCCCTGAGCTTGATAAGGGACAGGCGATAAGATAGCCTCTCTTGGGCACTAGGGACCCAGCCTGCCCGACCCATTTCCAGACAACACCTCTCTCGGTGTGACATGCACCGAATAGGCGGAGGGCATCAGGAATTGAACAACCGTAGGGGCTTCTCTGAGCTTCCTATAGGCTCTACTGGGTGTCTGCCTGAGCCTGGGTCAATTACAAATGAGAGTTGGGTTAGTCTCTAGTCTGAGCCTCAGTTTCCCACCTGTAACCCGATATAGAACAGCGAAGCTCTTTCAGCATGGAAATCCATCAAAAAGTGAAAATCTGTCACCATGTCCCTCTCTGGAGTTCCAAAAAGAAAAATCTTGTTGGTGTTGGTCCCCAGCACCCTGGACAGAGTAGGGCAATACAGGTGTCTGATGATTATGTCGCTGAGGTGGCAGTGAGTTTAAAATCTGACTCTAGTCACCTTGGACCCATAGAGCTGGTGCCAAATAACATCTGGAGTGAAATCAACGAAGAGCAACTCCGCAGCATATCTATGTGCGCGCGCATACTAAGTCGACCAGACTGGCTTCCTAATCAGACCTTACAGTCCTAACAGCCCAGTATGCAAGTCTCCCATTTATTTCCCCTGTGCATCTGCCCTAACAGGCCACAGGCTTTCTGAATGCAACATTCTTTGCCCATGCACCCGTTTTTGGTGTCCCGAAGCTCCAGGTGAGTGGTGGTTCTGCTGGTAATGTGTGTGTCCAGAAGTTTCCCCCCTGTCGGTTGGGTTGTCTATGCAAAGGCTCGGTTCATTCATTCTCCAATCTTTACAGATTACCAACTTTGTGTTGTTCAGGGCATCTGGGCCCGGGGCACGTGGGGCACCTTCCTGCCTCTCACCTAGAAGAGGCCTCACACGCATTCTCCTGGGGCTTATGTCCCACCTTTTCTCTTCCTTTCTTCTTCATCACCCCCACACCCGGCGTGAGGCCCATAGCGCGACCCCCGCCCCTCCTGTGCCCCGGGTTCCGGGGGCAGATGCGGAGGGCCGGAAGGGCTCATAGCTATGCTTAAGAGTCCGGGTGCAGACTCCAGGGCACGAGGGTAGCTGGGGCCCGGACGCCTCATGGAGCTCGGAGGTTGCGCGCTCACGATCCCCGCACCCAGGCCTGGCCGCCCGCCTGCCTGGCCTCACCTTCCCGTGCCTTGAGTAGCACCGTGTTCGCTACGATGTTCTCGAGCTCCATGGGCTGCAAGCGCCGCCCGGCCCGCCAGGCCGCGCCGCCGGCCGGGACCGCCCACGAGAGCCGGGGCCGATGGCGATCGGCACGGCTCGGCTCGGCTCGGCTCGACTGACCGCGCCGCGGCCTCCCGGGCCTCCCCGGCCTCCCCGGCCGCCGCCGCCCGCCGCCGCCCGCCGCGCACTCTGCGCCCCTCCCGGGCCACCGGCGCCAGCCCCGCCCCGCCCTCTGTTTACTTGGCTCAGTCAATGGGCGAGCGGATGCTCCCCGCGCCGGACTACTATTGGTCAGACTCTTTCTCCTTCCCCGCCCACGGAGCCGGGAACTCGCTCCCTGCGGGGAGGGGGCGGGCCCCGTTGCGTAGTCGATTTCTGGTTGGACTGCGAGCAGGATTCGGCCCCTAGGTTCGAATTTCTAGGCCTTCGTAGGATGTTGAGCGGCCAATTAGGGCCGAGCCTCTGCCGAGAAGTCGGAGGTGGGCCCTCTCGGGAGCCACGCCTAGAAGCCCAAACATATGATTGGGTTAAGGAAGCGTCAACCATGCAGCTTTGCTATCTGATTGGGTAACAGGATGGGGGCGTGGCTGAGTGTCTGGTGCGCAGATGGCATTTTAGGGTTTTGTTACGGACACGCTGTGTATCCTGCCTGCTAGCAGGTAGCTTGGTTAGAATGTGTGTCCTGCGGTCGTCCCTTGTGTCAGCTGCTTCTGAATGGCACACGCCCAAAGCGAGGAGAGGACCGAAGGAGGCTATTGCCTTCCCAGCGGCGCTTGCCTCCAGCCCAGCCGCACCCCGCACCCTGCACCCCGAACCCCACCCCCGCAGCCGGATGTTGTGATTTCTCCCCTCCCACCCGTCCGGCTCCTTCGGCCTCTGCTGCCTTATAAGGCAGCGCTGCCACCCCAAGTCTTTGAGGATGAGTTCACACCCATTGTACAGGTGGGGAGCTGAGGTGCTGGATGATGAGTGGTTGGCTGCGCGCTGAGACTGGGGAAAAACAGGTCCTAATTTTTGCATCTCATCAACACAGTATAGTTCAATTCCCCCACTTCATCCTCACCAACCCTTTTCACACAGCAAAAAATGGAGGCTTGCCCAAACTCGGGAATTAAGGAACAACCGGATTCAACTAGGTGTTTTTGATCCATATTCATTCATTACTGCAAAAAATACTGCCACTGCTTTTTTCCCAGGCACCCAGCCAGGTGCCGGATATAGTGGTAACAGCAAAAAAAAAAACCCAAATTCTCAGTGCTTACGTACTAGGCGGGAAGAAAGGTGGTGATGATCCTGTAAGTGAGCATATTAATGGGTAGTTTTAGAATGAATGCTGCTAAAACAAAGAACTAGAGATGTCGCTTTGTGCTAGAGAGGAGCCCCCCACCTCCCATCCCTTCTCCCCAGGTCATTAAAGAGACCAGAGTGGTCTCAGGCTGTGACATTTGAGTAGATCCAGGATAGGCACCGCACCTTAAGTTTGTCTCGAAAAGCGTAATTGGCTCCAGAATCCAGTGTTCTGAGGTGAGACAAGAGCAAAGGTGTCAGCTAGACCATGGAAGGTGTTGCGATCCACAGAGAAGGGTCTGTTCTGTGAAATGTGACGCTCCTTGGAAGAGTGATTTGTATTTACCAGTGATAGCTCGGACTAGTGGACGATTAAGTGAAGTCTGTTGTGTCCAGATGAGACCTGAGGGCTAGTGAGAATGTGCATCTGTGAAGCTTTGACGGCATGAAGGGTGGAAAGAACCTTCTGGATAAAGAACACTTTCAGCATCCTCCTGAAGGTAGCTGGGGAGAAGGATCCTGTAGCTGGGGAAAAGGCTCAGCTGGTAAAGGCACCTGAGGGCAAGCCTGACAGAGTATGAAAACCTGAATTCGATCCTGGGATTCATCTGGCGGAAGAAGACAGTCAACTGTATTTGTTGTCCTCTAGTTATACACAAGTTAATAAGTTAATGTAAGTAAACAAATCTATTTAAACAAGTGCAACATGGCCGGGGAGTGGTGACACACACCTTTAATCCCAGCACTCAGGAGGCAGAGGCAGGCAGATTTCTGAGTTCGAGGCCAGCCTGGTCTACAGAGTGAGTTCCAGGACAGCCAGGACTACACAGAGAAACCCTGTCTCAGAAAAAAACAAACAAACAAACAAACAAAAAAAAAACAAGTGCAACATGAACAAGGATCAGTAGAAAGATGGAAAGGTGCTTAATGCATATAGCCCAGCACCCCAGGGCAGAGCGTCTATAGAATTCACAATGGGCATTGGGGTAGGCTAGGGTAGCAAGAAGTGAGGATAGCATCTTGATGGGGCCTTAAGGGTGCCCTTGGACTTTATTTTGAGGGTGATGGGGAGTCATAGAGGCAGATTTTAAGGAAGAGAGTAGATTTGCTTCCCTAAAGGGTTCTAGGCTGCCCTTCGGGGTTGGGCTGTGAATGGCAGGCTCTCTGTTTTGGTGTCCAGTATCTGAACACTCTTCCATTTGGGAAGAGTCCTACGAGACGCAGAGGCAGGCCCCGACTCTTAAGAAAATCAGAAAGAAGAGGAGAATTCACTGTCTTGGGCCCCAGGTAGCAGTCCTGGGTAGCGGACCGGACTGTGTTCCACTGTTTCCTACTAAGTCTTTGAAGCCAAAGAAGGGACCAACACAAGATAGCCGGAGGTCACTTGATATTCATTGTGGGAGGTGTGGTGGTGATGGTGAGGTTGGCGGGTGAGGGGCTAGGGGACAACGATGTTAAGCCAGCATGGGGAATTGAACAAGTTCCCCTCCAAGAGCTGTCCAGTCTCTTCCTGGTCTTAAATTACCCAGAATCTGGTTAGGCTGCTTGCAACCAAGTATTTGGCTAAGACAGGAAGTAGACCTTTTGGGGTGAACCATTAGCAGAATAGTGGTACCCTGTACTGGGGTAACAACCAGGCCATGTAAACGTCAGACTTGAGACCATTGTTGAACTGAAATTAACAAGAAGTGAAGAGAAGATGCCAGTCACAACTCCCAGGTTTTAGAGATGTTTTTAAAAAGGAAACCGTAGAACAGTCCAACCCAATTCTAGCTTCCTGCACCAATGAGCTTATTTGGCCTACTTACGTTATAGTTGACTCAAAAGCAGCTGAATCATCTAGAACATAAGCAACATAGGTGAGGACTTAGGAAAGCTGCATACCTAGCTCCCTGTCCAGCGTGCATATAGCTCAACGACAGAGTCCCTTTTCCCGAGAAGTTGTTTCCTGCTTATATAACGTGGGTCTTGAAACTGACTGAGCTTCCCAGGCCCGACAAGTCTCATTCGTTTCCCTGGTCTTTGAGACATCTCTCCCACCCCCATCTCCAGGAGGGAACATTTCAGTTGGGATGAAATGCCCCCACAATAATGTCAGAGGTGCATTTCCTGGAATCTGGCCTGTAGAAGTCATTGCACTCGGGCCAAAGAAATAAACATCAAGGTTAGTGTTTGCAGCATTGTTCAAAACGGTGCACTAATTGAGCAAGGAAAAGTTGGTCATTTCCTGTAGAGTGATGTGCTTCTCCCTCCTCCCTCCCTCCCTCCTTCCCCTCTTTCCTTCCTCTCTCTCTTTCAACAGGATCTTCATATTTTGTCACTCGGTCTAGCTGGTCTTGAACTTGGACCGTAAGCAATCCTATTTTGGCTTTCCTAGTAAGGACTATAAGTCTGTGCCATGACACCCAAACCAACTGTGCCAGGTGTGTGGTGTATGCCTTTAATCCCAGCACTTGGGAGGCCAAGGCAGGCATATCTATGTGGATTCAAGCCTAGTCTACAAAGTGAGATCGAAGACAGCCAGGGTGGTGTAGAGAGTCCCTGTCTCAAAAGAACAAAACAACCAACCAACCTGAGCCAGTCACTCTCGCTGAGAACCTTCTATGGCAACCCATGGTGGACAACTTCTGAAGTGTCCCTGGCCTTAATACCTAAAGGGCATTCATACCCTGACGTCCTCACCCCTTGAATGTGGCAGCATTACCTGAATGAGTTTAGACAGGAAGAATGCAGCCAACATGACATGTCATTGCAAAGTCTAAGTCGCTAAGTGACAAGGCTTCCAGTTTCATTTCCTGTGCCCAAAATAATAAAAGAAAAGACCATCCTCCAGATGGTCTACAAATGTGCTATTTGATTTGTTCCCTGTTTATTTATCCCTCCACTATCTACAGCCCTTTGCTTAGAGCACAATAGCAGCCATACATGTGGCCTCTCTTACCCTGGAACCTCATTTCTCAGTATTGTAGCCACCAGACACATGGAGCTGTCAACACTAAAGTAAAAACCTGTAAGGGTCCATGATTCACTGAAGAATGACACCCCAGGCCCAAATAGTATGTAAACACAGAGTGTTTTATTCTGCAGCAGTCCAGTATGCTGTGGTCTCCCATTACCAGAATAGAGAGACACCCAAGTGAGCTTGTAGGCCTGATTTAAAGCACATTAGGGAATTGTGGGGTAGGTGACCTCTATGTTAATCTGTTGGGTCCATCTCTACAGACATTTCATTACTGGTGTGTGGGAGCTGGAAATTTGCTGGGGAGGTCTGGAAACTGCTGATGACCCATTGTCCTTGCCTGAGGCCAGGTGGCAGGGCAGCTTTGGAGGCCTGGACTTGCCTGGAATTGCCCAGTTCTTGGAAACAGAGATTTAGGCCTAGTCTCTTTAACTGCCAATTTGAAGCCTGTCATGGAATCAATCAGCCTAGCCTTCTCAAACCAGAATCCAGTTCCTCAGTCCCCCGAAGCCATAGTTCGTGTGTTCGTAGTCACGTAGAAGCTCCATCAGGTTGAGCTGTTAGCTGGAAGGAGAGCTTCTTCTTGGCAGGCTTCACTATGTCAAGCAGGGTGACTGGGAGTAAGGGGTGCCAAGATGTGGAGGACAATGGACTAGGTACTGTCTGGTCCCCCCCCCATTCCTTTTGAACAAGTAGGTCTGCAACCTCTTGAAAGCCATGCCCCAAGTCTCTGCTAAAAAGAAATGGAGCTGAGTACAGGACAGGCCTATAATCCTGCGTAGAGGGCCTGGCAGGAAGGGTGAGGGTTCAAAACCAGCCTAAGTTACTCAGTCTCTGCATGTTCACGAGTATCAGACATCCAAGAATAAGTCATTGGTGTTTCCCATTCTGTGAGCCCCCAGCCCAGCTTTGCTGGGAGAGAGGTCAAGAGAGAGAGAGAGGGGGTCTGTGTGCCCTGGTCCACAGCAGGGGGTGGAAGAAAACCAAGTGTTCAGAGGGAACAGAAGACAAGTGTAGCAATTGGTGAGAGTGTGGCCATGTGGTAAAGCTTTTCCATTTTCTAGTGGGTTGAACGGTGACCAGACTCTGTCACCCCTGTGCGTTTCCATCCCAACCAACATCCCACCAGCAGCAGCACCCACTCTTTCCTAAGGATCCCCGAAAGTTAAGGGTCAGAGAGGCTGATTCTTGACCCAGGAGCATGCAGTGGGTATTGACCCTAACTGGACCCCAGGCCACCACCCTCCACTCTTTTGGCTCTCACCCTCCCTCTCTCTCTCCCAAGGGCATCATTTCTTCAGACACACCAGAAGAGGGCATGGAATCCCATTACAGATGGCTGTGAGCCACCACGTGGTTGCTGGGAGTTGAACTCAGGACCTCTAAAAGAGCAAGCAACCAGTGCTCTTAACCTCTGAGCTATCTCTCCAGCCCCCAAGGGCATCATTTCTTATCCTTAAGCTACTGACTTACACAGTGGATCAAGAACTTTTGCATGAGCTAAGACTTATGATTTTAAATTAGATTGGCATAGTCAAAAAGGGCATCTACCTTTCAAAGTACTTGCAAGACACAGGCGGTCCTGAACTCAGGTGTTTCTGGAGGCATGGTTTCAAAGCTGTGTCACTCAAAAGCTCTGTCCTGTATCTGACTCTGCTTTTAAGCATTTTGTTTGGTTCTGACCATTCACAACCAAAGTCCAGGGCCTCAAACCTACTAAGTGCTCTGCCACTGAGCTACACCCCACAACCCCTGTCTTTCTTTTTAATCTGTTGTGTTTATTCTCTGTCTGAGATGTTTAAGGTAAATGCCAGCACTTCCAAGCTCACAACTCTATGTACAATTCTCCACAGACAGACAAATGCACAACTTTCCACAGATAGATCTCCAGATTGATAGCACCAGTCCCTGGACCCCCAGGAATTTCCTGGAAGTCAAAGGGTGGGAGAGGGCAGTAGAAATGAAGAAGGAGACATGTGAAAGTACAGTCGTGGGCTGGCGAGCTGGCTCCATGGGTAAGGTGCTTGTTGATCAAGTGTGAGGACCTGAGCTCAGATTTCCAACACTCATTCAAAAAGCCCTGTGCGGCAGCACCTGTAATTCCAGCACTAAGAAGGCAGAGAGAGTGAGTCCCTGAGACTCACTGACTAGCCAGTCTAGCTGACTCAGTGAGCTCCAGATTCACTAAGAGACCATGTCCCCAAAAGGGAAAGGGCTAGGGAGACCTCTCCTCGGTTAAGAACGAAGTTCTTGCCAATGTCAGTTCTCAGCACCCATGCCAGGCAGCTTACCACCACCTGTGACTGCGACAGAGGATCTAACACCCTCTTCTGGCCTCTGCAGACGCCTGCACACACATGCATATAAACACACATACATTAAAACAAACAAAAAAAACAAGGTGGCCTGGAGAGATAGCTCGGTGCTTAAGAGGTCCAGAGTTCCATCTGTAATGGGATCTGATGCCTTCTTCTGGTGTGCATGAAGACAGAGCTTGTGCACGAGCGCGCGCGCACACACACACACACACACACACACACACAAAAGGTGGGAGTGGGGTAGGGGCACGGTTATGTACTGCATAACAGCATTCTGGCTGAGGACCCCTTCAGAGTCTGTGAACTAGTGACTTAGTGGCTGTCTTAGCTTGCATAAGTACATTTTGTGGCATTCACATATTGGCCGTCAGCTACCAATGCATGTCTCTGGGGATGTGTCCCTGCCAAGTGACACATGACTGTCCAGGCAGTAGGATAAACAGAACCTGGTACTAGTCAGGAGTGACACATACATAAGTGAGGGAGTTCTGCTCTGCAAACAAGTGATGACTCTGTAAACAGAAGGGAGTTCACTAGAAAGCCTGCAGGATTCATGGAGTCAACCGGAGGGAATACTCATGGAAATGGAAGTGGATAGGGTCCATGGGAGGACCGGAAACAGGAAGCCCCGGGACCACAGGAGCAGGTGCCTGTGGCTGTCATGCCATCCCAGGCCCTCTTTGCCGTCTGCAGTGGCTACTAAACCTCAGAGCTCTCCAATCTAGCGCCAAGATTAATTGCTGTAAGCTAGCTGTGGGAATTCCCCTGGGCCTTGATAGAGATGGTTTAAGGGTGTCATGTGATAGGGTGTGGCCAATGAGTTGTGAGGAAAGGTTTGCCTTCCTTTCTCCCCCCCCCCCCCGTGTGTGTGTGTGTGTGTGTGTGTGTGTGTGTGTGCCTACGTGCGCGCGCGTGTGTGCACATGCCATGCAGGAAACAACTTATGAGAGTCCATTCTGTTCTCTCTTTCCACCATGTGGAAGCTCAAGCTCAGGTCATCGGGCCTGGTGGCAAGTGGTCTTCCCTCTGAACTGTCTTGTCAGCCCTTGCTTCAGCTTTCTGAGAGATCTTGAATCTCTCGTCTTTGCTTCTCGTGTGTTCTACCACACCCAACTTCTGCTTAGCAGTTTTTCGGAGTCTTCCTTGTTTCTCGGGGGCAGCAGATGGGATGGACAGAGCTTTCTCACCTGAGCAGCAGTGAGTAAACTAAGATGTGATTCTTAGAACCGTGGCCATTGCCATCATGTGACCATAAAGGAAATCGGTCTGAAGATTTTCACACTGAGAGCCACGATAACCGGGAAATAAACCAATTCAAAATGGATCAAAGACTGTAATAGAAGACCTAAAACTTTGATTTTGTTAAAGGAAAATGTAAGTTAAACTAAGATATGAGCACAGGCTAGGACTTTCTCAAAACAACCAGCAGGAGATACCTTAAGGAAACAGGGCAGCGGTGGTCCACCCTGTAATCCCCAGCACTCGGGAGGCAGAGGCAGCAGAGCTCCATGAGTTTAAGGCCAACCTGGTCTACACAGAGAGGTCCAGGACAGCCATGGCTACACAGAGAAACCCTGTCTCAAAAAACAAACAAACAAATAAATAAAATAAATTTGAAAATGTTTCTTCATAGCCAAGGAAATAATCAGCAGACTACACACCAGTAAAAACAAACCATCGAGTCAGTAAGTTAACGAACCGAACAGTCAATTTTCAGAAGTAAAGGTATAAATGGCCAATAATGACACAGGAAAACACACACCACCTTCAATCACCCTGAAATACAATTACAGCTGCTTTGAGGTTCTGTGTCACCCGAGTCAGAAAAGCTGTCACCAAGAAAACAAACCACAACAGCTGCTTCTTTACAAGCGGAAGGAACAGGAAGCTCTGTGCGCTTCAGGTAGAAATGTAAATTTATTCAGCCACTATGGAAACTGGCATGGGGGGTTTCTTAAACAACTGGAAATAGATTTACCGGACAACCCAGCTGCACCACTTGGAGTTCCTGGAGGACTCTCTGTCAACATACCACAGAGATACTTAGCATCCATGTTTATAACTGTAATAACCACGACAGCCAAGAAAGGGAATCCAGAGATGGATGAATGGAGTCTGTGTACCCAACCCAGCTTGAAGAGCAACAAACCCATGATGTTTGCAGGAGACATGGAGACAACTAACAGTCATTATGTTAATCCAGACTCAAAAGGACAAACATCTAGACATCTTGTTTTGCTCCTATACGGAATCTATGTTAAAAAGTGCTCGCTCTCTCTCTCTCTCTCTCTCTCTCTCTCTCTCTCTCTCTGTGTGTGTGTTAAAGCTAGAAAGCGACTCCTAAGAGGGAAAACCAAGGGGGGGGGGGAATAGAGGCAATGACATGGTAATAAAAGAGTCAAAAGTGCCCATCATGGTGGCACTCAGAAGACAGAAGCAGGTGGATGCCTGCAAATCTGAGGCCAGTCTGGTCTACACAGTGGGTTCCAGGACAGTCAGGACTACATAGTAAGACCGTGGGTTAGAAAAAGATGAAGGGGAGTGGAGGAGGAGGAATAAGAGGAGGAGGAAGAGGAGGTATGGGGGAGGGAAGTGGGGGGCAGGGTGCTAAGTACAGTGACACACGTGCTTATGAAGACGGTGTGATGAACCTCTTACTCTGTGTTAACCTGAAAGCTCAGTGTACAACTAAAAAAGAGAGAAGGAACCTGGTTCCTTGAATACATTTTCAAACTTTTTTTTTTCTTCGAGACAGGGTTTCTCTGTGTAGCCCTGGCTGTCCTGGAACTCACTCTGTAGACCAGGCTGGCCTCGAACTCAGAAATCTGCCTGCCTCTGCCTCCCGAGTGCTGGGATTAAAGGCGGGTGCCACCACGGCCCAGCTTTTTTTTTTTTTTCAAACTATTAAAAGAATGTCCCTGGACCCTCTCAGTCTAATCTCCTCTCTTATTTATTTGTTTGTTTGTTTATTTATTTATATGGCCTGAAACTCACTCCATAACTGTTGTGTGATTTAACTTGGGGACACTATCACCACAGACAGGGTATGTTGGCACTATGATTTTGCTCTACGTTACTGGTTCTTACATATATCTCCCTCCCTCCCAAGCTTTGTTCCCCCCGATCCCTTCCACCCCCCAACACTAGGTAGGGGAGAAAGAAGGCTAGTGGGGAAAGGTGGGTACACCCCTTTCTGCCAACGAAATACACTACTTCCTGCTGATTAGGGATGTTGGGTTCTTGAGGCAAGTCTTCACCTTCAGGATAGCTCCAACTTCTTGTCAAACCTCAACCACAGCAAGCGAGAGGAGCAGCAGCCTTCCCCAGGCCCTCTAAGACCTTCTGAACACTGGGCTTAAAGGGATGTACCACCATGCTCAGCTCATGCTAGGCCTCTTGTATTGATCGATGACTGGTTTGTACTTTCCCTGGGGCTGGGGAGTAGACAGTGACAGATGGTAGGCCTCCAAATCCCAGGAGCATCCACCATTGGTCCATGGTGTATTATAGCTCTCAGGGGAAAAGTATCCTGGATTCAGTAACCAAGGAACACCACACTGTCACACTGCACAACAAATGTCACACAAGAGATTTATTGGGATACAAGGGGGTAGCTGCCTCTCCTTGGTGGAGAAGCAGGCAGGGAACCGAGGGGGAGGCAAGCTTTCTACAGGGTTTCTTGGGGGGGAGTTTTCCAGGGTGCTCAGAGATTGGTGGGGTTTGGTGAGTTTTTGAACCCTGAAGTGAGCTTGGACCTTTTACCCTACACATGTACCTCACAATACAACACCCATTTCCCACATGGAGCCCGGTGCTCATCACAGTCGTCTTTGACGGGCTGAATTTACGCTCCTGCATAACCTTGAAGCCCTTTTCTCCTCTCCCACTGTAAAACGCTCTTAGCTTGGTGTGGTGATACTCTTCTGGAGGCAGGGAAATCGCACTTAGGTCAGCCTAGATCAAATCTCTCAAAAACAAAACGAAGAAACAAACCACGCCCTCTATGGTGCAACCCAGTTCCTCTTCCCTAGAGTACTGGCCCTCCCCAGGAGGAGGTGGTTATAGGGTCAGGTCCTGGTGCCAAGGTCTGTGCTGTGCAACCCGGGACTGACGAGGCTCTTTTACTTTGGTCAGCTCTACTGTGTGGCTCAGTTCTGCTTTTGTGATGGCTATCCTTATGATGACAGCTAACTTTATGTTTAAAAGTATAAAATGTCTGTGCTGAAGAAAACTATAAAGCAAAATTAGACCTCTAAATGTTAAGCGCTGTTAAGGTTTAGATTTTTGTTTTTACTACTATTTTGACTTTTATAAACAAGGTTGTTTTGCTCGGGAGGACCCTCTGCTTGCGCCAGAACGAATTGTAACTTTGTATTCTTTGCCTTTATAAACATACCCCTGACTGGGTGTCAGGGCGCTGCTTTAGGGAATCCCAACTTGCAAATATAGACCTGGAGCCACTATCAGCCTCTTCTTTGTTAAAATGTATTAATGGTCTGACTGGCGAGTCTCTGAATGACCCCCAGACCCAGAACACTTTTATTATGTCCTAGTGGCAGTCACCAGAAGTTCCTTTTGAAACCAAAAGTTGAATAAGTGCCCCGTTCCTCCAGCCTTCTGCTTGCGAAGCCGACCATAGCCTTGCTCTCTTCTCGCAGAATCAGGAACCTGTTACCTTCTGCCTTTATTGTCTATAAAATGAAACCACTATGAGGATTTTCCATCTTCCCTTCCCTGTTTGCTTGGCTTTTTCTTCTCAGACTGTCCTGGATCAGTGGTGGATGTCCACCAACAATCTCAGACCCTGGTGTGTGTGTGTGTGTGTGTGTGTGTTATGGTGCATGCCTTTAATCCCTGCATTCAGGAGGCAGAGGAAAGCCTATTTCTGAGTTGTGGCCTAGAGATACCATGCTCTGATCGGCTCTTGAACTGAGAGGGTACCGCTCTCAACTCTGGAAGCCTAGAAGGGAGGGAGGGAGGGAGGGAGGGAGGGAGGGAGGGTTCCTGTTGAGCGAAATGAATGCTGGGTAGAAAAAGCCACAGTGCCCTGCTCCCTACCTTCCTCCCAGCTCTGCAGCTGCAAGGCAATGTCCTTTGATTTAGCACTTTGCTCTGGAATAAGTACAATTCTGAGATGACACCGAGATCCCCATTTCCATGTATTTCTGCCTGCCCCCAGTGACCCAAGTTAACTGTGATTGAGGTTGTTTTATAAAATATTTTCTTGAGGTGCCAGGAATTGGGCTCACACATGCTAGACTAAGCATTCTGCCACTGAGTCACATGCTGCCACTGAGGAGTCACATCCAGTCCGTTTCTAAGAGAATTTTGCCCATGTAGTTGGCCATTGTGGCACGTGATATTGGGGGGGGGGGGCTGAAGCAGGCAGGAGAATCACAATTAAAGGTCAACCTGAGAAACACAGTGTCTCAGAAGGAAAAGAATTTGCAATGTAACTAAGGGCGCATATTGGGTCTCCCTACACAGCCCCGACTGTTTTAGAACTCACTATATAGACCAGGCTGACCTCGAACTCAGGGAGACCTACCTGCCTCTGAATCCTGGGACTAAAAGCATGTACCACCATGTACTCCCACCTAACCCTGTGGGAGTATCCTTGATGGGCCTGACCTAATCAGATGAGCCCTGAGAAGGGACCAGAAGTTCCTGGCAAAGCAGACACAAAGTGTGAAGCAAGTCAATACAGGGGCATTCTCTGCTCCGGGCTCTATTTTATTGTTTTTAATTTTTAAAATTAATTTATCCTATGTACAGTGTTTTGCCTGCATGTATGCCTATATACCATGTGCATGCCTGATGTCTGCAGAAGCCAGAAGAGGCTGTCAGGTCCCCTGGAATTGGAGTTACAGACAGCTCTAAGCCGTCATGTAGGTAGAGGGGAATAGAACCTGGATCCTTTGGATCGAAGTATCTATACCTGATGAGCCACCCCTCCAGGTGTCTATACCTGATGAGCCACCCCTCCATCCCTGACACTGGCTTTAAAGTTAGAGGAAGCAGGTGACCAGAAATGTAGGGTTCACACATAGCCATGGTCGACAGCTAAGAAGAAGCTGGGACATCTGTCCTGCAGCCACATGGAAATGATTTCTGGGAAGGGAATCTCACTTCGGAAGCTCCAGAGACCTCGGCCTGAGCCTCAGCTTTCGGATGCTCTGGGCAGAAACTCTAACTATGCAGCACCCAGTGTTCACCCAGGGGTCTGTGCATCTGTAAACATTGTTTGAGAGTGTGGTAATAATTGGTCATGCAGCAGAAGCAAGCGAGCGAGCTTCGTGATCGTCTGTATGATTCTGTAAGCAGGGCCTGGAACATCAGCCTAGTAAAGTCAATGTCCTACAACTCAGGAGAGGAGAGGCAGGAACCCAGCTCTTTGTTACTCTATTCCTACCAGCGACTCCCTGCTCACAAGGGTTCTACAGCAATGTTCTGCTGGGTTTCCCATGAAGCCTGTGCTCCTCAGGCCCAGGAGAGAGCTTGACCAATCTCCAACTCTGAGGCTTCTGAGACCTTTGCCCACATCTATTGATCCTCACTCCTGGGCAGGCAGTGGGACCATCGACAGACGCCATGACAGCTCTGTTGTTCCTGGGGTCTCTGCTGATGAGTCTGGATTTGACACTTTCGGTGAGGACTGTGGACGCTGGGGTTGGGCCAGAGTGACAGTGAGGGGTCCCGGTTCCCGCTTTGGCCTCTGCCTGTCACCTGCTAGTTCAGGTGACTGAGAGATTTGTGTGGGGGAAGGCACAGCCAGCCCAGAAGGCCCAAACAAAGGAGGTAGCAGCCCATGCTGGTGGATATGAGGACACAGACTACATTTGTGGGGGAGACAATGAGAAGAGAGAGGAAGGGCACGTTTTGTGAGGAAATCCTGTTCTTTGGGGAGATGGCAGGAGGTTGAGGCCTAATACAGGATCAAGGGAAGTCTGACATTGTGGGCAATGTTCCTGCCTTCTCTCTCCTGTAGGCTCCACCGTGGAAAAGCTCCAAGGAGTTCAAGGACGGAGCTGATGGGCCCACAGTGGGTAAGTGACCGGGCTCTTCTTCCTAATCTACTCTATGGGGATGAGCGTCCTCCAGCCTGCATGGTCTCCATGCAGTCTCAGGCCTATGGAGCAGAGGAGGGATCCTGAGCAAAGCTGTTCTGTTGGCATCCAGACCTGGGTATCTACAGATCCAGATGATAGCAGATCCAGATGTGTGCCTGGAGGGCAGGACTTGGGCTGTCCGGGATGCCTGCGTTAGAGCCTGGCAGGTACTCAGTAGTGTGGGAGATACACTATTGATATCACTAACAAGTCTTCTTCAGTTTCCCCATCTTCCTCAACACATCAGGAGGATGTCAGACATAACTAGTAGAGTTCAGAGCCTCAGTGGGCAATGGGAGCCAGAACAGAGCTTCAGACTCACCCAAGATCACAGACACCCGAATTGTCTCCAAACTCTAGCTGTCTCACTTGTGAGTGTACTCCCTTTTCACTTTTCCCCTGTCTGTAAAACTAGACGGGTTGTTGAGGAGAAACGACTTCCTCATCTTTGTAAAGTGCTTCACCCAGATGCTGCCCCTGGGAAAACACCTTAAGACTTTAACTCTTAGGCTAGTGCATAGCTCACTGGCAGAGCACTTGCCCAACGTGCACACACATCTGGGTGTGATCTAGGGCACTGTGTGTGGGGGGAGACAATCTTTTTCTTTTTTTAATCTTAAAGAAAAAAATCTTGGGCTGGAGAGATGGCTCAGTGGTTAAGACTGGCTGCTCTTCCAGAGGTCCTGAGTTCAATTCCCAGCAACCACATGGTGGCTCACAACCATCTGTAATGGGATTGGACGCCCTCTTCTAGTGTATCTGAAGACAGAGACAATGTACACGTATACATAAAATAAATAAATATTAAAAAAGAAAGAAAAAAATTCTTTTAAAAAATTTATTTATTTATTTTATGTATATGAGTGCTCTGTCTGCAGGTACATCTGTATGCCAGAAGAGAGCATCAGATCCCAGTATAGATGGTTATGAGCCACCGTGTGGTTGCTGGGAATTGAACTCAGGACCTCTGGAAGAGCAGACAGTGCTCTCAAATGCTGAGTCATCTCTCCATCTCAAGAAAAAAATTCTTAACTCTTAGTAAATTCGACTTAGGTGAAGCGTCCCACCCCCATCCCACTCCAAACCTTGCCACAGGGCTTGTGAGTACAGAACCCCACCATGATGAGCCTTGTCTGTGGCCTCAGCTTGTAGTGTGATGTCTCACACTGAAGCCCAACTCAGTGTGACCCTCCAGGCTTCTGTCCCTAACTTCACTCTAAGCCAAACAATAGTTGTGTCTTTTCAACCTGACCCCATCATGGTCCCCTGTCTTAAAGTTCCAGGACCCTTCTCTCTCTTTATCACCCTGTTGTTACAATGCCACTAAAAAAAAAATAGCAATACATGTTTGTTGAGCACTTACTAGGTGCTGGGCTCAATGTCCCAAGCATTGCCACTAAGCCTTGTGGCTGTCTCCTGAAGTAGATGGCGGTTTCTTTCTCATAGTCTTTTTAAGATTATAGTGTAATCCCAGCGTTCCCCTCCCTCCCCTCCCCCCAACCCTCTCATCTCCCTATAAGTTATTTCTCATGATTAATTATATTCTTCACAGCTACCATGAACATCAAGTTCACACATCCTATTAGGTTCTGTGAGCCTCTGGCTATGACATTTCCATCAATCACTAACCTGTAACCTTGTTACGTATAGATTCTGTTTAAAGACCCTATTCAGTGTGTGTGTTGCTGCTCCCTTAACGCTGACCTAATGGCAGATGCCACCATCACTGCCTGCCTGAACAAGGTGTCCCTGACACATTTTCTTTACAAGGCACGCACAGTTTCTTGTGTTCTTGTCAGGTAGGAGCCCCAGGTAACACTTGAGTGTACGCATGGAATCACTCTTTCTCCCTGAAGTACTGGGGATCGAACCTAGAGCCTTGTGTATGACAGGCAAATGCTTGGCCATTGAGCAAAACCCTGGCCATCTTTAAAAAGAAGTGTGTTTGTGTGTGTGTATGTGTGTATGAGTGTATATGTGTGTATGTGTGTGTGTGTGCGCGCGCGCGTGTGTGTGCATGTGTGTGTGTTTGTGTGTATGTGTATATGTGTGTATGTGTGTGTGCATGTATATGTGTGTGTTTGTGTGTGTATGTGCATGTATATGTGTGTGTGTGTACGTGTGTGTGTGTGTGTTCGAGCACCTTTTACTGATCCATTCAATTCCATAGAGACCACAACAGCACTGCAAGTGTTGGTAGTTTGGCTTTCTTTTGCCTTGTGGTGTCTTGTTAGCAAACACTACACTACTGACCTATATCATCAACCTGAATCACAAGTATTGGGTTGAGGGGTTACAAATAAATGTTTACAAAGCCGGCAGATTTGCAAACATAAAGTCAGTGACCAATGAGGATTGGCAGCTGCATTTACTGTTGCCAGTTTACTAAACCAAAAATGGTCAAGTGACCTAGATATTTATGTATGTGACCTAGATATTTATGTATGTATGTATTTATTTATTGGAGTTTTTTGGTGGGGGTAGGGAGACAGGCTTTCTCTGTGTAATAGCCCTGGCATCCTGGAACTCGTTTCTGTAGATCAGGCTGGCCTTGAACTCACAGAGATCCACCTGCCTCTGCTCCCAAGTGCTGGGATTAAAGTCGTGTGACCTAAATATTTAATAGCGTAACTTTGTGACAAGCACCTGCGTTTCAGATGTGCTCAGGATCACAGCTAAGTGTTGGAGTCGGATATCTATTCCAGCTGTCTGACTCTAGAAGCCAACTCTCTAAGCAGGATGCAGCCTTGAATGCGTAGCTGTCCATTCCCGAGCCACGCTCGGTGAGGCAGAGCTTGGGCAGCTGGGCCTCAGGGCAGGGCTCAGAGGTGTGGTGTTCCTACAGTTCTCACTGTGGACGAGAAGCTCTGCCACTTTCCCTTTCAGTATCACCGTCGTCTGTACCACAAATGCATCCACAAAGGACAGCCAGGCTCCCGGCCCTGGTAAGAATTTCTAATAGGGGTTGGGGGAGGGGCCTGGATGAACCGGATTTTGCCTAGCTGTCTAAGAATAGTGTTTGGGCAAAGGTGTGTGTGTGTGTGTGTGTGTGTGTGTGTGTGTGTGTGTTAAGCACGACTAACCTAGCCAGCCTCAGGCAATGCAGAGAAACCTCATCTGTTTCCCCAGGTGTGCTACTACCCCCAACTTTGATGAGGATCAGCAATGGGGATACTGCTTGGAGCCCAAGAAAGTGAAAGGTATGGCATACAGGCTCCAGGTAGCTCAAGGCTGTGTGTGTCCTGCTCCTTGCTCCAGTCCCACACACCTACTCGGTATCATCAGATGTCACACACTTGGGATGCTGAGCTTAGCCCCGTCCCTTCTCCTACAGCATCCTTTCAAAAGTCAGAGGAAGAATTTTGGGAAAAGAGGCCACCATTGTCTAGATGAGCTTGGGGTTCCATGATGCTATGACAAGCAGGTGCAGGCAGGGCATTGATCATTCCGACTCCGGTGCTTCTTTCTTGTGTCCACCTCTCAGACCATTGCAGCAAACACAGCCCCTGCCACAAAGGAGGGACATGTGTCAACACCCCCAATGGCCCCAACTGTCTCTGCCCTGAACACCTCACAGGGAAACATTGCCAGAAAGGTAAGAGGAACTCCCTCCCGGCAAGAGGTCCCTGGAGCCCTGGAGCTTTGGCATGGTCCCACTAGCTTCCTTTTGTCCCCAGAGAAATGCTTTGAGCCTCAGCTTCTCAGGTTCTTCCATGAGAATGAGATATGGTTTAGAACTGGGCCAGGAGGTGTGGCCAGGTGCCAGTGCAAAGGTCCTGGGGCTCATTGCAAGCCGCTGGCCAGCCAGGGTAAGTGGGTGTGTAGAGACTGGGGGGGAGAAGGGGAAGAAAGCCAGGAGCCCCTGGTAGAAGGCTGGGTGGTATGATGTAACCAGGAAGGGTTCACTTTGCACCTTCCCCCAGCCTGCAGCATCAATCCGTGCCTTAGTGGGGGGAGCTGCCTCCTCGTGGAGGACCACCGACTGTGCCATTGCCCTATAGGCTACACCGGACCTTTTTGCGACATAGGTAAGTAGGACCCCGTGTGGGAAAGGCTTGCAGAGGTGGATAGAGAGAATGGAGAAGTGAACCAGAGAGCGCCAACAGACCCATCCTCTGACTGCAGAGAAACCTCTCTCTCTCTAGATCTTAGGGCGACCTGCTATGAAGGCAGGGGGCTCAGCTACCGGGGCCAGGCTGGAACTACTGTGTCGGGTGCGCCATGTCAGCGGTGGGCCTCGGAGGCCACCTACCGGAACATGACTGAGAAGCAAGCGCTAAGCTGGGGCCTGGGCCACCACGCATTCTGCCGGTTAGCGGGAAGGGCAGGGCAACTTGCTTCCCCTTAGGGCCCTCGGGGGCGCCCTACGCTCTGACAGTGCTCCTTCTTGAGATTGCAGGAACCCAGATAATGACACACGTCCATGGTGCTACATCTGGAGTGGCGACAGGCTGAGCTGGGACTATTGCGACCTGAAGCAGTGCCAGACGCCAAAGCTCACACCTTTAGGTCCCCCTAAGAGTCAGGACGAGACGGTGTCCTGGCCTCCCACACTGCAGATGCCTCAGTCCCCGTCCCAGACACCATCTCTGTCCGATGCACTAGATGGTTAGGCAGAGGAGGGGGTCCCCGCGCAGAGGACATGGGCCTCTCTTATTCCAGGCAGCCCGTGGCAGGTCTCCAAAGCTTCAGCCAGTCTCTCCTTCCACAGCCTCGGCCGAGCATCCGACTCCTCTGTCCAGGACCAGCACGGTGGGCTGCGGACAGAGGTTCCGCAAGCGACTGTCCTCGCTCAAGCGTGTGGTGGGTGGACTGGTGGCTCTGCCTGGGTCGCACCCCTACATCGCAGCGCTGTACTGGGGCAACAACTTCTGCGCGGGCAGTCTCATCGCCCCCTGCTGGGTGCTGACCGCGGCTCACTGTCTGCAGAACCGGCAAGCGCCCCCCTCGGGGACCCCTAGTCCGCTTCTACCGTACCTGCAACCCTACTCTCCCGCCTCCCGCCATTCTTGAGCTCCCTCGAGGGGTTGGAAACAGGGGCGTCCCCAGAACATTTGTAGCCGATCTGAGCACGCTGTCTGTCCCCCACCCGACCGCAGGCCAGCGCCCGAGGAACTGACAGTGGTACTTGGTCAAGATCGCCATAACCAGAGCTGCGAGCGGTGTCAGACTCTGGCTGTGCGCTCCTACCGCCTTCACGAGGGCTTCTCCTCCGTCACCTACCAGCACGACTTGGGTGGGGTGGCCCTACAGGGATTGGGAGAAAGGATGGGGGAGGACTGGGGCCCTATGTCTCCATCTAACCCCTCCCTCTCGGGGTAGCTCTGCTGCGCCTGCAGGAGAGCAAAAACAACAGCTGCGCGATCATGTCACCCCACGTCCAGCCTGTGTGTCTGCCCAGCAGCGCGGCCTCACCCTCTGAGACAGTGTCCTGCGAGGTCGCTGGCTGGGGTCACCAGTTCGAGGGTAGGCACAATTGTTGGGGGCTGGTTGGAGATTTGATTATCTGAGCACGCACTTTTGGTACGCTCTGATGAGCCTGGGGGGACAGTTTCACTGACATGACAGTTGTAAAAAACGCCCAGGACCCTTGTCTCTGGAGCGTGACTTTCCCAGAATCTAGAATTCTCTGTCCAGATTCCAGAGTCCCTTGAGGTGTGTTCTAGTTTGCCTTCTATTGTGGCGATAAACACCATGACCAAATCCTGCCTAGGCAGGAAAGGCTTAATTTGGCTTCCAAGGTTGCAAGGTTACTGTCCACCATCGGGGACACCATGACAGGAACTGGAGGCAGGAACTGAGGCGGGAAATGGGAAGGGAAACTACTTGCTTCCTTTCTCTTTGTGGCTTGTTCAGCTTTCTTTTTAAAAAATTCATTTATTTTTATATTATGTGCATGTGCGACTGCCTACATGTATATGTGTGTGCCATATGTACGCCTGGTATAGGGGAAGCCAGATCTGTAGTACCGGTTGAAAACCATCACGTGGGGTCTGGGAACTGAACCAACGGCCTCTGCAAGAACAGCAAGTGTGTTTAACCTCTGAGCTCTTCCCAACACCTCGGCTTGCTTGCTTTTCTTCTCTCAATCTCCTCCTCCTCCTTTTTTTTTTTTTGTTTTTCAAGACAGGGTTTCTCTGTGTAGCCCTGGCTGGCCTGGAACTCACTCTGTAGACCAGGCTGGCCTCGAACTCAGAAATCCACCTGCCTCTGCCTCCCAAGTGCTGGGATTAAAGGCGTGCGCCTTTCTTGTTCAGCTTCCTTTTTTATACAACCCAGGCCACCTGTTCAGGGCGGCACCACTCACAGTGGGCGGGCACCTGTTCAGGGCAGCACCACTCACAGTGGGCGGGCACCTGTTCAGGGCGGCACCACTCACAGTGGGCGGGCACCTGTTCAGGGCGGCACCACTCACAGTGGGTGGGCCCTCTCACATCAACATTAATCAAGAAAATGCCCCACAGACATTGTCCTAGGCCAATCTTATGGGGCATCTCCTCAGGTGAGGTTCCTTCCTCCCAGATGACTCTCGATTATGTGAAATTGACAGACAATAACCCAGCACAGGATTACAGAGAGACTTGACCTTCTTTGTGCTTCCTTTGGGCTCCAAATTATAAAAGCTTAACCAGGACTTTGTCCCTACGTTGGAGCAATGGAGACAATGGGGAGAACTATTCTGGGAACCAGGTTCTGAGACACCGTGTGGGAGAGTCTAGAGGTGTTTCCTGTGTATTAATCCCAGCTCTGGGCTTCCGTGTCCTTGCTATGAACTACTTATTGGCAGGTCCCTAGCACTCAGGCTTGCTGTAAGGAAGCAAAGTCGGCGTAGGTGGGGAATTGTCTGGTAGCCTGGCCCACGCAGCAAGCTCAGGTCCTCCCTCTCTGATTTGCAGGGGCTGAAGAATACGCCACCTTCCTGCAGGAGGCACAGGTACCCTTCATCGCCCTGGATCGTTGCTCCAACCCTAATGTTCATGGAGACGCCATCCTACCTGGAATGCTTTGCGCTGGCTTCTTGGAGGGAGGCACCGACGCCTGCCAGGTCAGCCCTGGGGTCCTGGTTGGTACCTTGTCCCCTGCCTGTCAACCACAGGGCAAGAGCCATGTGCTGCCTGTTCCCCACCCAGGGTGACTCCGGGGGTCCTCTGGTATGTGAGGAAGGAACTGCAGAGCATCAGCTCACCCTGCGAGGAGTCATCAGCTGGGGCTCTGGCTGTGGTGACCGTAACAAGCCCGGAGTCTACACTAATGTGGCCAACTACCTGGCTTGGATCCAGGAGCATACTACTTCATAACTAACCAGGGTTGGTCCTTCCGTCTTGTGTGCTCCTGGGATGGGCCACAGTGAAGCTAGTGCCCGGGTACCGGGAGAAACTCAATAAAGTGCTTTGAAAACATTCCTCAGAATTCCGTCTTGAAATGCCAAGTGGGAGCACAGGTAAGCCAACTTCCTCATTTCCTGGACAAGGCAGCTGGCCAGGTCTCAGCACAAGAGGCTTAGACTCTTGTCCAGGCCACCATGTTTTCTCAGCCTTTCTTTGTGCCGACCCCTGTGCAAGGAGGCCCTGCAGATTGCTCACCAGAACTCCCCCATTACACAGTAATAGGTTCTCAGCCTGGACTATATACTTCCGGGTCACCTGGGTGAGCTTTTGGCGCCAGTGTTCAAGACCACCTGAGATCAATTAACTGGACTCTCTAGGGAGAAGGCAGTAATGGTATATTTTTAAAACGCTACAAGTGATTCCTTATGCAACAGAGGTTGAGAACCGTAGTTAAGAATGTTCCAGATGGGAACTGTGGTGCCAGTGGTAACTGAGTATGTGTGAGGCCCTGGGTTAGATCCCAGCACCACCGTTAAAAGAAGGGGGAGGGTTTGAGTTGTGTTGTTTTGTGTTTTTGAACTTTGAGCCTGGCATGGTGGTGCAGGTTGGTTGGCAAGGAAAATCTGAGGCTACATCCCATGCCTCTAAGTACAAGCAGGGTAGGAGCCATCCATCTATAAGCCTTTGGTCACTCTAAAGCGAGGTTAATGGTTCCCTTGCAGGAGAGGAGTCTGGGTGTCCAGACTAGTACATTTCTTGCTCTTAAAAACATCCTTCTGTTTATTGATTTATTTCGACAACTGTCTTCCCATGCAGAGATTATGGCCTGTACCATTACCCAGTTTATGTGGTGCTGGGGGACCAATCCCAAAATTTTGTTCATAGTCTACCCAGGCCCTCTGTTAACTGTACTGTACGGACCCAGTTCTTTTTTTTTTTTTTTTAAAGATTTATTTTATTTATATGAGTAAACTGTAGCTGTCTTCAGACACACCAGAAGAGGGCATCAGATCTCATTACAGATGGTTGTGAGCCACCATGTGGTTGCTGGGAATTGAACTCAGGACCTCTAGAAGAGCACTCAGTGCTCTTAACCTCTGAGCCATCTCTCCAGCCCCGACCCAGTTCTTATATCTATCTTTTCCACAGCATCTTACTACGCAGCTTTTGTCTGGCCTGTGACTTGCTATGTAGAGCAGGCTAGCCTTGAACTTGTACAGATCCACTTGCTTCTGTCTCCTGAGTGATGGGCTTAAGTATATACCACCATATATTGTTGTTTTTTTTTTTAAAAAAGATTTATTTACTTATTAGTTATATGTAAGCACACTGTAGCTGTCTTCAGACACACCAGAAGAGGGCATCAGATCTCATTACAGATGGTTATAAGCCACCATGTGGTTGCTGGGATTTGAACTCAGGACCTTTGGAAGAATAGTCAGTGCTCTTAACCGCTGAGCCATCTCTCCAGCCCCCATATATTGTTTTTTAAAATTAAGAAAAAAATTGTGGTTTGTGGACGAGTGTGTAACAGTGCTGTGTGAAGATCAGAGGACAACTCTTTGGAGTCATTTGGAGGCAGTCCTTCTGCCTTTGTGGAGGCTCCAGGGATGAAACCTAGGCCACCAAGCTTATAAGACAAAGTCCCTTACCTTTTGAGCCATTTTAATAATTAAAAAGTTAAAATTTCAAGATTTGTAATTCCGTGCGTTTGTGGACATGCGTGCAGGCGCCCAAGTAGGCCAGAAGGGGGCACCAGTGCGCTGCTTTACCTGGGTGCTGGGAACTGAACTTGAGTCCTCTGTAAAAACAGTTGGAGCTCTGCCTCTGGGCTTTTTTTGTTTTGTTTTGTTTTGTTTTTTAATTCAAATTATGTGTGGGTTTGTGTGTGAGCTTGCGTAAGAAGTTGTCAGATCTCTCGAGTGGGAGTTACAGGTTTTGTAGGTCAAAAGAGGTGATGTTGGGAGCGGAGCTCAGGTTCTGTGTTCTGCTCTTTCTTAACGCTGAGCCATCTCGCCAGCCTTTCATCCATCTTCTTCCATTTTCTCTGTCAAGCTACTTTTAGAAGCGCCCCCCCCACCCCCACCAACTCCACCGCCCTCACGTTCTTCTCCTAGTTAGATGTTCTGTGACGTTTGCCTCACGTCACAGCCCTGCCCTGCGAACTTGGGGCGTGCTGCCAGTGTTCTTAGCTCTGAATGCAGCCGGCCACCCCCTCTAACGCAGGCACAAGTTGCTGGGACTGACTGAGCCGAGATGGGTGACTGGAAGGGCTACATCAGTGCGGTGCTGCGGGATCAGCGTATCGATGACGTGGCTATCGTGGGCCACTCGGACAATCGCTGTGTGTGGGCATCACGGCCTGGGGGTCTGCTGGCGGCCATCTCCCCGCAGGAGGTGGGTGTGCTCACCGGGCCGGACCGGCACACCTTTCTGCAGACCGGTCTGAGCGTGGCAGGCCGCCGCTGCTGCGTTATCCGTGACTACCTGCTGGCGGAGGGTGACGGAGTACTGGATGCACGCACCAAGGGGCAGGACGGACGTGCAATCTGTGTGGGCCACACGCCACGGGCACTCCTGGTGCTCATGGGCAGGCGAGGTGTGCATGGAGGCATCCTCAATAAGACAGTGCACGATCTGATTGGTGGGCTGCGTGAGCAGTGCTCTTAGCAGGACAGCTAGACCGCCCATGATTGGTAGGGAGACCAGAATAAACCCTGAACTGGGCGCTCTGGGTTTATCCTCTTTGTGTATTTGTGAGGAGTTGCAAACAAGGAAACTAGCTCTTGGGGAGATTACTTTCAGAACAAAGTAATCCTGGTGGTCTTCCAGGCCTCCTGTGCCCTGTTCCCCCCTCCTGTGGTAGATGCCTTGTGGAGTCCTTTGAGCCCACTGCTATGGTACTTCCTGAAACCTTCCCAGGGTTCTAGGGACCCCACACCTGAGAAGGAATATTGGGGTGGCAAGTTCTCGAACTCTACCTCAGGCCTCAGCATTTGTTCTCAGAATTTTCCACACGAGTAGGCTTAACAGTGAATGGAGTGTCTCCTAGCACCTCCCTCCCCAGCGCACACCAGCCAAGGTTTGTGGGATTCAGACTAGAGGCGAGTAGCCCTCTGTATATTTGGAGATTTGGTTCCATGATTCCTGGGGATAGTCAAATCCTCAGATGCTCAAGTCTCTTGTATAAAACGACAATGTTTGCAAAGAATCCACCTACATCCTCTGGTGTGTGATTCCCAGGAGACTTAGATACCCAATATAATGTAAAAACCAAGTAAATAATAACTCTGCCATCAGGGTAAGGAGTATGATTCTAAAAAAGCCCATTTGTGATCAGGACAGATGCAACTCTTAAATTTTTTTTCTATGCACAGTTAGCAGGATTTTCAGAGGTAAGGCCCATGCATACAGAAGGCCAACTGTGCTTCTCCTTGTCTCTCCTGTGGGTACAAGGGTCGTGAGAAGGCGAGAGGGTATAGCTGACTCTTCCCAGAAATGTTTGGGGGACTCCCCAGGCATCTGCATCCTCCATATCCACACAATGTACTCACATATACCTGTACTGATGGTCACACAGGCTCAGCACCTAACGTGTATTTGTGCACACTACCTCTTAATTACAAAAGCTCATGCCCCTGTGACCCTGAACAGGTACCCAAGGGTGACACAAAATCATGTACCTCAAGTGATGTGTACCTACACACGTGAGCACACCCACGATCTGCCCTTCTATTGTGGGCTCCATAAAAATACCATTCCCTGCTCCAGGCAATAGTCTGTGCCTGCAGCCTAGAGACGGGTGGCATTATGATGAGCAGGCAGTGCCAGGCGGGGGGAGGGCGTGGCAGGGGGAAACTCCTCCAGGAAGACTCTAGGGGGAAGTTGGGGTGAACGGGGCTCAGGCCTGGCATAGCACAAGGTGGCTCTTGTGATAAGGCCATCCAGGGGCTGCAAGGAGTGCATCCATCGGGGTAGGAAGTCCCATGTCTGCAGCCACTTGGGGAGGTGCCCAGGACTTCGACTCTGCAGGACATTAACAAGCACCACAAAAGCCAGCAAGGCTCCAAAGGGCGTGCCCACACCGACCATAGCCTGCCAGCCTGCCATGGAAACGCCAAACACCAGTGAGGGCAAGAGCAGGAAGCACACGAGGAGGTAGAGAACAGCAAACCAGCGGTACTTGGCGGTGCGTTTGCCCAGTGCCTTGGCCATGCGGATGGGCAGGCGTGTGCAGGGCAGCGGATACCACAATAGGATGCCAGAGATGTTGAAGAAGAAGTGGCAGAGGGCGATCTGCAGGAGAGAAGCCAGAAGTGATGAGGTACTGCCATATGAGCCCAGCAGGGCTAAATAGGAGAGGCCCCATGTGACCTGGGTAGCAGGCGAAAACCTCTTTAGGTTAACGTGGCTCCAGATGACTCCGGACTAAAATATTTAGTTGCTGAACTACTTGGTAAATGACAACTGCTCTGACTTTCCATGTGTGTCCTATTAGCTCCCCACATCAATTCCTCAGCTACAATCCAGCAGCTAAAGTGTCTTTCTGACACAGAATCTTGCTATGTAAATCAGGCTGACCTTGGACTTTTGGCCAACTTGGGTTTGACCTGGGACTTTTGGCCTTGGGTTTTCCTACCAACTGCTGGGATTACAGATATGTACCACCATGCTTGCCTTTAGCAGCCACTAAAGTGTTTTTTTAAACTTGCCCATTCTGGCCTTTTAATTAGTCAGCCCCTTGTCAGCTGCTTTGCTCTTAAATCAATCCCCCCTTCGCCCTCTGCTTACCAGCTCCCGTTCTATGCAACTTTGGTCCCCCAAGTCTAGGCCTCTGAGAGCAGTACTCTACCAGGGTGTGACCCTGACTTGTTGCTGTTAACTGATACAGTGTAGCGGTGATTCGCTATTAGACACCAAGGTCTACTTTGTCCATTGTGCTTTCCAGAGATTGGAGTGGGGGACCTTAGCAGGTGTTGGTTATACATTGTTTCATCCTTCATCCTCTCCAGCCCAACCCTCTACTATCACAGACCTCCCGTTCCTCCCATGTACCTGAAAGGAGCTGGACAGCTTCTCCCTGGGGCTGGCTAGCGCTGCCAGGATGGCTGTAGTGGTAGTGCCAATGTTGGAGCCCAGGGTGAGAGGGTAGGCCCGCTCAATACTGATCACACCCAGACCTGGTGGGCAGGAGAGAATGTCCTCCTTTGTGGACTTCCTTGAGCACCCACACAACCCACTCCACTGCTGCCATGGCTGGTCATGAGCACTCACCAATGAGCGGGGTGATGGCTGAGGTGAACACAGAACTGCTCTGGACAACAAAGGTCATGCTGGCACCCACGACCATGGCAAAGTAGCCGGTGACCCAGGTGAAGGGGGCTGGAAAGTCTGAAAGAAAGCCAAATCCCCAGTAAGCTAGGTTAGCGAGTAGCTTCCCTGTGAGAATCTAGCTGGTCCTCAACTCCCCTATAGCAGCGTTCATTTGCTCTGCTTGTTGTGATCAGAGCACTTTCTTACTGGGGCTATTACATTTTCCTGTGCCTTGGTCCTAGCTGTGCTTTCTGTTCAGCATCTAAATCCATTAGGGATTAGGTGAAGGATGCCCAGGGACACCAAAATCTAAGCTTCTACAACACAGTGAAGCATACGCCTAGGGCACTGCAGTGCACACATACGCTGCAGTGTGCTTTAAGTCATGTCTGGATGATTTATCAGACCTAATTCAGTAAAGAGCTGTGACTGGTGAGCTCCTCAGTGGAGCAAAGTTCTGCTGCTAAGCTTGATGACCTGAGCAATCCTTGGGATCTATTTGGTGGAAGGAAAGGACACATGCAAGCTGTCATCTGACCTTCACATGTGCCATGGTGTGCACATGTGCACACACCCAAACACACACACAGAATAAAGTGATTTTACACACAGGTACACACACAGGCACACACACACGCATACACGCACACACAAACGGGTGATGGTGTGCATCTTAAATTCTAGCACTCAAAATGCAGAGGTAGGTAGATTTCCATGAGTTTGAAGCCAGCTTGGTCTACATAGTGAGTTCCATGCCAGCCATGGTTGATTGAAAGATCCTGTCTCAAACAAAACCAAAAGAACCCAAAAAGTAAACAAGCAAACAAAAACATTGCAACAGTGTAAATATTTGTTATTCTGTAATGATTAAGAAAAATTACAAAATTCTGCTTCAAGACAGATGCAACTATTTTTCTGAAATACTTTTGATTCATGGCTGACTGAATCATTTGCAGATCAGGATCCCACAGAGAAAGAATGTCAACTGTATTCACCCCAGGGCTCACCTCCTTGCTCGAAAGCCTGTCCTGACCTTCCCCTTGGCCACCCCTTCCTCCCACATTCGTCATGTGTGATTCCCCAGTGTCAATGCAGTAACTCAAAAGCCCAAAATGTCATTTAAACTGAGAATTAGTTAACATCATCTCCCTGCCCCAAATTCTGCAAACACACCATTGCTCTCAGTAAAGCATGGACTCCGGTAAAGTCTAGAGGCTGCTAAATCTGGCTCTATCTATCTATGTTGGTTCTAGCCTTAGCCTGTCCCTCCCAAGTTGCTGCCAGCCACCCTTCTCTGTCCCAAATTGTGCTGCAATTACCACTGTCTCCATTCTATAGTCCAGGTTGGCCTCAGACTCTCAAACCCTCCTGCCTCAGCCTTCCAAGTGCAGAGATTACAGCTGTGAGTCATCACATCTGGCTTTCCTCCTCGTGTACTTTATTTCTCCACGTGTGGAAGCCGGAGGGAAATCTTATATGTCTTTATATCTCTCGGTCTTCTTTTTTTTGGGGGGGGGGGGTAAGAGGATTTTCTATGTGTAGTCTTGGCTCTCCTGGAACTCAGTAGATCAGGTTTGCCTCGTGCTCATAAAGATCCACTTGCCTCTGCTTCCTGAGTGCTGGGATCAAAGGCATGTGCCACCACCACCTGACTGTCTTATTTTTTTTTTTTTTTTTTTTGAGACAAGGTCTCTCACCAAACCTAGATCTCATCAAGTGTCTCAACTGGCTGGCCAGCCAGACTGGGTATCCCCCTGTCTCTGCCTCATAGCACTGGTAGTACAGGCATGCACCCCACGCCCTGGTTTTTTATGTGGGTTATGGAAATCCAGTACAGGCTCTGAGGCTTGTAGAGCAAGCACAGAATCCTGGCCCTGCTTTAAGTTTGTTTTGGCAGAGCTCTTTTGGTGCATGGTTTTAATCCCAACACCCTGGAGGCAGAGTTTCTGAGTTCAAACAAATTTCTGAGTTCAAACAAATTTCTGAGTTCAAGGCCAGCCTGGTCTACATAGCAAGTTCCAGGCTAGCTAAGAGTATATAGTCAGACATCACCCCCATACCCCCCAAAATCCATGTCTTGAAAAACCCAGAACAAGTAAAAACAAAACAGGGAAAATGGGCATGGTGGTGCACACCTTTAATCCCAGTACTCGGGGGCAGAGGCAAGAGGATCTCTGTGAGTTCAAAGTCAATCTGGTCTACAAAGTGAGTTCCAGGACAGCCAGGACTACACAGAGAAACCAAGTCTCGAGGAAAAAAACCAAACCAAACCAAACCAAAGCAAAACAATGGCTTCTAAGGATGCCTGTCTGCTAGAGAAAGCAAACTTCAGAGATGGCCCCAGTTTTCTGCCTGTCAGCATCTAAGGAGCCTCCAGGATGACCTGGTCCCACCTCTTCTTGATTCCTAAGGGAAACCGAGGCTCACAGATAGCGGTGGATTTAACAACACCTGAAAGGGCTCATCTGGGGCCCTGCCCTAGGCCTTCAGCCGCCCTCCAACTCACCTGTGTTGATGACCTTCTGGATGACATTGGCCACTTGGCCCTTGAGCAGAGAGTTAAGCATCTTGACAAGGAGGATAAGACAAGTGCACAGAACCACCAGGGAGCCCGCCAGCAGGATGAGCCCCACGGCCAGGTCAGGCAGCCCCGTATCCACGAAGATATGGTTGCCTGAAAGGGCGGAATCAGGAGTGTTTACCCCTACACCCTGCTTCCCACCTTTGCCAATCTACGAACTGTGAGCCTAAGACCCCCACATCAACTTCCTTTACCCTCTGCACCAGGGGCTGCCGTAAGCCCGGAGGTCAGCTGCCTTTCCTGTGGCTGGACAGAGCAGCGGCCAGCCAGGGCACGGTGGTGCAGGGCTATCACGTGGGACACCTCCCGTGTTAGAGGTACTTACATTTCTCCATGGTGGTGTTTGCAGGGCTGTCGATGGCTTCTACCCTGGACATAGAAGTGGAAGCCTAAATTCAGAGGAAGGTGACTTAGAGGATCTAGAAGGAATCTAGAAAAGCACAGCCTGGGGGCGGAGCTAAGAGAGAGGTTCCAGAGAAATGGAAGGACCAGAACGCATTTCTGGCTCTGTGATCATGGACCTGTTGCTTGCCCGCTCTGAGCCTACCTCCTCTGTAGAAGAGATGAGGTTGAAATACCACTCCGAAATATGGCCTCGTACATATTCTACCCCATCACTGTCCTGCCCTGCCTACCCCCGGGACCAGTGGGGACGCCTAATCAAATCACCACCATATTAGTTAGTAACTTCTTGGTTCCCCTTTCTCTCAGTGGCATCCCCAACCCCTTTCTGAAAGCCCCATCCCCATCTTTTCTTACCAGTTCTATCTTGATGCCTTCTTCCTCAGTTCCTGCCCCATGATCCCTCTAAGGCTCACTTAGCTCAAGCTCTATTCCCCCCAGGCTCAACGCCTTGCCCCTGGTGGGATCCAAGTGGAAGGAAGGTGGGTGAGGGCAGAGGGTCTAGCCCCTCCCATTTCTTCTTTCTGGACCTACTGTGAGTGAAGTGAGGGAAAGTCCCTAGATAAGAGGGGACAGAAGGTCAGGCAGGTGACCTAAATTATGGGCCAAGCTGCATGGGAAGATGGTAGGTCTGTAGAGACAGCAGCTATTTAGCTCCAGGCTATTGTCACCATCTGGAGATACACCCCAGTGTGGCCCAACTGCCTGGTTCTGTAAGAGAAAGCACAATTCTGGCATTTTAGGTTCAATTCCTATGAATGTTGTAGCCACTCAGATGCCTTTTCCCCTCAATACTCTGGATTGAGCTTAGACTCTCACAAATACTAAGCAAACATCCCACTACTGAGCTACACCCCAAGATCTCATTTCATTTTTTATTTTGAGACAGGGTCTCCATAAATTGTCCAGGTAGGCCCTGGATTTGCCATCCTCCTGCCTCAGCCCCCAAGTATTTAGGAGTCACAAGCCTATGTCACTGGGCCTATGGAAGCACACTTTAAAGTTCCAGGAAGTAGAGTTCCCAGGTCAGCAGAAGTGTCCTTTTGGACTAATCTGCAGTTTCACTGGATTAAGGAGTTGTTGAAAATGAAACCAGGATTCCCTACTTTCCCCACTGGAGCCCAGGAACCATCGAGCTGTGACAGGAGGAAACAGAACGGGCGAGGCTGTGGAAGCTAAGGGTGGGGCTCAGGAGGGAGCTGGCACTGGGATGTTTATGGCTTCTTTAGGTTCTGTTCCAAGTCTTGTGCCATTTAAAGAATTGTATGATGGGGTTGGGGCTTGGGCTAGTGGTCTGGCCCTTGTCTATATGGACAAGGTCCTGGCTCCATTCCCAACCTCAAAAAAGTAAAAAACAAAACAAAACAAAAACCTCCAGTGTAATGTTGACAGGGTCAACATCTGGCAGCTGGTTCTAACATCACGGTGTGTGTTTGTGTGATGCTCTTCCTTGAGCAAGACAAGACAATGTGCTCAGTTGTTATTCCCAGTTCACTAAATCTAAGCCTTGGGGTGCCACCAAGCCCAGAGGTCTGAACTCCAGGCAAGAAACGAGGATAAAGATCATCTGCTAGGACAGAAATCGGAGAGCTGAAGCAGGAGGATTGCCATGAATTTAAAGCCAGCCTGGACTAGAGTGAGATCTGGTCTCAAGAAGAAAACAAAGCATCAACATTAATAAGGTGAGGAATTCTGCTGACCTGCTCAGGAGAGACTGGGATTTAGTCAGGGAAAGCCAGGCTGGGGTTTAGTTAGTCAGGGAGAACCAGGCTGGGGTTTAGTCAGAGGGAGAGCCAGGTACTTGCTGAGTTCACATCTGTTTTTTAACCACCTTTCCGGGCCCAGTCACGCCACCTCTCTGAGCCTGTTTAAATCTGGATAACAAGGGCTCAAAAGTTAAGGGCACAGAGCACTCTTCCAGAAGACCCAGGTTCAATTCCCAGCATCCACATGGCAGCTCACAACTGTCTGTAACTCCAGTTCCAGGGGATCTGGCACCTCCACACAGACACACATACAGGCAAATTACCAACGCACATAAAACAAATAAATCTTTGGGAAAAATAAATTGGATAACAAAGATGTAAAGGTCCTAGGAGAAAAGGTACCTCCTCACTCTGGGGTCTGGCTTACCACAGGCTCCAAGTAAACTGAGCCTCCAGATAAATACAGACCATTTCTCTTCAGTCTCCTAGGTCCTGACCAGAGGCTCCTGCAGAAACACCTGTGGATCCTGGCCCTTTTGTGAAGGGACTTGGTAGACCTTCCTGAAGGTCCCCAGGGAAGGAGATGACTTCCTGAGATTCATGAGCACCGCCTCACTGGCTTTCTCTGAGCTGCATCCTGGGGTCTCCTGGGGAGGGGATTTTGTGGGCCTTATAAAGGCTAGAGGCAGGTGAGGAGCTTGGCATAGGTCCCACAGTAGGGCTGACTGAATCAGGGGCAGGACTAGGCTGAGGGTTGAGAGATCTGGAATGTTGTTGTTTATTTGTATTTTTGGTGCTCAGGATTGACTCTTGACTCCCAACCTCACACAACAATGACTCCGTTCTCCACCCTCCTATGGGATTCTGGAAACTTGATTTTTCTTCCCGGGGTTGTGTGGCCTTAACTGAACCCTGAAAGGGAGTCAGAGACCTAAAGTGGAAGAGGAGAAGGGACAGACAGCAGGCGCGACAAGGGGGGTGGGGGTGGGAAATCCATTGTACCGCCAGGCTAGGACAGAATTGAAGGGAGAACCCTTTAAGGAGATCTTACAGGGCAGAGAAGGTAGGAACTCCGGCCTAGTTCATAGAGCTGGGAAGCCCAGATCTGGTCCCGTTCCCAAGATGTATCCCAAGATGTATCCGTCCTGTCCGGGGTAGAGAAGGGAGCAAAGGGAAACGGAAAGCAAAAGAGTATTTATTCTCCAGTCCTGCGCTCACACCGAAGCTGAGCCATTCTCAGCTGTGTGAAATGGAGCCAGCCATACACTTAACCTCTCTGCCTTCCGTTTTGTCTCCATGACAGGGTCCCTGATGCTGTTTTCTTTTCTCCACGGGCTACTTGGAAGCATCTTGGAAGAGAGAGTTGGTATTTAAGAGCCTACAGGGACACCTTAGATTGAGGCACTTCAGGGAACTGAAGAAGGTGATTAAGTTCACAAAGGACTCCCATACTTCAAGAGTCCTTCCTCGGGGGAGAACCACAGAGGATGTGGGCTTGCACAATAGCTTCCCCTCTGAGGGTATGGTAGCTGAGGGCCCTTTGTTCTTTTGGAAGCCGCGGAGCACTCTGGGCCAGCAGCGCCATCTGGTGGCTGAAAGGAGAACTTCTCAGAGCATCTCCAGTCCACCAGTCCCGAGGGGGTGGAGTGGTCTGGGGCGCCCCGGGCAGAAAGAGAAAAGGACACAGATGCGGATACCTTAGAGAGGCATCTGGGAGAAGCAGCCACACGAAGAGTGAGTTTTCTATCAGGACCAAGACCTTCCCTCCATTATAGGAAGCGATAATACAGGAAGCCACTGTGCCCCTCTGAGAGGCTGTTTCCTATCTGCAAAGACGTCTCTAGTCCTCCAAAGACGTTGCTTAAATCAGGCAGATACAGTTGTCAGTTCACACTGAGACTCACTGAACAGATTCCAAGGACAATGCCCGGTTGCCCATCATCTACAAGTCTCAGGCACTCAAAAGGCCCGTTTTCCCTTTTCCATCGAGAAAATTCCCACTGTGCCTGGAGACCAGTTCCATTACTGTCCGGTCCAGTGTGGTAAAGGCTGGAGGCCACGAATTGTTGAAAGGAAAAACTCGGGTAGTAAAAGGCATATCCCAGGACCATGTGATGTGGCTGTGTCCTCTGAACCTGTGCCCTGCAGGGATGTGTGAGTCACATCCTTGCAGGGCACAGGTTCAGAGGAGGCAGAGTGCAGGGTCCTCAGATCCAGCCTTACATTCCAAGCCAAGAAAGGCAACCTGCTGTTACAGAAAAAGGTTTCCTGCTAGTGTGGGGACCTGAACCGGTGCTCTGGCAAGTGACAGCTGAAACAGCAAAGGACCCAAAGGCAGGCCCAGGTGAGGAACTCGACAGTTAGTTGACATCACTGAGTTTCAGTTTCCATTTGTGTAAAATGGCACACTTGGTCCGTCTTGCTTCAGGACTACAGTGCACCGGTGAGGAGGTTCAGGGCACAGGTAGAGACTTGCCCAAGACAGAAGTCAGGCCGGAAATTTCTCTGAAGCTTTTTTTTTTTTTTTTTTTTAAAGATCAGTATGTGATTTCTCTTCCTTTATCCAGACTGTGCTTTCTGAGGCTGCAATGACTCACAGAACTTGCCTGAGATTGCCAGAGAGCTCATGAGAAGGTGGCTGACGTGTTAGGAAGATCACAAAGCCAGCATCAAAGCTGTCCACGTGGGCTTTTTGTTGTCCAGCTGCCTTGAACTCTCAGAAGAGCAGAACTCTCAAGAGGTGGCATTGATGCCGTGTGCCACTTGGGATGCAAAGAAACACCACAGGACCACAGGATGAACTGATGGAGTGTTTTCCCTGAGTGCTGGTATAAAAGACCGGGAACATCCACAGCAAGAGGAGGAATGGTGGAGGATGGGCCCCGGCCTCTGCTGTGCGCTTTGAATTTCCCTTTAGCTTTTCTAAATGGAGGTATTCCGCGTGTGTAATAATTACAGAGAAGCAAATTTGGAAGACTGGTTTGGTGAAGCATTTTCCCTTTTATGGCTGAGTAAGAAAGTGTGCTAATTGCCTGCTTCCTTGTGCCTAATTGCCTTGCTTTTATGCCTGGTACCACAGGCATAATGGCTGAGCCATGAATGCCCAACCAATCCGGACAGTTCCTCATTCTGAGCAGAAACAAAGAACTTGTGGCTTCTGATGAAAGTGCCCCCTGCCAGCATCAGTGACTGCTGTGGCTCTCAGGGACCCACCCCTGAGAGCCAGTGAGAGCCACACCCAGTGTGACAGCCAATGTTTTGCTCCTTTATCTAGAATCCTAGCGTCCAAGCTTCTCATATCCTTCTAGGCTCCCTTCCCCCTCCTCTCAACCTTTCTTATGCCTCCAGCTCCAAGCATGACAGAGCCCAGGGACAAGCCCCAAGTGTCCCTGCAGTAGGGTAGTCCCAGGCAAGTTAGCCTCTTTGGGCCTGTGTCTCTGTTTGTGAAACCAAAGGGTTGAGTTTGATTAGTGGTTTTCCAAACTTAAGCATGGAGCAGTTAAAGGGCAAATCAGAGACGAGGCAACTGGACTCATTCCTGAAGTTTTCTGATTTAACTGGTCTAGGAAGGATGTGTACATACTATGCAGTGGATTTTCTTCTACTCTGTATCTAGTTTACATATCTTATAGGTTCCCGGGTGGTATCAATGCTGTTAGTCTGGGGAACCGAAGCTCTTTGAAAGCCACTGGGCCAGATCAATTACATGCAATACTGATAGATGATGTTTGCCTATAGCAAAGTGTGTCCAGCTAGGAGGGATTAGCAATGTCTGTCATGGCTATACTGATGGAGAACAATTGCACGAATCTTCTCTTTCCTAGCCTAGTGATTTCCAAGGTCTCTGACACAAACAGGCCATTGTCTAAAGAGGGTATCATCTTACCTGGCTCTGGAACTCACCTCTGTGGCCTCTGGGTGACACCAAGTCCGAATGAGACTGTGATTCCTTAGGGACTCATCTCCCATGGCAATGCTAGTGATCACAGACTTGTCCAGCTGTGTGTGTGTGTGTGTGAGAGAGAGAGAGAGAGAGAGAGAGAGAGAGAGAGAGAGAGAGAGAGAGAGAGAATGGTGAAGGTAGGGACACTCTCTATCCCACATTTGTCCATCTCATGGCCCATCCTGCCCTCACCTGGATGATGAGCCTTGTAAAGGGTTCTGTGATAACCTTGAGAAGGTCAGGGGCATCACCGCCACCACGGATGTTGAAGGAAGCAACCACGAGCCCGGTGACATGGTGCAGGTAGCCCGTGGCAACCTCCAGGGGCAGCAGGACCAGAACAGACAGCCAGTTAAAACAGTCATGCACGGTCGCCCCTGCAAAAGCCCTGAGCAGGGATATCACATTGCAGGACAGCTAGACCCAAAGTGTGCCCAAGCTGCAGGGTCCCAGCACTCAGTTCTGCCTTCTCCCTGACAAGTATGAGCCCCTACCCTCCTTCCCCAGCTCACCGCCTGAAGTCAGTCCTGTCCCCTGCTTGCATCAGGGCCACAATGGTGTTGGTGACAGAGGTTCCGATGTTGGAGCCCATGATAATTGGAATGGCAGAGCTCACCTCCAACACTGGTGAAAGAGGGACCTTTCAAATGCCTGGGTTGCAACTGTAGGCCCTGTCCTATGATAACTCCTACGAGGCCCGTGATCTGTGTTCTAGCCTCAGACAACCTTTTCCAGGATACTCTTGACTTCCTAGGCTGAGCCTCATAGGTCCATGTGTATACATGCTGTGCATTTACTGTGTGTGAGCATATCCACATGTGACAAGATTCACGTGCTCTGTACAGGCATGTCCATGCACTCCTCAGGATGGGGCGTGTGCATGCGACTGCGTTACAGGAACTCACACCTTGTGCAATTCACGTTTTGTTCTTGTGCAGATGTAACTTACACAAGTGTGATTTCTGGTTTTATGTGTCAACTTGGCTAGCCTATAGCACCCAGTTGACTTTAAGTAGATTATTCTTGTGTGTCTACGTATGTGTATGTGTGTGCATATGTGTATATGTGTGCATGTGTATGTGTGTGCATATGTGTATATGTGTGCATGTGTGTGTGTGTGTGGTGTGTGTACACAAAGGTGGAGGCCAGAAGAATTCAAGTGTTCAGCTCTAGTCCGCTTTAATTTATTACCACATGACAGCATCTCTTGCATAACCTGGAGCTAGGTGGTAGCCATGGTGCTCCTGCAGTTCCACTGTTGCCCCCAGCACTGGTGTCTATGCAGCCATGCCTGGCCTCTTATGTGAGTACTGGAAATTCAAACCTGGGTCTTCACATCTTGTAGCAAGCACTCTGACCCACTGAGACTCCCTGGCTCCAGGTAAAGGAGATTATTCATGATGATCTTGGAGGGCCTCACCCAATGGGATGAGAGAGTCTGCCTCGTGTGTGAAACTGAAGCTGCCTGGAGGGAGAAATTTCCCCTGTAGCTCACAGGATCGGCTTCCACCTACACATTCTGCCCTTCTGAATCGCTCACACTGTAAATGTCAGACTTGGGCACCCAGCCACACAATCTCGAAAGTCAATTTTTTAAAAAATGATTTATCTATTTTTATTTCATATGCATTGGTGTTTTGCCTGCATGTATGTTTGAGTGATGGTGTCAGATGCCCTGAAACTGAAGCTACAGGCAGTCATGAGCAGCCATGTGAGTACTGGGAATTGAATCCGGGTCCTCTAGAAGAGCAGCCTGTGTTCTTGGCCCCTGAGAGCACCTCTGTAGCCCTGTAAGTCAATTCTTTGCAATAGATTGCATGCATGTGGTGGTTTTCACTGACTGGCTTTCTCTGGCTTTCCTGAGCAACTGTGTGGCTGAACGAAGGTGGTCTTTAGGAGCTGTGCTCCCCCTTTGCAGTGCTCCCCCTTTGCAGTGCTCCCCAACTCCTGGAACTCCTTCCTGACTCAACTCTTGGCCCTGCTGTGTAAGAGATGCTGGAGCCCCACCCTTCCCCTCAGCCTCCTCAGCAATTCCACAAGCCCGCCCCTGTTGTGAAGGACCAGGCCCCTGGGCTCTGTCCCTGGCCATGCTGGGCCAACTCACAGCCAGAGGAGACCATGCTGACAATGATGGATGTTGAGGTACTGGAGCTCTGCACCAGAACTGTCACCAGGATTCCCACCACCAGCCCTGCCACTGGGTTGGACAAGATGGCATTGTCCTTGAAGATGTCCCCAGCCACCTTCCCTGCAGAACACAAGCCAGCATCAACTGAGGTCCCTTATGAATCCCACCCCTGACCTCTTCCACCTGGGTCCTACCTCCAGCCAGCTGGAAAGCAGAGCTGAGTACGTCCAGCGAGCAGACAAAGAGGTAAAGGAAACCTAGCATCAGCGGCACCTTCAGGAGCTTCGTGCCAACCTGGGCAAGCTTCTGGGACAGCCTGGGCTCTGGAGGTGGGGCAGGCATGAATACAGTGGGAATAACACTAGAGCAAGTGATTACCCATATTCACACTGCTCCCCAACTTGGCCCACCTGGCTTTTGCTCCTCTTCCTGGGCCAGCTTGGCAGGTAATGGGTCATGACATTCCAGGACTTCCCCATAGGGACAGCTGTGCTCTGTGAGGGTTACCGGGTTCAGACTGGAGATGGCATAGGTGGATGTCCCAGGAATCCTGTGAAGGACTGAGGAAGGAGGTTGATTAGGAGTTCCCAGAGGCCTCAGCAGCCCAGGAGAAACAGATAGAGGGACAGCAGGTAGGCAACTGTGGGCAAGCAGGTCTCAGGGTATGGGATTAATCTTACCTTGTGGGCTGGGGACATAAGCAAAGGCTGCCCCATGCACCATGTGTCTCCCACGGACTGGAAGTGGGGAGACAGCCGGTCCCCCTAATCTCTCACTGTAGGACATCATGTTGGGCTCCCACAATAAGTCCTATGTATCAAAAGGTTGGGACAAATCTGACAGTTGCTGTGTCTGGGACACTCACACCCACCTATATAACATCCAACTTAGGGTCTGTGATTCAGTTCATCTTCAGACACCTCTAGAGATGGACACCCAGCTGCTTGTCACAGACTTAAGCAGCCACTCATCCCTAGTAAGGTTTTGTAACTGTTTTGTTTTGCTGGAAACGGAACCTAGGGCCTCAGCATAGGCAAGCAGTCCAATGTTGAGGCCCATCTCCAATCCCGACAAGTGCTTCTTGAATGTGTAGTGTTTCCTGAGTTCTGAGTTAGATGCTGGGGTACAGTGGCAATTAAAGACACAAACAGCCACTGCTCTGTGGCTAGCGAGGAGACAGCTGCGAATGATGTAACATCTCAGTGACTAGAAATGGCAACCAGGCATTGCGGCAAATACAGGTACCACTATACCTACAGTGTCCCTTGGTAAGGCAGGGGCTCTGGAGAGAAGGAAGAACGGGGATTATTTTAGCTCAGGGGGAACAAAGCAGGCAGGGCTGGGGTTGGGATGTCATGGGGAACAGGAAGAGGAAACCCAGAAAGAGCTGGGTGATAGGATAGAGATAGAGTTGAGACACCGGGGCCCTGGGCTCACCTTCACTATGGCTCAGCTCCAGCTCGGCTGCTTGGGGAAATCTAAAGAGGAACTAAGACCCTCCTCTTTATACCCTCGGATCAAGGGCAAAGTCCTTTAAGAATTCAAAGAGCTTTAGCTGCCTTCCCTCTGTTCCCCATTAAATTAACTTTACCCCCGAGTTCCTTCTAGTTAATTGCTAATCCTCAGCTCTGCTGGGGTAGCCTATGGCCAGGCTGTCCTCTCTCACTACCCCAGCCAAATCACAACCCACAGGGCACAGGCTCATCCCTGCCCTGGACAGAGACTCTGACACCCCTCTGGTACCTTGTTCTTAGGACTTGAAAGTGATTCTGTGTCTCCTGTCCGTTTCTTTACTTATGAATGGACAGGACTCCCCAGAGAGTGACCTGGACATCTGGTGACCTTGCCATGCATCTGGATGTCTGTGCAGCTGTGTCTGTCTTGAGGCGTATGGTTCAATGGTGGGTGGGTGGGGGCCCAGGGGAGAAGCCCAGTGAGGCTGCATATTTGAACCATGGAGGATCTACAGGGTTTGATAATAGATTAGGATGTGAGGTTGAGAGATTACAGAGCCTCAGGCCAGACCAAGAAGAGATGGCTCTGCAGTTTAGTATCCTTCTTAAAATGTTGATGTGGGGAGGGGGCCTGGAGAGATGGCTCAGAGGTTAAGAGCACTGACTGCTCTTCCAGAGGTCCTGAGTTCAATTCCCAGCAACAACATGGTGGCTCACAACCATCTGTAATGGGATCCCATGCCCTCTTGTGGTGTGTCTGAAGACAGCTACAGTGTACTCACATACATACAATAAATAAATAACTCTTTTTTAAAAAAATGTTGATATGGGATGTCAGAAGGTATCTGAAAGCAGAGACAGCAACTGAGATGCTGAGGAGAAGCCCGGGGGAGAGATGACATGGCTGAACTAAGATGTGGTTTAGGAGAAATAGGAAACTTTCCAGAGGCGTTGAGAAAGAGGAAGAGGGGCAGTCGGGATCTGGAAGCACACGGTACACAGTAAGTCCTGTGGGAAAGAGCTTACGGGAGCCACATCCCTAACCCCAACAAGTGTTTCGTGAACATGTAGTAGATTGTAAGTTCTGAGTTTAATGCTGGGGTACAGTTCTAAGTAGAAAACACACACAGCCACTGCCCTCAGGATGTTCAAAGTCTAGCTGGGAGACATCTGCAAATGATGTAATCTCTTAGTGACTAGAAATGGCAACCAGGTGTTATGGCAATGCAGGTACCGCCAGAGCAGACGTTCTCAGCCACGCTGCAACCCTTCAATATAGCTCCTTGTGTTGTCGTGACTCTAACCATGAAATTATTTTCATTGCTACTTCAGAACTATAATTGTACTATTATTATGAATCCTAATGGGAATACCTGGGTTTTCTGGTGGCTTTAGGTGCCCCCTGTGAAAGGGGAACCCTTAGGCAACCCACAGATTGAGAACCGCTGCACTAGAGTGTTCCACACCAGGGCAGGGGTCTCAAGAGAAGGAAGAGGATGGATTCCTTTAGCTCAGGGGGAGCAAAGCAGCCTGGGCTGGGGTTGGAATGTCCCAGGAAGCAGGGGAGGGAACCACAGCAAGAGCTGGGGTGATGGGCTAGGGATAGGGCTGAGAGACCGGGCCCTGGGGTCACCTTGAGGTTCTCTGCCAACAGAGCTTCAAGACTCCCCAGCAGTCCTCTGATTACTCAGGGTCCCTGGAACTGCAGATCCACTCAGTATCTTCAGGGCAACATTTACCCAACCTTGCTCTACCAAGGAATCCAGGCACTTCTGCACATTCCTGCTTCGATTCGACCAAGGTTAACTGATCAGTGCTTCACAGTGTAGGCATAGTGACTCTGTGAAGTATTGAGGAGCACAGAACAAGCCGAGCTTGGTCAGATTCCAGCTCTACCTCACAGTGATAATTTAGGCCACAGAATGCCCAAAAGGGAGGGGAAGGGGTGCGGGTACAACTGGAACTGGCTTTTTGATGCTGAAAATGAAACATGAGGCATTGCACAATGCTGTGAAAGTGGTTTGACCCTGTGCTGCACCCTTACATTTTAGGCAGAGTGACCCTAAATTTGCTTGGCCAAATCTTTTTTTTTTTTTTTTAAAGACAGGGTCTCACTATGTAGTTCTGGCTGTCCTGGAACTCACTAAGTAGAGCAGACTGGCCTCAAACTCACAGAAATCTACCTGGATTAAAGGTGTGGGCCACTATCTTCAGTTTCAAATCTTGGTTTATAATTATCAGTCCAGATACCCATTTCACTCTGAAAATTACCCAGCTTTGCAGTTGCAGCAGCTGTGAAGATCAGAAGCAAAGGATTAGCAATAATGGAGTAGTAATTAGAATGGACTTAGAGACTGAAAAGATGGCTCAGGGGTTAGGAGCACTAGCTGTTCTCCCAGAGGACCTGGGTTCGGTTCCCAGCACCCACATAGACGCTCACAACTTTCTCTAACTCCAGTTCCAAGGCCTTCTTCTGGCCTCCTCAGGCATCAGACACATACTTGATACATAGGCAAAGTACCTATACATATAAAATAAAAAAAAAGAAAACTTTGTACTAAGTAGCTCTATGTCAACTTTACAAATAAGATTGGGTTGTATGCAAGCCTTAAAGGCATTTTCTGAATTAATAAAATTGATGGTGAAGGGACCAGCCTGTTGTGGGTGATCCCATCCCTGGGCTGATAGTCCTGGGTCCTGTAAGAAACCAAGCTGAGCAAGTAATGGGAGCAAGTCAGTAAGCAGTATCCCTCCATGGCCTCTGCAGCAGCTCCTGCCTCCAGGTTCCTTCAATGATGGACTACAATGTGAAAGTGTAAGCCCAGTAAACCATTTCCTCCCCAAGTTGCTTTGGTCATGGTGTTTCATCACAACAATAGTAACCCTAAATAAATTGGTGCCAGGATAGTGGGGCATTGCTGTGACTGACCTGACCATATTGCTTAGGTGAAGACTTGTGGAAGAATTTTGAAACTTTGTGCAAGAAAAGCCATTGAGTGCTCAGTGCCTGGTGGGCTGTTGTACAGGAGCTGGAAAGACCAGAATCTTGAGGGCCGTGCCGAAGATGGAAGCTTGGCTTGTGAAGTTTCAGAGGGAAATGTAAAAACTATCAGGGCCATTTGTTGTTTTGAATTAAGATTCTGTGGTTCTGGTCAGCTGGGGCTGAAGCATCAGCTGTGATTAACAAGATACCAGAACTACTAACGTGAGATCTTTGCTTTGCTGGTCAACTGGGGCTGTGAAATCAGTGGTGATTAAAAGGTGACCAACATTGTGGAGGTGAAATCTCCTGGGAAGTGTTTTCTGAGAGCACAGAGAAGCGGTGTTCCAGAGGCAGACAAGGCTTCGCCTCAGGGTGGCAGCTGAACTTGGCAGTGTAAGAGTCACCCAGGTGGTACTGGTTTTGAAGGCATGAAGGGGTCACAGAGAGCAGCTAGGGCTTAGCACTGTGAGTGGCCAGGAGAGGCTGTTGGTGAAGGTGCAGCCTCAGGGGTAGGTGAAGTCCTAGGATGGAAAGGGACACGCAGAGAAATTTAAGTTAGGTACCATGAAGAGAACTCAAGAGAAGCTGTTGGTGAAAGTGCCCAGCTGCAACAAAGGACACCAGACATTTTGGAGATACCAGTATCATGGGATGACTACAATGGCAGAGGCAGCAGAGAAATGGAGCCCCTTGGAGCCTAGAAGGCTAGCTGTGTGTACTATGTAGGCCAGAGCCAGAGCCAGAGCAGTGATCCTCCGCCCCTTGGAGGAGCCCAGAAGACTGGGAGTGGATCCCAGATGGACACTGTATTGTTTACACATTTGGAGTCTGGTTTTGCTTTGATTCGACTGTGACTGTGCCCTGGTCCTTCCCTCTTGAAGTAAGGTTGTGTTTAATTTATCTCTGATTTGACAGGAGCTCACAGTTGAAAGACTGAATCTTAAAAGAGATTTTAGGTTAAAACAAAACAAAAAACTTTGAATTAAGAAAAAGAAAGACAAGGTGATTTTTGTTTGTTTGTTTGTTTGTTTTGGAGACAGGGTTTCTCTGTCTTGCCCTGGATGTCCTAGAACTCACTTTGTAGATCAGGCTGGCCTCCAACTTCCAGAGATTCCCCCTGCCTCTGCCTCCCAAGTGCTGGGACTAAAGGTGTGCACCACCACTGCTCAGCAATAATGGTTTTAAAAATCAGGGATAATGTCACGCACCTTTAGTGTCAGCACTTGGGAGGCAGAGGCAGGGGGATTCCTGTGAATTGCAGGACATCCAAGGCCATAGAGAGACTCTGGTTTTTTGTTTTGTTGTTGTTGTTGTTTGTTTTTAATATTTAAACTCTATCTTCCTTCCTGGGCAAGACTGATGACTAGAATAAACAGCTAACTATTTAAGAAATGCATCCTAAAAGATAGGATTCTAAAATGCTGTGGGATCTGTACCCACTCACTTCTAAAAGCATGCTGTCTCCCAGCATGCCCTCTTTTTGTCTCATTCACTCCAGTCTCTGTCTGCCTCCACCCTAATTGGTGACTGGGGCTGCATGTCCACAGATGGTGCTTCATATCCTGTCTATACATGCAGGCTGTGGAGAGCGCCTCCCCTAGACCTTCTTCCTAAGGTTAGCACCTGGGTAGTTGGGGGGATTTTTATGGTGGGGAGAGGCCTCCCCCAAGAGGATAGGCCATCTGTGGGAGAGAGGCACAGTTGTCAGATGGGTCTCTGACAGGATCACGTGGCTGTGCCAGTCAAGCACACTGAGCTCCTCATACCGTCCTTGGCTCCTTCATGTTCACAGACTTTGCAAACCCAGGCCCTGGATCCCAGCCAGATACGACGAAGGCATCTCTGACTCTTGTTTCTCCTCCATCCCTTCCTCTAACTCTTCTCCCAGCAACCTGCCATGCTTTTGTAACGTTCCAGGAGCTGTCTGTGTAACCACCGTCCTCTCCTGCAGAGGATGCAAAGGCCTCCCAGGTGCTCTGCCTACCCCCCCCCCCAATTGTTCCAGGTCTGTTTTCTAAAGGGAGCAGCCAGTGGTCTTTTGTTACACTTTTATTTTAGTGTGTGTGCTTCCGAGTGCTCCGGGTGAATGTGTGGATGAATGTGTGGAGGTCAGGGGACAACTTGAGGGAGGCCATTCTTTCTGCCTTGTGGAGAACGAACTCAGGTCCTCAAGCTTGGTGGCAGATGCCTTGACTGGCTGATCCACCTAAGGGTCCACAGCCAGTGAGCGTCTGAAAACCCAAGCTGGTGGCCATGGTGGTTCCCATCTAGATGCCTATCTCTTAGAAGGCTGAAGTAGAAGTACCAATTTGGCCTAGGGTGAAGAAAAGGTCATCCAGAGGCACGATGTGAGACAGGAGATAAGCTAATTGTGGATGTATGTCTTGCTCCCTTTAAAATCCTGACTCCGTTATCTGCTTAGCCCATTGCCCAACACCCTGGTACAGGGTGAAGGGGCCAGTGTGCATCAGGGCTTCATGCTCACTTGCTGACCTTAGGTTGCGCCTAAGGAGTTACACCCTAGAGAAAGCATGCATCATAAAGAGAACAGAGGTCCATTTAAGGAGGGCAGGGCAAGAGAGACCAGCAAGGGGGATGAAGACGCATACCAGCTCGGGAGGAAGAACAAAAGATTGACTGCCCCAGATACCAAGGTTGACCAAGTTTTTCGAGACACACTGGTCAGCTGAGTCAAATGCTGCTGAGATGTAACTCAGGAACAAAACAGATTTAGCAACCAGGAGCACGGTTGACCTTGGAGAGCCAGGTCAAGGGAGGAGCCAGATGCCCTAGGTGGGGTAAGTGGCGACAGCGTGGCCTGGGTCAACACAAGAGGCTAACATATTGAGTTTCAGCACACCAGCAAAAAATGATTTCCCCAATGCAGTTCAACAGCTGAACATCGGGAAAATGTCTCCAGGACTAGATAGGGCAGGCTGTGGAATGAAGCAACTAGCTGAGGCCTTGGCTATTTTTCAATGTAATTAAATTAACTGTTTGTTTATTTATTTGGGTGTTTTTCCTGCATGTATCTGTGCACGGCATGTGTGTAGTACCCAAGAAGACCAGAAGAGGGTGCGAGATCCCTTGGAACTGGAGTTATAAGCCGTTGTGACCCGTCTTGCAGGTGCTGAGAATTGAACCTCTCCCCCTTGAAGGGCAGCCAGTGAGTGATCTTAACTGTTGAGCTGTCTCTCTAGCCCTGATTCCTTAGTTCTTAAGATCAATTTGGGGTGTTTGGTTTTTTGTTTTAAGACACAGTCTCCCTGTGTAGCCAGTTGCCCTGAAACATACTATGCACATCAGGCTGGCCTTGAACTCACAGAATTCCCATTTGTTAGGGCACATGAGTGGATCTAGCTGATTAAAGGCATATGCTACCACACTGGGACCATTTACTGTTTAAATATATGGCTTGCTTTACATGAAGTTTTTTCAGTAGAACCTAAAGCCCCAGAATAACTGAGAGGAAACAAAGCAGCTGTCAGAACCACTTTTTCCATACACTGGATTTGTTTGTTTGTTTGTTTGTTTGTTTTTGTTTTGTTTTCAGATGAAATCTGACTGTATGGCCCAGACTAGCCTTAAACTCACGGTCCTTCTACCTCAGCCTCCTGAGTGCTAGGGTTACAAAGCTGAAGCCACTCAATCTGGATTGACTAGCCCTGTGATGCCACCGAGTTGTCAATCAGCATTGGCAGAGCTCCAGACTTCTCTCACAAGCGTTTTATTTAACAAATTCATAAGCCTCACTGTGGGTCGGCACAGTGCTGGACTTGGGAGACCCAGCGACCCTTCCTTCCCAGTATCAGACCACTGCCACTGTGAGGGACGTGGTCTCAGCAGCAGGCTGGCTGATACGATGGGCCACATCCTGCCACCACCCTTTATGGGCACAAAGCAGCCCCTCTCCTGGTCTCCTAATGCAGTCCACTTTTGGAGAGCCTGGATTTGTTTGTTTGTTTATTTGTTTGTTTGAGACAGGGTCCCACAACATAGCCTTTGGCTTAGAACTCACTCTGTAGACCAGACTAACCTCAAACTCACAGAGACTGACTTGTCTCTACCTCCTTAGGGCTGGGATTAAAGACATGGGTCACCTCTCCCAGCTGGGAGAGCCTGGATTTCACTCTGAGCTGCCCCGCTCCAACCTAGAGCAGATGGGGAAGACAAGCCTTTCTGTGACCTGATGATGCCCCAACCCAGTATAGAGAATAAGCACTGTGTGTAATTATTAATCTTGTGAGCCCAGGCTTTGGTCACTCATTTATGGGCATGGCCAAAGTCTGGTCAAAATAGCTGAGGCTGCTTTGAGGGTATTTTGTGTGTGCATGTGCGTATGTGTGTGTGTGTTGTTGTTGTTATTTTCTTCAGAAACTACCTCTTCTTTGCAATTCCCTCCTCTTATGGCTCCAGACCCCTGACCATTGCTGGTCTCAGGGTTCCAGCCAGAGGGTAAGGCTGTGAGCCACTTGCTGTCTGAGGCAGTCCCAGCCTCTGGCACCTTATTCCCCTGATTTTGAGTTCTAGTCAGTTTTGAGTCCTGGGCTCTATGCTGTGAGCTTGGAGCTCAGCCACAGGTTCTTGAATCCACATTCTAATGTGAACCTTGGGCCGAAGGTCGGCACCACTGAGTGGTAGCTCTGATAGTTTCAGGCTTTGTATGCTGGATTTCAGGTTCTGATTCTAGGCACTGGGTTCTGGTCACTCAGTTCTGGTTCAGATTCACAGGCTCCAGGCGTTTAGAGGCCTAGCTCCTTCAGCAATAGAGAAGTGTGCTGGCCCCTGACTGATAAGGTTATCCCTGCCCACACATCTTTGCTGGACAGCTTTGAGCAAGAGCCAGCATTATAGCTGGTTCTGTGTCATTCTCCCTCTCTCCTTTTGGCTTTTCTCTTCCCTGCTAGCCAATTTCTTGAGACATGCTACCATGGCCACAGAGCAGCCCTTATCCAGAGCCTACCATTCTTGTGGACCTTTTCAGTTGGAAACATTCACGTACAGTTGATATATGATTTGCATCTGCTTCAGTGGCACCAACTATGTGCACTCCCCTCATCAGCCCCCCCTTCTCCCTGTGGAAATGACCTCCAGTTACTGCACCCTCAGAAGCCAGAGTCACCTGACCAGCAGGCCAGGCCCCCCACATTGTGCACCTTGTGCTCATTGTTGGGGGAAAGGGTGGATGTTCCAGGGAGCATAGTCCACTGCTGTGTCCGCACATCTTCAGCAAGGGCTTCAGGTGAGCAGCCTGTGCCTTCACCTGATCCCACACAGGTCCAGAACTAAGGTCACCGAGTGACAGCACACCTTGCCCCAACCCTAGACTGTTGCATACGGAGAAAGAGGAAGAAACAGCAAAATTTCTGACAGAGGCTTGGAGCACAGGCTTGGGTTCCCTGGGCATCTTTAAGAAAGCCATAGCTGCTTAGCCCTGGTCCTCTGTAGGGAGGGCATTGTCAGGATGCAAAACTGGTCTAAAATATAGTATCTGTTCTCTCCTTCACACTATATACCCGCCATGGCTTCCCTTCTGCAGAGGTGAACAGCTCTGTACCATCTTGCCTGCCCTCCTTTGAGTCAGTGTACATCAGTGGCTGTGAAATGTAGCCCATGGATTAATGAGCTGGTAGGAGAGGAAGCTGTAGGTGTGGCTTCCTCTTCCTGAAGATGAGGCCTGGTTAGGCTGGTGAAGGCTCAAGACCTTGAGGGATTCTAGGAGTGAAGCAGTACCTCATACTAGCTGTGGTGGCACTGGGTCCGGCAGGATGCCATGCATCTCCGTATCAGAGTAACTATGGCTGCCCACACAAGAAAGCCTAGGTGGTAGCCCACAGGGAGCTCCCCAGAGAGCCCCTCCTCTTGCCAGGGTATTTAAATACTTCATAATGGTTGGCGGGAATGCTCTGTTTAAGTTACACATGCTCCTGTAAAAAGGACATTAAATTCATCAGTCATGGAGTTAGACTTGAGAGGAATCATTTTATTGGTTTGTTGTTGGTACCCCATCTTGGATGAATAGGGGCTTGCTCTTTTCTCCCCAAGAAAAGTCATCAAGGTTATTTGATAAGGAAAGAGCAGAGGGGATTATGGTAGAAGGCCATAGCAGCCAACCAAATGGGCCAAGAGTGATGATGGTCTCAAGTTGTCAAATAAGTATTAAATTCTACCAAGAATGGCTGTCCAGCAGAAATAAAGATGGATTCTTGGGGAGTTCTTTATAGTAATTAAATTATTTTAATTTATTTATTATTTATTGATTAATTATTTTATTTATTTTATGTGGGAGTGCTCTGCTGCATGTACACCCGCATGACAGAAGAGAGCATCGGGTCCCTTTATAGATGGTTGTGAGCCACCGTGTGGGTCCTGGAATTGAACTCAGGACCTCTGGAAGAGCAGTCAGTGCTCTTAACCTCTGAGCCATCTCTTCAGCCCATAATTAAATTATTTAAAATTGTATCTGTAAGAAAATTCAAGCTAAGCTGACAACCTTTGACTACTCTTCCTAATCCTAGTCTAATGCTGGCACCTTTCTCAATCTTCTTTTTTTGTTGTTGTTTTTGTTTGTTTGTTTGTTTGTTTGGGTTTTGGTTTTTCGAGACAGGGTTTCTCTGTGTAGCCCTGGCTGTCCTGGAACTCACTCTGTAGACCAGGCTGGCCTCAAACTCAGAAATCCACCTGCCTCTGCCTCCCAAGTGCTGGGATTAAAGGCGTGTGCCACCACTGCCGGCTTATAATAAAGTCTTAATAGGTTATTTTAAAAAGAGACTCAGATTGTGGGGATTATTCTTCAGGCAAAGATGGAATTAAAAGGCTAACATCAGAGTAATTCCCAATATT